>JACEEZ010000271.1:241387-243887 GCA_016584305.1 Chionoecetes opilio
CTGAATTCGTGTTAGGAGTCTAGAGGGGGAGGGAGGGAAAGGAGGAGGAGGAGGAGGAGGAGGAGGAGGAGGAGGAGAGTTGAAGGTAATCAGGTGGTTTTATTGGGGCGGGGTGAGGGAGGAGGAGGAAGAGAAGGAAGAATAAGACGAAGAATAAAAAAAAAAAAAAAAAGAAATAGGAGAGCAAAAGGAAAGGGAGAAGGATGAGGGAGAGAGAGAGGAGAGAGAGGAGAAGAGAGAGAGAGGAGAGAGAGGGGAAAAGAGAGAGAAAAGAGAGAGAGGAGAATTATAATAAGAGAGATAGAGAGTAGAAGAGAGGGAGTAAGGGTGGAATGGTAGGTGGAGAGGCGTAGTGGAGTGGGGTGGAGTGGGCAGGCCTCGCATGCTACTCAAACGGAATGTGGAGAAGGGCGGAGAGGCAAGGAGGCATGGAGAAAAGAGGAGGGGGGGGAAAGGGGGGAAAAGGGGAAGGAAGGAAAGGGAGGGGGGAGGGAGGGGAAAGGGGGTGGGGTATGAAGGGGGGAGGGGTGTGGTGCCCTTTTTTTGTTGGTGGGTGGGCAGCCAGGTGCACACACACACACACACACACACACACACACACACACACACCAAAACACCAAAACACACACACACACACATGCACACACTCCGGTACTCCTATTTTAGGGAAGCACGCTCGGCTCACAACCGGAAGTCCCGGTTCGATCCCCGGCAGAGCGGAAACATATGGGCTTTTTTCCTTAAACCCGAGCCCCTGTCCACCCAGCAGTGAATGGGTACCGGGTGTTAAGCCGGGGTTTGTGACCCGCCTCCCGGGTGGTGGCTTCGGGCACACACTAAGCACTAAGGAGGAATGATAAAAATGTTGATATGGAGACGGAGCCATACGAGCGTTGCTCTGGCCCTGTAAAATACAACTAGATGAACAACTAGATGAATACACACAAAAAAAGAAAAAAGTTTGCCTGTTTAGTAGGGGAAATATTTTGTTCAGGGAATGTGATGAGAATGGTTATGATGATAAAGTTTGTGGTGATGGTGATGATGAGGAAGATATTGATGATAAAGATGGTATAGTGGTGATGATGCTAGTGATGATGATGATGATAATAGTGGTGATGATGATGGTGGTGGTGGTGATGATATTGATGCTATGATGATAATGATGATAAGAATAGGTGATGATAGTGGTGATAGTGATGACGTCCTATCTCGTCCTATCAGTGAATGAAATGAATGGTGAATACTGTGATGAATAATAAAGAGTCTTATTAGTTAACTCACCTTGAATAACACACACACACACACACACACACATCACACACACACACACACACACACACACACACACACACACACACACACCACACACAACATACACACACAAGCACAACACAACACAACACACCACACACACACACTTAGGGGACTCCGTAGTGTAAGTGTTAGCCACGCTCGCCTCACAACCGAGAAGTCCCGGGTTCGATCCCCGGGCGGAGCGAAGACAGACGGGCGGTCTTCTTAAAACCCGAGCCCCTGTCCACCCAGCAGTGAATGGGTACCGGGTGTTAGCCGGGGGTTTGTGACCCGCCTCCCGGGGTGGTGGCTTCCCCCAACACTAAAAACCACTAAGGATGAATGATAAAATAAATGTTGATATGGAGACGGGGCCATATGAGCGTTGCTCAGGCCCTGTAAAATACAACTAGATGAATACAACTAGATGAATGAATACACACACACACACACACACACACACACACACACACACACACACACACACACACACACCACACACACACACACACACACACATGGTTGCAAATATAATATAAGATGATTTTTTAATATTAATGACTGCTTTTTTTAATACCAATTTTCACATTCTTTTCATATTATTTTTCACTTTTCATAAATTTACGATTTTTTTCAGTTAGTTTACCTACTTGTTCGTTTTTTTTTCTTTTCTTTTCACGTGGCATGTTATTCTTTTTGTTATTTATATACATTGAGTAGCAGGACGATGACTAATAAGACAACGAAGGAAACACAAGAACCAAAACCAAAACAAATAATAATGATAATGATAATTTTATTGACACCCGAAGGCAGAGAGTCAATATAAGACAGCAACATAACTATACAAACAGGAATAAATGATCTTACTTACAAAAAGAAAAATAAAAGGGTAATATAGGCATGTAGGCAAATTTTAGTACAGGGACTTGGGGGGAAAGGAAAAATGGGGTTTTTGTAGTGGTGGTGGTGATATGGTGGTTTTTGGGGGTTTGGTGATAGTGGTGGTGATAGTGGTGGTGGTGGTGATAGTGGGTGGTGGTGTAGTGGTGGGGTGATAGTGGTAGGGGTTTAAGTGGTGGTGGGGGTTTTGGGGGGTGGTGGTGTTTTAGGGGTGGGTGGGGTGGTGGGGGTGATAGTGGTGGTGGGGGTTTAGTGGTAGTGGTGATATGGTAGGGTAGGGGTGGTGGGGGGGGTTTGGTGT
>JACEEZ010000271.1:248887-251387 GCA_016584305.1 Chionoecetes opilio
ACCACACACACACCCCACACACACCACACACACACCCGCACACACACACACACCCCACACACACACACACACACACAACACACACACATAATATATATACACACACACGGCACACACACGCGCACACACACCACGCACACACACACACACACACACACACACACACACACACACACACACACACACCACACACACACAACACACACACACACACACACACACTACACACACACACACACACACACCACACACACACACACACACACACACACACATATATACACACACACACGAACACACACACACACACACACACACAACACACACACACACACACACAACACAACACACACACACACTCACGATATATATATAGATATCTTGATCTTTATTTTTTCCTTGAATATTTTCCTTGTATAAATTTACGAATCATTACCATAAATTATCATCATCATCATCATCATCATCATCATCATCATCTTCACGTCCTAAGCAAGCGATGACTCATATTATGTAATAGGAGGAGGAGAAGGAGGAGGAAGGGGAGGAGGAGGAGGGGGGAGAGGAGTAGGGGAAGGATTTGGGTCACCCCACAGACACACACACAAACACACACACACACCCCACACACACACACACACACACACACACACACACACACACACACACACACACACACACACACACACACTAATCGCACCACTAACACTCCCAGAAACAGCACAACTTCGGTGACGAAACTTAAAACTTTCAGGTAAACTTACTCTAAAAACATAAAAATTTAACCTCCTTTCCCCTCTCGTGTGTCTTCTAAGTAGGGGAGGGGAGGAGGGGGTTAAAGGGGGGGTGGGGGGACAGTGTTTAAAGGGGGGATGGTGGGGGACATGGGAGGGGGAATTAGGGGGACTGTGGTGGGGAAATAGACCAAATTGTGACATGTAAATATGTCTGTGGTTAAGAAAGCTTGAAAGGAAAGGAAGAAGAAAGGAAGGAAGGAAGGAAGGAAGGAAGGAAGGAAGGAAGGAAGGTGGTAGGGAGTGAAGAGGAAGGAAGGAAGGATAAAGAATGAAGTAAGAAAGGAGAGAAGAGGAAGGAAAAGAAGGAGGAAGGAAGGAAGGAAAGAGAGGAGGGGAAAGGAATGAAGGAAAGGAAGGAAGGAAGGGAGGAGGTAAGGGGGAAGGAGAAAGGAAATGAAGGAAGAAAGGTAGGGAAATGAATGAAAGAATGAAGGAGGAAGGAAGGAAGGAAGGAAGGAAGGAAGGAAGAAGAAAGTGGTAGGGAGTAAAGGAATGAAGGAAGAAAAGGAAAGGTAGGAAGGAAGGAAGGAGTAAAGGAAGGAAGAAAAAAAAGTATGAAGGAAGGAAGGAAGGAAGGAAGGAAGGAAGGAAGAAGGAAGAAAAGGAAAGGTAGGGAAAAGGTGATAGAATAAGAGAAGACAGGAAGGAAGGAAGGAAGGAAGGAAGAGGGATGAAATAAAGAAAGGAAGAAAGAGAGAGAGAGGAGAGAGATAGAGAGACAGAGAGAGAGAGAGAGAGAGAGAGAGAGAGAGAGAGAGAGAGAGAGAGAGAGAGAGAGAGAGAGAGAGAGAGAGAGAGAGAGAGAGAGAGAGAGAGAGAGTAAGATAAGACAGGAGGAATAGAAGGATAGGTAGTAATATGAAGGAATTAAAATTAAAGAGATTAAAATAGATTAAATTAAAAATATAAAGCAAGTTAGTATAATGTAGAAGGCGATAATATATGAAAACAAATAGAAGGGAAAGATCAATACTGAAGGAGGGAATGGAAGGAATTTAGGTGGAAGAAAGGATATGCAGAATGGGATAAAGGAGAGATAATGAAGGAGAGGAAGATAAAGGAGGGAGGAATATAGGAGGCAAGAAGGTGTGGCAAGATGGAAAATAAGGAAATTGAGAAGAAATTGTAATGAGACGAGAAGGCAAGAACGGATAGCTAGTAAGGAGATGGAAAGTAAGAATAAGACTAGTGAAGGCAGCAAGGAGGAAGGAAAGGGAAGGAAGGAAGGAAGGAAGGAAGGAAGAAATATGAAGAAACAGTAACAAGGAAGGGCGTTAAGAAGCGGAGAGATATTGAAAGAAACGTAAGAGGAGGAAGGTAAGAGGATAAAGAAGAGAGAGGAGGAGGAGGACGAGGAGGAGGAGGAGGAGTAGGAGTGACAAGTACAGAGTGAAGGGAATATGATGAAGGGTTGTGGTGGTGGTGGTGGTGCTTGAAGGTAACATGTTGAGTTATTATGGTGTTGTGTAACTGTGTGTGTGTGTGTGTGTGTGTGTGTGTGTGTGTGTGTGTGTGTGTGTATGTATGTGTATGTGTATGTGTATGTGTGTGTGTGTGTGTATGTTTGTGTGTGGTGTGTGTGTGTGTGTGTGTGGTGTGTATGTGGTGTGTATGGTGTGTGTGTGTGATGTGTGTGTGTGTATGTGTGTGTGTGATGTGTATGTTATGTATGGGGTGTGTGTGTGTGTGTGTGTGTGTGGTGT
>JACEEZ010000271.1:256387-259173 GCA_016584305.1 Chionoecetes opilio
ATTTGTATTGGCAATTTTTCTTTTCTTTTTTCTCTCATTGGGTTCTTTCTCTTTTTATGTTACGGAGAGAGAGAGAGAGAGAGGGAAGAGAGAGGAAGAGAGGACGGAAGTACGAAAAGGGATAGAGGAGCGGACGGAGATGAGGTGAGCAGAGAGGATGGAGAGATGAGAGAGAGAAGAGAACACAACAGGTCGGTAGGTACAGTACACTTTTTAAAATAAGAGTCACGGGTTTGGTTTTACGGCGGGGCCACTGTGGTGGGCGGCTGGCGAGGCAGGTGGGCGGTAATGGGCGTGGGTGACGGCTGGAGACACACCGCCGCCGCCCACCGCCCTTGAGTGAGAGGAAAGTCAATAATTATGGCTAGAAGTATACTAGTTAATAGGAGAGGAGGGAAGAGGGGGGGAAAGAAGGAGAGAGTGAGAGTGGAGGAAAAAGATGAAAGAAGGAAAGAGGAGAGGATATAAAGACGCAAGAAGGGAAGAGTGGGGAAGGGATAAAAGGAAGAAATGAAAGAAAAAGGAGAAGAAAGAGGAAAGTAGGGGAGAGAAAGGGGAAAAATAAGAGGGAAAGAAAGAGGAGGGAAAGAGGAGAAATAAAAGGGGGAAAAGAAGGGGAAAAAGAGAAGAAAAAAAGGGGGAAAGAAGAGGAGAGGAAGAAAAGAAGAAAAGAGGGAGGATAAGAGAAAAGAAAAAAAAGGGAAGAGAGAGAGGAGTGAAGAGGAGGAGAAAAGAAGAGGAGAGAAAAAGAAGGAAGAAGGAAAGGATAATAAAAACGAGAGAAATGAAGAGGAGAGAAAGAGAGAAGGAAAGACGAAGGAGAGGAGAGGAGAGGCAATAAGGAAGGGGGAAAAGGAGGAGAGAAAAAGACATGAGAAGAGAGGAGGAGAAAAGAGGAGAAGGAGAGAAGAGAGAGAAAAAGGAAAAAGAAGAAGAGAGAAGGAGAGAAGAGAGAGAAAGAAGGATAAAGACTAAAAGAAGGAGAGAAGAGAGAAAAAAGAAAAAAAATTAAAGACAGGAAAGAAGAGAAAGAAAGAGGGAGAAAAGAGAGAAAAAGAAAGTAAGACAGGAAAGAAGAGAAAGAAAGAGGGAGAAAAGAGGAGAGAAGAGAAAAAAAGGAAAAAGAATAAAAGACAGGAAAAAAGACAAAGAAAGAAAAGGAAGGAGAGAAAAAAATAAAAAAATAAAAGAGAGGGAGAGGAGAGAGAAAAAAGAGAAAAAATTAAAGACAGGAAAGAAGAGAAAGAAAGAGAAGGAAAGAGAGAAGAAGGAGGCCGCAGTACATCACTGACAAGGAATTACAAGCACCACAAAAACTCGTTCCCGCGCTTCAAGAGTCAAAATGGTGACTTTTTCTGCCCGGCGCGTGTTATGGCGGACCGATAACTTGTGTAGACCTTCATAAAGCAGCCCCCGGACCCGTTACCAAGGGCACGACCAAAGGGCGTGCCCGTGTGTGTGTGTGTGTGTGTGTATGTGTGTGTGTGTATGTGTGTGTGTCTGTGTCTCTGTCTGTGTCTGTGTGTGTCTGTGTGTTTGTGTGTGTGTGTATGTGTAACATATAGTTACATTAAGATTATTGTGCGACATGGCAAGGAGGAAGAAGCTGAAACTATTTGTAACATTTATAGATTTCTCACAAGCCTATGATAGAGTTCCCAGACATAAGTTGTTTAGAGTTTTACTACGCTTAGGTTGTGGATCAATTATGTTGGGTGCTTTGGTTTGCCCTTTATACCCAGACAGAGAGCTGCTTGGAAAAACCGTAATACTAATTACGATGGGAGTAAGACAGGGATCACCTACTTCAGGTTTGCTGTTATTTGTTTTTAGACGAGTTAATAAAGATTATTAAAGGTGGTTTGTGAACTAGACGGGTTTCTACAATGGCTTCATATTCTTGTACTTATGGATGACACAGTCTTTCTTCAAACAACGAGATGTAACATGCTGAAAAAGATGTCTTGCTTCAAAAAATTTTTGTACAGAATATGGTATGAAAATCAACCAATCAAAGACCCAAATTTTTTTTGATAAATGGCGGTGTTGGTGGTGAACGGGTTAGTGGTGGAGCACTGCCAGACGTATGTGTACCTTGGCTCGCCGTTCACGAGTGTATCCGTCCCTCACAGCTCACGTTAAAAACAAGATGTCCCATGTCTTAAAATTTGTCTCCTTTGTAAATAAAAATAATGAGTCCCCTTTATGGTGAAAAAAACGAGTCTTTGACGCAGCACTGATGTCTTCATTGATTTATGGATGTGAATCGTGGATAGGAGCAGACCTGAAACCCATGGTGAAGCTTTACAACTGGTGTTGAAAAAAACTCTAGGGGTTAGGAAAAATCTACGTGTAACGATGTTTGTTATGTGGAATCAGGTTACCCAAATTTACAAGACTTAGTGAAATATAGACAACATAAATTTCCGTACTGAGTGGCATGAGAGATCCCAGTATAATGAGACCCACTGCTTTTGTAATAAATTAGTTCAAAAATTCAGGAACAGTACAAGTAGATTAGTTAGGAAACTTTGTAAATGAGGATGTAACACCGGGTTTAAATGAAGCAATGTTTAAATGTAATTGACGGTATAAGACAAAGGATTCATTTTAGAAGATTAACTTACAAATGGTTTTCAACCTGGAAAGGAAGTTCATGAGGTATATAAAGAAAGAAATTTTAAAAAATGAAATCATAGGTTATCTTTCACATAGTTCCCTAGCAGTGGCCATCACTAGCGGTGGAAACGGAGATTGGGGGGGCCGTGCTTGAAACGGGGAACTTT
>JACEEZ010000272.1:0-10000 GCA_016584305.1 Chionoecetes opilio
AACACAAATTATGTTTTTTCTTTTGTTTGATGCTGCAGCGACAACAATCCCACAAGGGGGTGCACGCGCAACCCCCACAAAATTTCGCACTCGAGTTAACCACATTTGGGTTATCGCAAGGGTCAGCATCGCCGAGTGCAAATGGTGGGCCTCTCCCTGAGAAAACCTCCTTCAGGATCGCGGTATCTCCTGTGCCAGGTAGTATGTACACCATACTCTCCTGTGCCAGGTAAGTATGCAGACTAAAAAGCTGTGCCGGCTGCAGCTCTTTGCGTTCACAAGTGCGCGGCGGCAGCACAGACATGAATCGTACAGCAAATATGAAAGTAACTTACATTTTGGTCTGTTTCATGAAAATTCACTTAGTACGTATTGAAAATACATATAATGACTTTTTATTATGATATATTGTTATATGTATCAATTCTGCTGTGTTCTAAAGACATCATACACCTGGCAGTGAGTGTCTGGGGGTGTTGCAGCTCCGCAGCCCTATGCCACGAGCCGCCACTGTATAATATATATATATATATATATATTATATATATATATATATATATATATATATATATATATATCGTATATATATTATTATCATATATATATATATATACTATATATATTATATATGTAAATATATTATATATAATATATATATATATATATATATATATATATATATGCATATATATGTTTATAATATATAAAAATATATGGTATATATATATATATATATATATATATATATTATAATATATATTGTATATATATTCTATTATATATAAATATATATTATATATATATATATATATATTATATATATATAATATATATATGTATATATATATATATTATACTATATATATATATAATATATATATATATATGTATTATTATTATGTTATATATATATTGTATATCTATATTATATGTATATATATATATCTATGTATATATTATATATATATATATATATATATATATATTCTATATATATATATATATATCTATATATTATATTATATATATATATTATATCTATATTATATATATTATTATATCTATGTTATGTATATATATTATTTATTATTATTATATATAATATAATATCATATATCTCATCATACATATCTATATATAATATCTATATATATATTACATAAATATATATATATACATACATATATATACATATATATATGTATATTGTATATATATGTATGTATATATATATATACCTATATATATATATATATATATATATATATATATAATAATGAAAATAATAATAAAATGTGTGTGCCTGTGTGTGCATCACCCTTCCCGGTAGGAAGCTTAGAGCTCATAAAACCAATCTTTAGGAAAGGCTGGGGAAAGGAAAAGAGGAAAGGCCTCACTTACCACAACACCATTTTCTCCTGTTCGCTGCTATTATCTTAAACAATACATTTAAATACAAAACAAATAAACATATAAGAACACAGGGTATAACTTAAGTAGGGCACAATAATTACGAGTTTCTCCCCCCTATATGGGGTTCTTTTGTGCAGGCGTTTCCTTTGAGTTTATCTTAAAAATCGTCAATCCCGCCCCAAACCATTCCGTCCATGATCATTATTCTGGTGTTTTAGCGCAATATAAAACTGAAATATGCTATCGGAAGGGTATAGGATGGTGATCGCGAGTCCAGCTAGTTTGGACAATACCATGGGTGAATAAATTCCACACACACCAACAAACACACCCACATACACACACACACACACACACACACACACACTTCAACCGAGAGGTCCCGGGGCAGTGGCGTAGCTACGGGTGGGCCTGGGTGGGCATGTGCCCACCCACGAGAAGCCGGTGCCCGCCCAGGTGCCCACCCACTGGCCACGGCTGCCGTGTGGTGTGGGAGCCGTGTTCCACTAGGTAGGACTGAAGGAGCATGCATGGAGTATTATAAATAATTTCTACTGATGACTTACCCTCGACCTCAAATACAATAAATATTTTTCCTCTGCTTGAAAGAAAGAAACATGCCTCTGAGTGAGTTAAATTCATATACTTTCTATTGATCACTTTTAATAGCAACGAACATAACTAAATTACACCAGTTACCCTTACAAATTTTCTATAATGCCTTGTGTTGGTACTTAATTGGTACGTGTCTCCCTCTTGACTGCACAGTTCTTCTCATTATTGGAAAAACTGTATGTATTCATCAGTGGATCTTATGTCCATGCAAAATGGTTGGATGTGCAAAAGGAAATGTATTCCAATGAGCAAACTAGAGAGCTACAACGACTTTCAGATACCAGATGGGCTTGCAGGTATGATATTTGCAAGGTAATGAAAGAGAGACTGAATGCCGTTCTGCGTGTTCTAGAAGGTTTATCAAATGACTGCAATGCTGACAGAGCTATTGATGCAAGAAGACTTTTAGGTCAAATATATGCTGGGTTTGCTATGAAGCTAGCCATTATGACACATATTCTTGGTAGGATAAATCAGTTATTAAATTTGCTACAATCAGCCAATCTTGACATGGTAAAAGCTGTAGAATTAATTGAAACTGTAAGAGCCCACCTTGAAGAAATGCGGTCAGACCAAGGGCGTAGCCAGGGGGGGGGCCAAGGGGGCCATGGCCCCCCCCAATTCACGATAATTAATTAAAAAAAAGTATTTAGGCTGTAGCCTATAATTCAGTATAATGGTGAAATGAAAATCAATTAATTAGTTATGTAATGTTGCATGTATATTCATTCATTGTTAACAAAACAGCTTAGGCAAATATAATCAAACAATACTTCTATAATTGCTAACAGTGCAAACATTTCAAGTAAAATTTCCCTTTTAAGCGTCTGCCAATAAACAATATAGTTACCCTTTTTTGTAGGCGTTTTCTGTGCAAAATTTTTCAGCTGTTTTATAATTATGACAGTAATTTAATTATTATTTATAATAACTTCTCTTTGATTCATCTTACTGATTAATATTATTAAACAATTAAGTGCTTATTATTTTCCTATAAAGAGATCAAATAAAATTAATATGGTATATATATTCACAATCTTTTTAAATAAACATGGCTTTGTTTATTCAGCTGATTTTGCGGTGTGCCGCTGCTGGCTTTACCAATGAACAAAAGGTACAGAAAATTCCTTTATTTTATACTTTGTTTTGTTTGTTTTGTTTGTTTGTTTGTTTAGAGGATTTGGATTAGAGGTTTAGATTCCTCAGAGCCATAGTGATCTACAGCTGCAGCTTAGTGTTGGCCGAAGCCACCACCCGGGAGTGGGGTCACAAACCACCGGCTAACACCCGGTACCCATTCCTACTGGGTTTACAGGGCTCGGTTTTATAAGAAAACCGCCCATCTATCTCGCTCCGCCCGGGGATCAAAACCCGGGACTTCTCGGTTGTGAGCCGAGCGTGCTAACCACTACACTACGGAGTATTGTTTATATACAATTGTTTATTATTAATTGTTTGCGATGGCCCCGTATTTTTTGTTAGGTTTAAAACTTATTTTAATGTGTTAATATCGTAATTTGGAAGGTAGTTAGTAATCAGCTGACCTCATGCATTTACCGTAGATAACACTAAAGTTCACCAGGACAACGTTTTTTTTCTGTTTACAGACGTCTGGTAGCGTTAATAGTTACATTTCTACATCCATGATTTCAGGAAAGTTAGAAGGGGCTATCTGGAGAGTCTGTGTCATTTTGTGTCTTCATCTGTGTCATAGTATGGCTATAAATGAACAAATTACAAAAATATCACCAGAGTGTCGACCAACAATAAGGTCGCCAATTAGTGTTTATTTTACTGAGTGTCCTCCCGCCGTCGTCGTCGCCCGAAAAAAACGAGTAGTGAAATTTGAAACCGTTAATACTTGCAGATACAAAGCATAAAACAACGCTGAAACGGTAGATTATACAGGCATGATATAAACTACTGTGTATCATCTTCAGTGGCACTTAAAAATCAGTAGTGATGCTATACTTCGTAATATATGGCGCCTGGCGACTTATTGCAGCTGGCGACTATACTGTCATCTACGGTCAAAATTTTCTAAATATCAATATAAAAAATAGTACAGTATTATATCAACTATCAGTGACTGACTCAATTATTTTTGACAGGTTAGAGTGATCATGTATGAGCCTGAGAGCAAAAAGAAGAAAACGATTCAGTCTGATCTTTCAAAGTTTTTCAAAAAACAAGAGATTTCCTCTTCCAAACAACTATCAGAGCTGTCAGCTCCATCTGTATCAGAACCAGCATCAAGTACAGTATCTCTGGTCCTTCCAGCATCAGAAATTGAATCATGTTCATCTCAATCTCATCCACATGTTAGTGCTGCCCATACCAACATTGGTTATGCTGTTGGAGGCAGCTAACTGCAGAAGATCGGCAATTCTTTCTGGTGCCATGGAAGCCGTCTTAGGAATCAGATATGCCCTCATCTATGCACATCAAATCTGGGTGAAGAGATGCCGGCGACTGCTACCTACCCACTTGAAAAACTTTCCATGGCTTGCGGTCAGCAAAGTTCCAGGCCAGATTGGGGCTTTTTGTGTGCCATGTGTCTTGTTTTCAACATCAGGTGTAGGTGGTCGGTCTATGGATTTGGACAGCTTCCTGGAAAGCTTGTAACCCAAGCCTTTGGAACGGTTTGATGATTTGACAGGTAAAATGGAGCATTAACTTTCATCAAACCAAGGAGTATCATAAAAGCAGTGTTGCTAACATGATAAATTTCAACAAAAATATTTCAAGAGACAATGATATATGTTTTCAAATTATAAAAATCACGTTCTGAAGAAATCACACGTAATAGAGTAGTATTACACCCTATTGTGGATACCTTGCTGATGTGTGCTCGCCAAATATTGCACTAAGGGGCCACAGGGGTGAGAGCAAAAGATTGGACCCAGAGGGGAAAGAAGACGAAGAGAATAATGGGAATTTTTGTGCCTACTGCGCTATCGCATCAGGGCAGGAGATGCCAGCCTGAAGTCCCCATGTAAAAGATCACAAAGGGAATGCTTCTTACTTGTCGCTGATATTCAAAACGCCTTACTATCAGCTGCTGGTGGCCTGGTGCAAGAGACAGTTGTGGAAAATGTCAAGCAGGCAAAATTTTGGTCAATCATTGCGGATGAGACTATGGACAGACAAAATCGCGAACAGCTACCCATTGCAGTTCGATATGTTCTGCCTGACGACACTGGCAAATGGCAATGTTATGAAGAACCTGTAGCCATTCTTGACCTGTATAAAGAAATAGCATCTGAAACTAGTGAAAAAAGTCAAACCGGTGAGGCCATTGGAGGAGGTGTGCTTCTAGAAAAGATGAAAAAACTTGGCCTTGATCTCAGCTCCTGCGTGGGTCAGGGATATGATGGCGCAAGTGCAATGGCAAGTAGCCGTGTAGGAGCAGCTGCAGTCTTCAAACGAGAATCGCCAAATGCAGAATATTTCCACTGTGCCATGCATAGCTTGAACCTCAGTGCATCAAAAGCCGTTACAGTTATTGAAATTCAGCATGCACAGGATGTTGTCAAGGAAACAACATCATGCTTCAAACACAGTGCTAAGCGAATGTCCTTGCTTAAGTCGGGCATAACTGGTTCCATTAAGAAAACTTTGCTGAAGTTATGTGAAACAAGATTTGTGGAACGCCATGAAAGCATTATGACTTTTGCCAGTTTATTGCCATTCATTGTGCAAGCCCTAGATGAAATGAAAACCTGGACATCATGTGAAATACGGAAGGTGGCACTGAGGCTGGAAAGTTCTATTACCAATGCTAGCTTTATTGTAGCTCTAAACGTCCTTGAGACTGTATCGGGTCTGCTTCTGCCACTACCCGCATCCTACAATCAGTATCTTATGATACCAGCCAAGCAATGGTGCACGTTTTTCTGGCTCATTGATGTCTTGGAGAACATACGGAGTGAGGGGTCTGAGTTCACAGTTGTCTTCAAAAAAGCCTCAGATCTTGCCAAAAAGGTGGGAGTTGTAATAACAAAACCTCGGGCAGCACAGCGTTCGGTATACAGAAAGAATGCTGGTGTTGGGTCATCCATTGAAGAACTACTATAGGATCAATGTATTCTACCCAACTGTGGATGCATTATTGTTTTACCTGAAACATCGATTCGGTGAGCGTCAGCAGACAGCAGCTGGCATCAGTTGTTTGATTCCATCGCTAATGGACTTTGGAATAAAAAAGCAAGAACAATGGAAGTCATTGCTTGCTGTAATTGTAACCTATCACGACTGCTTGGATGTAACTGCAGCAGATCTCCACGGTGAGTTTGAACTGTGGAGAAAGCAGTGGCAGAACTCTGAAGAGCGTCCACAGTCTGCCCTAGCGTCCTTAGATAGCTGTTATGAATATTATCCAAACATCAAGACCTTTCTCCAAATGCTTGCAACTCTTCCTGTAACCACGGCTGAAGCTGAACGGCTTTTTTCTCGCATGGAGCGTACACTGACTTCAATCAGGGCATCCATGTCAGAAATTCGTCTTCAAGATCTGGTGCTACTACAAGTTAACAGGCGACATGCACCAAGTATTGATCAAGTGAATGACAGGTTCGCAGCTACGACAGCTCGTCGCTTAAGATTTTTGCTGTGAGTCTGAGACGTTCAAAATGCACCTGCCATTACATACGGCTACACTACAGTCATTACACACAGTTAAATACTGTGTTTGTATATACTAAATTTCTTTCTTTTCTTTTAATTGCGTCCCTACTTTTGCCCCAAATAATATTAACGGTGCTACACAAGTATCAAATAGCTTTAATATACTTGTATGTTATTCTTCCTCATTTCCTTTTTACTCAGAATAATTATTTATTCATTAGCTGCTACCAGAGTTGTATTTATTGTTTTCAACATTATTCTTCTGCCTGTATTATTTTTCATAAATATATAAATGCTATGAACTATAATGGATACTAATACAATTATTATTGATTGCATCAATACCTGTTCCCAACGGTTAGGTTTGCTTTGTTTATTGTTCATTCATTCTGAACCTTTTAAGTTATAGAAATTTTTCAGTAGTACGTATTATATTTTAAATATTATTTTTCTTATATTATATATGAGATTTCCCCAATAGCCATGATGTCGTCTTGGATGATTAAGCGACATAAGTTCATTCCTCCTACTTCCCAGTCATAAGTATACACTTGCTTGTATAATCCTACTTAATGTGTCCCTATTCAGAGCAACACCTTTTTTATATTTGTTCACAGCTTTTATTATTCAACACACTACTTTAGGTGTATGGTATATTTTCATCAATTTTACTATATTGAATATCATGCAAAGAACCAATAAATGACCCCCCATAGGGCTCAAAATGCCCCCAATTAAGTCATATCTTCAAAAAAATTATCTGTGGGGGCTTACAGCGCCTCCCAGACCCCCAGCTGATAAGCCACCCACCCCTCAACCATCATTGGGAGGTGCCCCCCCCCAATTATTTTTCCTGGCTACGCCCTTGGGTCAGACCAAGCCTCTTTTGATGCTTTGTGGGATGAAGTTGAGAGAAACTCAGCAGCTCATGGCTTTGATACTTCAGAGTGTAGAATGTGTAGATCACCAAGGAAACGGAAACTGTCTACAAAATTGCAGGATTTTGTTGTTACTGGTTCTATTGGAAAACAGCCAGGGAGCACACACTCTGATTTCAGTGTTAAGGATTCAACACGAATTAACTTCTTCTATCCTATTCTAGATCATATGTTAACAGAAATGACAAGGCGCTTCAATAATGAAGCATGTGAACTTATGAAAGCATTACAGGCACTGAATCCACAAAGTAAGGAGTTCTTATCTTTTGAGAAAATGTCTGGACTTATTCATGCATTTCGTGCTAATGAGGAAGATCTTAAACATGAGCTGCACTCTGTAAAACGCATGTTAGAGAGACGCTATAAGGATGTAAGTGACAATGAAAAGCCCAAATCACTGTTAGATTTAGTGAGAATTCTTGGTCCATATGAAGAGGCATTTCCTGAGTTCTACAGACTGGCCAAAAGTTATGTAGTATTACCTGTGTCATCAGCTTCAGCAGAGGGAAGCTTTTCTGCTCTGAAATTAATCAAAACTACACTGAGAAATACAATGGGCAATGAGAGATTAGATAATCTTGCTGTGTTGTCAATTGAAAGCAGGCGAGTTAAAAGCCTTGATTTAGAAGAATTTGTTGATAAGTTTGCTGAGAACCACAAGAACAGATGAATTCTGCTTAAGTGAGGTATTTTCACTTTCTCAGTGGAAATTTTTATTTTATTTGCCTGCTGCTTTAAAACTTCTGCATTTTTTTAAATTTTCAGTATCAATTATGTTATTTCTATTTTGTATAAGTGGTAATATATTTATTTCATTTTTTGTCATGGCTGCTTTATTTCGTTCTCCATCAGCAACTGGATGATACCCTACAGTACTCAACACACACTCCTAGAATAAAATCTAATAACCTTCCATAGTCCATACGACATTAGATAAACTCTTGATATTGGTCAGAATGCAAAATATGCAAGGGGGGGGGGGGGTCGTGGCACTGTAAGTGAAAGTAAGTCCCCAGTCCCCACCAAACTCCTCAGCTGTATGGACTTGTTCAGCTCATCTAGTGCCCACCCATAGTCAGCTGTGCCCTCCCAGGTGCCCACCCAATCATAAATACCTAGCTACGCCACTGTCCCGGGGCCAGATACTGAGAGCGAGCTAGGGCGCTCTATCCACTAGGGCGCCTGTGGTAAGGCAAACTGCCCTCCCACCGCTATGCTCAGTCGAGAATGGCGCCTTAGTGGCACCGCTAAAGGCGCTGAAAACTAAGGCATGGTTTGACCATGCCTTAGTGAGCTGCTGTTGGCCTTTGACAGACATTCATCTTCTGTTTAGAAGGCAAATACAGCCTTGTTTCAGTTCCTACAACGTAACAATTGGTGTTTACGTAATAATAGTGTTGCAAGGTGTGTATGAATCGATCGTGGAAGACTAAATGTGGCACTAGGGTGTTAAATGCTGGCGATAGAAATGTTGTGTGTTGTGTGTTGGTTGGGCGGGCGGGCGGCGGGCGAAGCGACTAGACAAGTGTCACCGAGGGTGCTCCGCCCGCACTAAAATGTTGTACTATTACACGGTATTATCATACTACCAGATGATATTTAGGACAACTGAACATACCATCATCTTCACTTCAACTCCTTCTTATTCCTGTAATTTTGCTTACATTAAAGTTTCACTCACAGTCTCGGAATCAGCACAGTTTTCCGCTTATCATGGTATGTGACACGTCCCAATGCAAAAATATGTAGGTGGTCAAAACCTGCGATGAACGTCAAACTTGTGACAAAACAGATTTTCGGCAGGGAGAGCGTTCCATCCTTGCCTTAGTGCAGGTGTGAAGGAGGAAGGAACAAACATTCTTGTTTCAGTGATAAAGTGTTCAAGCCTTGTGATTGGTCGAAGCTGCCTAAACAGCGCTCAGACAGTCAGCGTGATTGGCTAGTAGGATTCTCGAACCACGCCCACGCCTTGGGCGTTGGTACAGGAACTACCACGTGTAGGCCTCGCGGCCTCTTGTAGCTTCCTTATTTTCTTATGTTCTTATGTTGGAGGTGTAAGGCAGGGCAAAAGCGCCTGAAATATCGACTGTACATAGGCCTGAGCCGATGCCTTAGCCGGGCCGTTACAAAAGTGCCTGAAGACGGGTAAAGCGCTCTTTTCGCCTTACCTCTAAGGCACTTCTCAGCATCTCCCCCCCGCCGGGTTCGATCCCCGGGCGGAGCGGAGATAGATGAGCTATTTCTTTAAAACCCGAACCCCTGTCCTCCCAACAGTGAATGGGTACCGGGTGTTAGCCGGTGGCTTGTGACCCGCCTCCCGGGGTGATGGCCCAAGGAAGCACTAAGGAAGTAATTTCAAAATGTAACTATGGAGACGGGCCCATACGAGTGTAGCTCAGGCACTGTAA
>JACEEZ010000272.1:15000-147500 GCA_016584305.1 Chionoecetes opilio
TGTTTCAGTTCCTACAACGTAACAATTGGTGTTTACGTATTAATAGTGTTGCAAGGTATGTATGAATTGATCGTGCAAGACTAATGCGGCATTATAGGGTGTTATATGCTGGTGATAAGAAATGTTGTGTTGTGTGTTGGTTAGGGGCGGGCGGCGGGCGGCGGGCGGCAGGTGCTCCGCCCGCACTAAAATGTTGTATTATTACACGGTATTATCATACTACCAGATGATATTTAGGACAGCTGAACATACCATCATCTTCACGAGACATTAGTGCATATCATGAATGCATAAAACTTGCAGTAAACTATACCTATAATAAGATAATGAGAGCAAAATGAAATCGTGTATAAACTTTTTTTTCACCTTTTTTTATTCATCTTCTCCTTATTCCTGGAATGTTGCTTGCATTAAATTTTCACTCACTGTCCCGGAATCGGCACACCTTAACGATTATCATGGTGTATGGCACGTCCTAATGCAAAAATATATACGTGGTCAAAACCTGCGATGAACGTCAAACTTGTGATGAAACAGCTTTTGGCGGGGGAGAGCGGTGTGTCCTTGCCATAAGTGCTTGGTTAGGGAGGGAGGGACAACATTCCTTGCTTCAGCAGAGACGTGTTCAAGCCTTGTGATTGGTTGAAGCTGCCTAAGCAGCGCTCAGATAGGCAACGTGATTGGCTAGTAGGATTCTCGGACCACGCCCACGCCATAGGCTTTGGAGGTGTAAGGCAGTGCAAAAGCGCCTGAACTTTCGACTGTACATGGGCTTTAGTCGGTGCCTTAGCCGGGCCGTTACAAAAGCGCCTGAAGACGGGTAAGGCGCTCTTTTCGCCTTACCTCTATGGCACTTCTCAGCATCTCCCCCCAGAGAGACACGTAAACAGAGATAAATACAGGGTGTAACACGAGTTTATGCAAATGTTGATACAGGAGATAGACCGAATTATTCTAAGAACAAAATGCTCTATACCCATATGCTTTCTGAAGCTTCCTTTACGTGACATGGAGTGAGAAAGAATTACCGCGGCCGTCATGTAACTCACGGCTAGCGGGAGGCAGGAGGTATGTATGAGATGTGCACTCGCGCGTATGCCCCCCGGTGAAATTATGAATTATTTAATCATAATTTCTACTAGTTATGGACAATTACAGTATCTTATAAGTTTTAACTACACAATCGATATTAATAAACGGCTGTTATTTACCAAATAAGCAGTACATGAGAACAGCAGGGCTGTCATAAGCAATAATGTCAAGGCTACTTGGCATTATGTCGGCGAGGGGAGGCAAGGTGGGTAGGGATGGGTGCCGTGCGAGGCTACATCAGCTGTGTCCCTCCTTCTCCCGTCCAGATTAGCGACAGTGTTTAGTTTGAGAGAGTTAAAATCATGACTTATTTAGTATCAATTTGAGAGAAATAAGCTGTAGACAGTGTTGTACGCTTACGGTAATGTGAAGTATTATTCTGGATATGGGGCTGAATAATCCCCATATCCAGAACCCCATATCCAGAATAATACTTCACATTACCGTAAGCGTACAACACTGTCTACAGCTTATTTCTCTCAATTGATACTAAATAAGTCATGATTTTAACTCTCTCAAACTAAACACTGTCGCTAATCTGGGCGGGAGAAGGAGGGACACAGCTGATGTAGCCTCGCACGGCACCCATCCCTACCCACCTTGCCTCCCCCTCGCCGACATAATGCCAAGTAGCCCTTGACATTATGCTTATGACAGCCCTGCTGTTCTCATGTACTGCTTATTTGGTAAATAACAGCCGTTTATTAATATCGATTGTGTAGTTAAAACTTATAAGATACTGTAATTGTCCATAACTAGTAGAAATTATGATTAAATAATTCATAATTTCACCGGGGGACATACGCGCGAGTGCACATCTCATACCTCCTGCCAAGATAAAGAGACAGATAAAGAAAGATAAAGAGACACCTGTTAATCCACCTCGTACTCGGGCTCAAACATATAGGATCCCATGACAATCTGAGGTTCGTTTTCCTCATAGTATACGCGACCAGCGTCATTTCTTTCGGTGTCAGATTGAGCATCGTACTCTAAATCTGTCACGGCGACAGATTCACTGTCTGACACCGAAGTACAATCGCTCATCATAACATTTGCCGACAGGTGCCAGACAGAGTGTCTGCGGGCGTCCCTATTCTGACGTCATCAATAACAGTCGTAGCCCTGTTGGAGGGAAGATTTTTTTTTTCGCGCGCTTTTTACAAAAGTCGTGTTTTTACGGAAATAAGGCCTGGAAATCAATTATTTTTGGTGGATTAGGTGTTTTGAATGTACATTCAACATAATTCGGCAAAAAAAAAATGGGTCTGGACGACTACTTTAAAGATCTAGTTCATATCATTACTCAAACCACAACAAACAGAGTTATCAATTAATAACTCCCCAGTATAGAGACTCCAGCCTACATTGACTCCGAGATTCAGCGAAGAGAACAGCGAGGACAAGGACGAGGACGCGTGGGAGAAGAGGTTATCAAGAGAACACAGGATGGGAGCTGTTATCGTGTGTACGGAAGAGGCCCCGACTTCTTACGAGGTCATCACAACGCCCCAGCCGACACCAGGGGCTACATTCAGAGAGGCTTACTTCCGGTCTGCACGACCTAGCGACTTCCAACAGCTGTTCTGGGCGACTTTTGGCATTCTGCAGGCACATTAATGACGTAGTTAAAGACGTTGAGCTGTCAAAATCACACAACTGCCTCCAGGCAGTTGTAGAGCACGCAATATACATAAAAATACTCATAAATAGAGTATATATGATGTTTTCTGACTCAAGAACTGAACAGGGCAAGTATACAAATGAAATTAGGCCATATTACAATGCCATCCGCTCGTGATGAGTTTGTTATGGGGGTGATGGGTCGAGTGGCGAATGTTGGCATCTCACCATGACTCACCACACCATACACCACCACGCACAGCTCCGCGAAACAGACAAGGTACATATAATATAATTATATTCCTTCTCCTTCTCCTTCTCCTCCTAGCCTTTTCTTGTAGCAGTTGGTGGTAGTTGTGGTAGTGGCAACAGTGATAGTGGTAGTGGTGGCAGCAGTAATAAAATATAAACCGTGTAACACACATTTCAGCGTGTTATTGGAGTGGTCTTCGTACCAAGACGATGCTTGGACGACAAAAACACGGCTTATATTTTATTACTGCTGCTTCTGCTGCTGCTATTGCTGCTGCTGCTACTGCAACTGCTGCCGGCTGCTGTGGGAAGGGGTTGGGAGGAGGAAGAGGGGAGGAGAAGGAGAGGGAGAAGCTAGGAGGTGGAGGAGGAGGAGGAGGAAGAAGTAGCCTACCTTTTCTTATAGCAGTTGGTGGTAGTTGTAGTGGTGGCAGTGGTGATGGTAGTGGTGGTGGCAGCAGTAATAAAATATAAGCCGTGTAACAAACATTTCAGCAAGTGTTATTGGAGTGGTCTTCGTACTATATAAGACGATGCTTGGACGACAAAAACACCGCTTATATTTTATTGCTGCTGCTACTGCTACAACTGCTGCCGGCTGCTATAAGAAAAGGTTAGGAGGAGGAAGAGGAGGAGAAGCTAGGAGGTGGAGGAGGAGGAGGAGGGAGAAGGGTGGAGCATTTTGGTGTGGATGATGAATTTGTTTATAAACACAGCTGAGAGCGTGGAAGCCTTGTGATTGGCTGAAACTTTTTGAGAAATACTATGTGATTCGCTGGCGAGGCTGTGACGTAATTGTACTCGCTCAGCCAATCAGCTATCGAAGCCCATAGTGACACCGTAGCGCCACTCCCATATCTCGTACCAGAATCCCCGCGACTTCCGGGTTGTACAAATAGAGGAAGTTAGTTAAGCTAAACACCGCGCCCTTTAACTCTTTCTGAATGTCTGCCCTGCTTCCCCCCACTCTTGCTGATCTGGCTTCTGCATTGGCATCTCTGGGAGGAACGCTTCAGCTGAACGGACAAGAATACTGCCGTGCTGACACTGCAGTATAGCAGTGAGTACAACACCCTTAGCTGACATTTACATGATACATATATATTCAAGTACGCCACTTGTTTTACAACAGTAGATAATGGTAAATGGAGTTACTTTTTGTGTAATATATTTGTCAGTTATTTTTGTAGTTGTATTTTTTTTCTTTGCACTGTTAGATAATTTATAGTACTTCACTATACATGTCCGCTTCTTATATCACTCATATATGTACATGCATCTTTTTTTTATTGCCTTAAAAGCACAAGAGATGGGTAATAGCACTTTATCTTGGTTAAAGTTTCACTTATAATTAATGGACGAAACAAATCAGACTAAGTCAGACTAAGTCATTTTAGTCCACCAAGTCAGTTAGAGAATAGTGCAATACAACGGCTGGCAGATCTCCTCTCAGTAAAGCAAGCCAGAGATAATCTTCCACACCCAGAACCAAAGGTATTCAAAGGGGATTTGTTTAAATTCACAGCATGGTTTAACAAACTTTGAGCTTTACATATAAACAAGAACTGATAACTTTGCTGAGAGACTTTTCTACCTAGGGAAGTACACAGATGGAGCAGCAAAGAATGACATTAGTGGATTACTATCACTGCACACTGAAGATGCATACAAGGAGGCAAAATACATAATAACCAGTAGGTTTGGTGATCCATTTCACATTGCTCACGCCTACAGGAAAAAATTGTATGCATGGCCAAAGATTACTCAACATGATGGTCCAGCTTTAATGGATTTCTCTGACTTCTTGCTGAACTGTAAAAGGGTAATAAGCAGTGTGCCACAATTGACTGTCTGATCTGTCTGTCTGTCTGATCCTGAGGAGAATCAGAAACTGTTGGTCAAATTACCTCTTCCACTACTTGAAAAATGGAACACAGTTGCTTATGAATATAACAAAAGATATAGCTTCTACCCTTCATTTGAAGCATTTTGTGGATTTATACGAGAAGAGGCAATGAAGGCATGCAACCCTGTTTTATCTTACAGTGCAGTTATAGGTAATCTAAGCAGCCAAAGGAATTTTTCAGCTGCACCTAAGGGTAGCAACAGCTATGCAGCCAATACTAATAGAACAGGAAGTAAAAGCTTTAAAACAAAAACTGCAGAAATAAAGGCAACAACTAAACCTGAAGGTAACAGATTGACTACAAATAACAAAACAAAAACAATAACAAAACCACTTTGTCGTCTTTGCCAGGAGGTACATGAACTAGATATGTGCAAAGATTTTAACAAACTTGACATCAATGCAAGGTTTGATTTTGTGCAGAAGAATTTCTTATGTAGAGGATGCTTGAAATATGGTCACAGGAAGCAAGATTGCCGCAGTAAAAAATGCTGCAACATTTGCCAAAGATACCATCCAACTTCTCTTCATTGTGCTGCTCTTCTACAGAATGCCAGTTCCTTTACCAGAGAATCAGAAAGTGCAAACCATTCAAGGCCAAATGAGAAGAGTCTATGGACATGGGCTGCACCCCCCCTCCTCCCACTAGTTCACTAACATTACCTGGACATGGGCTGCACCCCTCCCACTAGTGCGGAATATTAACCAAATAATGAAAGCAACTTATCTGAGTGGAGTTTGCGTTGTGGGAGGCAGGTGTTAGGGTGACGAAGGGTGTATGTTTTGCTTATATGGGGAAAGAAAGCCATATAGCTCATTCTACCTGTTCCTCTATGAGTTCGTCTATCTGTCTAGTAGTACTACTAGACAGTCTAGTCTGTACATGTCATTGCAGGTTCATTTAAGCTCCCTATAAGGAATGCCGATCCCAAAAGTAATCACTTGCCTGGTGTCATGGGCCACTTATCCCTGTCTATCCACTTCTTCCTTATAAACTACAACTTATGTATTCACAAACACAGTGAATACCTACCACATCACTTGAAGGAGGATTACTGGTCATCTTGCGGTAGTAGGGGTAATGCAAGTTGGTGTGGTAGGTGGTAAATAGGAGCAGCCGCTTCACAGCTGTTTTGCTCTGTAGTCTGTACGTTGTTGACGTCACAACATGGCGCCAGTCGTTTTAGAGCGTATAAATTTTCCTGTACTTAAATTGGCTGTATCATCAAAAATACTGTTCACACAGGAAAATCAACATCACTGCCCAACTATATGAGGCTTGAAGATTTCAAATCTATCGTTACCTCAAGTAGAGTAAATGGGTCCATTGTAGTAGTTCTTTAGCTAGACCAAAGACTACTCTATACTGGACTTGCTACTCGTACCCCGCGCCAACCCGCCCATGACCAGTGGAGGCCAGTTTTGCGATTCCTGCCATTTACGAACATCACCCCCATTTCCCTTCCTGTGGTTTATCAGTATAAATGATATACTGTTATCTTCGTAAATGTTTGTTCTATAATATTATCAAATAAAAAAAACAGTAAAATACACTAAAGAAATGCCATTATAAGACAGTGAAGAAATATGCATTCACTTAAACTCTTCGCCATTTAATATTTTGCTAAAAAACATTTTGGATAAAACATATCAATAGAAGCGGATTTACATTAGCTTTCCATTGATATATTTAGTTTTCTGATAAATTAATTACCACCATGCATAAATTAGCGTTAACTAAATAATTGCATCATCAATCGGATCGGCAAGTTAAAAAAGAGTTCCATGAATACAGTAGACTATGGTTTATCAGTATAAATGATACACTGTTATCTTCGTAAATGATTGTTCTATAATATTATCAAATAAAAAACTGTAAAATACACTAAAGAAATGACATTATGAGACTCTGAAGAAATATGCATGAACTTAATATTCACTTAAACTCTTCGCCATTTAATATTTTGCGTGAAGACTTTTTACATGCAACATATCAATAGAAGCGAAATTTTATTAGCTTTCCATTGATATATTTTGTTTTTATGATAAATGAATTAGAACCATGCATAAATTAGCGTTAACTAAATAAATAACATCATCAATCGGGTAATTTTCCCGATTGATGAGGCTATTTATTTAGAATGAGGTTATTTATTAGGAATTTCCCGATTGATGAGGCTATTTATTTAGTTAACGCTAATTTATGTATGGTTCAAATTCATTTATCAGAAAACGAAATATATCAATGGAAAGCTAATAAAATTCCGCTTATATTGATATGTTTCATGTCAAATGTTTTCTCGCAAAATATTAAATAGCAAAGAGTTTAAGTGAATATTTAGGTCATGCATATTTCTTCACTCTCTCATAATGGCATTTCTTTGGTGTATTTTATAGTATTTTATTTGATAATATTATAGAACAGACATTTACGCAGATAACTGTATATCATTTATACTGATAAACCATAGGAAGGGAAATGGGAGTGATGTTCGAAAATGTCAGGAATCACAAAACTGGCCTCCACTGGAAATAGCCCAAAATGAGTAGCAAGTCCAGTGTACAGTAGTCTTTGACTAGACACGGGATAAACCAAACACTAAGTTCGCACACAATTTTATTAAGGCGGAAATAAACACGAGTTACAGCCGAGGAAGACCACGAGAATCACAGCGAGGAGGCGTGTGTGTGCTCTCTGTGACGGCCGAGAAGTTACTGGCAGGATACCGGTCGCGAGGGCAGGAGGTGCGGGGAATTTGGGTCACCACAGTCAAGTCAGCCACCTGGCGTGGCGTGACCTTTAGGCCGCAGTACATTTTTTAACATGCTAACTGGGCGACCAAAAGGTCTCCCAGTGATGGAAAACTGTCGCCCAGTAAGGAAATTTTTAAGCTACTGGGTGACAAGATATTTATTCATAAAATCCTTCCTCGATGCAATGGCTCATCATGTCTGTGTGTGTAATATCCAGAAGTGCTTCTTATTACTGCATATGATCATTATATATACAGTATATATATATATATATATATATATATATATATATATATATATATATATATATATATATATATATATATATATATATATATATATATTATATATTTTTCTTTTTAATGTCTATATAATCTTCTGCCGCCATATATACCCAGTCGATTGTTTGTGTAGTGAAAAGTTGTTGGTGTCACTGGAAGATTCATAAGCACAGCATAGAAAAGGAGGGGAGGGTTCACACAACATACGAAATGGGGAAGATAATACCAAAAAGCTGTAGTTTAACAGGTATGCCTACTACCACCCTTCTGGATATGCAAGGAATGTCGCCCAGTAAGATTTGCTTTAAAAATGCTCTGCTTTAGGGTAATTAAGCAGCTGGCGTGAAGCCCAACATTGGGGTCACTACAGATGCATGTTGCCCGGGCAACTACGGTAGGGCAACGTACACCACAGATCGAGTTTTCTTTCTGTGGGCAACACCCATGGATCTGCCACTGCACTCATTTGTCTCACCACACAGTCCCAGCCATGGAGCTATATATATAATTATACCTTCATGGTCCCTGTAAATACAGGAGTGAGGCAAGGGTGCGTCCTTGCCCCATCACTTTTCAACGCTTGTATGGACTGGGTATTGGACAAGGTTGTAGATCAAAGTGATTGTGGAGCATCCGTTGGCAGCACCAAGATCACTGATCTTGTTTTTGCCGATGATGCAGTAATCTTTGCTGAGTCGCTGGAGGTCCTGGTGATGGCTCTCGAGGCGCTGCACGAGGAGGCAAAGCCTTTGGGACTTGAGGTCTCCTGGCTCAAGACCAAGGTCCAGGTGTTTGGAGACTTACTAGATGAAGCAGTACAGTCTGTTCATGCGTGTGGCGAGGACATTGAGATCTTGGAAAGATTTACATACCTTGGTAGCGCAGTCCATAATGACGGCGGGTCACGTCAAGAAGTCTTACGGCGGATTGGCATAGCCCACGGTGTTATGGACTCGCTCAGCGGGAGTATTTGGCGTTGTCGGTACCTGTGCAGGAGGACAAAGATCCGGATCTTCAAGTCGCTTGTGATCCCTGTCTTACTCTATGGTTGTGAGACATGGACACTAAATAGTGACTTGAAGAGACGAATCAATGCCTTTGGTAATAAGTGTCTTCGCAGAATCATGGGGTATCGCTGGGATGATTACGTGTCAAATCAGCGATTGCACCGTGAGACTGAATCGAGGCCTATTACCTGCATAGTCCGTCAGCGCCAACTTCGGCTATGTGGGCATGTGGCACGCTACCCTGAAACCGATCCTTCCCATCGGGTTGTATCTGTAAGAGACAATCCGGCGTGGAGGAGGCCAAGGGGGCGCCCACAAGGGTCGTGGCTGGGGCAAGTTAATGTTTCTTGTCAAGAGCTGCTTGGTATGGGAAAGGAGCCTGCATGGGAACTCGCGCGTGGTGACCCTCGGGAGTGGCGTCGTAGGGTGGGCGAGGCGACGCTCCCCCCGGCGTATGCCCCCAATGATTGATTGATGGTCCCAGCAGCATTAACATTAATTCTTTTTCTGTCGTTTCAACCACCTCATTCATTTCACATCCCATTTCAGTCAAAACCACACGCATCATTTCCGTTCTCTCCGGTCCGTTATATACTTCTCATATTCTATATATGTAGGTAGCATCACAGGTTCCAGTGTTTCACCCTCACCCATGTCACACATCTTGCCAAAACAAAGAGGGATTAAAAAAAAGAAGTATAGGGCTATCTCGTTTAAAGGTCATAACATTGCTTCCAAGTTCGTGGTAGTTCACAGGAACTACTACGTGTAGGCCTCACAGCCTCTTGTAGCTTCCTTATTTTCTTATGTTCTTATGTTCTTAAGTTCCAACAACCGGGTGGTCGGCCATCTTTGAGATTGCCGGGCTCACTTTTCAAAACACTCGTCTTATGACCAATGAATTCTTAAGTAAGCGGCGTGTGAGGGACACTTGTGAGGATCACGATTATACAAGAGTAACTGAGGAGTGTGTGGACATGGTTTCGAAGCCCTTAGAGGCAAGTGGTGGTGAGTTTTGGGAGAAAGAAGTAGAGCAGGGCGCTGCCACTGGCGGCTGGCAGTAACAAAACAAGCGGAAAAACTAAAACCCAACCTTCCTTCCAAGCCCATGGAGGCCACAGCAGACACACCCAGCTGCTACTATGTTGACGGTGAGGTTCCCTCTGAGGCTGGTAATAATATGGGACAGCCTAGGAGTCTTATTGCACATGCAATTTCTGCCGAAACTCCTGTTGCCAAGTGCTAACCGAAACCCTGCCCCGCAACTCTAACCCTAAACCAAACAAAACAAGCCACGGAGATCCCTACACGAGTTCGTCTGAATTTCCCTGCTGACCTTAAAGTAATCGTCCAGACCATTTCATCATTCCTGATTTAATGCAATCAAATCATAGCCATTAACGAGTATATCAACAATACGTCGTCACTTTTTGTATCCAGTCAGCCGTTTTTAAATAATCCGCAATCAAAATCTGCAAATTCCCCGAGTTCTCAAAACACTCTCAAGATTTGCAGACGCTCAGGCTCAGGCTCCGTGACGTAGCATCAGGGAGGCTCCTCTTCCCGCGCTTGATCAGAGGCACGTAAACACAGAGATAAATATAGTACTTGAAGATATTTGGGTGTTTCTGATAGATTTTTTTTGCTATATGCCACATGCATGCATCCTTTATGGGTGCAGCATGCTCCTTCCCACACACACGCCTGCACACCGACACCCTTCCCACACACACGCCTGCACACACGCCTCCTTCCCACACACACGCTTGCATACACGCCTCCTTCCCACACACACGCCTGCACACACGCCTCCGTCCCACACACACGCCTGCACACCGACACCCTTCCCACACTCACGCCTGCACACACGCCTCCGTCCCACACACACGCCTTCACACCGACACCCTTCCCACACTCACGCCTGCACACACGCCTCCGTCCCACACACACGCCTGCACACCGACACCCTTCCCACACACACGCCTGCACACACGCCTCCTTCCCCCACACACGCCTGCACACACGCTTCCTTCCTACACACACGCCTGCACACCGACACCCTTCCCACACACACGCCTGCACACACGCCTCCTTCCCACACACACGCTTGCATACACGCCTCCTTCCCACACACACGCCTGCACACACGCCTCCTTCCCACACACACGCCTGCAGACACGCTTCCTTCCCACACACACGCCTGCACACCGACACCCTTCCCACACAGACGCTTGCACACACGCCTCCTTCCCACACACACCCCTGCACACACGCCTCCTTCCCACACACACGTCTGCACACCGACACCCTTCTTACACACACGCCTGCACACACGCCTCCTTCCCACACACACGCCTGCACACACGCCTCCTTCCCACACACACGCCCTCCACACACGTGTGTGTTGTGTGTGTGTGTGTGTGTGTGTGCAGGAAGGGTGTTGGTGCGCAGGCGTGTGTGTGGGAAGGAGGCGTGTGTGCAGGCGTGTGTGTGGGAAGAGTGTCGGTCACAGCGACAGATTCACTGTCTGACACCGAAGTACAATCGCTCATCATAACATTTGCCGACAGGTGTCCAACAGAGTGTCTGCGGGCGTCCCTGTTCTGACGTCATCAATAACAGTCGTAGCCCTGTTGGAGGGAAGATTTTTTTTTTCGCGCGCTTTTTACAAAAGTCGTGTTTTTACGGAAATAAGGCCTGGAAATCAATTATTTTTGGTGGATTAGGTGTTTTGAATGCCGACACCAATTCATATTCTATTATATTATTTATTTGTATTCAACATAATTAGGCAAAAAAAAAAAGGGTCCGGACGATTACTTTAACCTCACCCTAGCCCGGCAATTTGAGTGGTTTATGGGTCTCCTCAAGCAATACCCAGAGTCTGAAGCCCTGTTCAAAGAAGGCAGGAACAGACCCTACATCACACTCAAGAGTGGAGCTGTGGCCACCGAGGTAACTACACAAGGGTTTCAGGATATTACAATGTTACCGGCTGAAACACGTAAGCAACAGACCGTTATAATTCATGACGTACCATCGTACATGAACATAAAGTGCCTTCCCACACCAGCCAACTTCCTGTGGGACAAACGCAGGGTTGTAGGCCAGACTGCACGACCCCAGCTGATTGGAGTCGTCGAGGGGGGCGTAATACCTGCGAAGGTGTACATTGAGGGCATTGGAAGGAAGAATGTGGAGGCATACACGGCGGAGCCTGACATCTGCCGGCATTGCAGCCGTTGGGGCCACCAGGAATGGCGTTGCAAGTCAGCCCCTCACTGCAGGTACTGTGCCCAGAACCACAAATCATCAGTGTGCCTAACAAAGATACAGGGTGGAAAAAACATCCCGCCTAATTGCTGTAATTATGGAGGAGACCACAACGCTCATTCCCACATTTGCCCAGCCAAGCCCAGACCCCACAGGGCTGGGGCAACTGCAACCCTGCATCAGCTGGGACGCCCTAGGCTGGTGTTTCACCCTGCCCCACCACCTCAGTACACTGCCTGGGCACAAGGGGGCGCTTCGTTAACGGAGTTCCCCTCCTTGCCAGAAACAATCACCCCAGCCACGTCTGCCCCGCCCCTGTCCACCACCTCTCCAGTGCCTTGCCACACCGCTGCCACTACGGTCCGGCCAAAGACCGTCCCTTCATCTCCTGCTCCACCCACCACCACGAAGAGCACGGATACCCAATACCCGGACCTTCGACCCTTTACCAACATGGTGACAACCAGTGGCGGCTCCTGGCATAGGGCTGCAGAGCTGCAGCACCCCCAAACACTCACTGCCAGGTGTATGATTCCTTTAGAGACACAGCAGAATTAATACACTACTAATAAATATATCAAAAAAAGAAGTCAGTATATGTTATTGGCAGCGAGCAAAGCGAGCTGCTTCTTACCATAAGTCCCGTGGAACCAAGTTAAAGCCAAAAAGTGTATAACTACTCCTAAATATTGTCGCATTGAGCTGAAATTTGACATGCAAGTAGTGCTGTCAAAATCAATGGTGGTCTGTGCAACAAACTTTTTTGCGTAAAACAAGTCCTTAATGAGTAATTAGCGTAAACTACTCCCAATTATTGTCGGATTGAGCTGAAATTTGACATGTAAGTAGTGCTGTCAAAATCAATGGGGGTCTGTGAAACAAACTTTTCGCGTAGAACAAGCCCTTAATGAGTAATTAGCGTAATGAGTTAATTGGCAGGAACGTGGCTCGATGCCACGTTCCAGCCGCAAGAACTGAGCCAAAAGCAAAGGGGCCAGAGGCTGGACGCCTATACTTGATTTAATTATTTTCAATGCGTTACTAAGTGAATTTTCATTAAAACCAGACCAAAATTTATGTTACTTTCATATTTGCTGTACAATTCATGTCTGAGCCGCCGCCGCGCCACTTGTGAACACAATGAGCTGCAGTCGAGGCAGCTAAGTCTCGTCCCTCTCATGTTTACAGTGCGTGTAGACAGTGTGGTTATATCGTGCTTTCTTTAATTACCCTATGACAATGGAAAATCCAGTGAAGTATTTGCAAAACATCAACTTATCCCAGCTAACATTAAATGAAAAGACTGAAATCAAGCGGTACCGACTTTATTTTCAAGTAATACTGTAATTCTACCATCACCACCTCAGCCATCCCTTCTACTACCAACACTACCACCCCTACCATCCCTTCTACCACCACCACTACTGCCATGCCCTGAAATCCGTGAATATCAACTACAACTCATACCTGAGATAGGTAAAATTTGTGTACCTACTGTTGTGTAAAGCTTGCAGTCCCTCCATTGTATTTTATCACGAGCCGCCACTGGTGACAACCCTGTCAGCAACCGTGGCCAAGATCCTCGAGAGGTTAGATCGCCTCGAGAGCGTGCGGGTGTGTCAGGACCTGCCGGTGCTGAGCAGTCCAATCCTGCTCCCCCACCCGCACATCAGGCTGTGGAAGAACGAGTGACGGAGCCGTCGGCCTCACCCGCCCACGCCCCCGCCGCCGCCTCGGCACCCCGGTCTGAGGAGGGGGAGGTAGATATGGGGGACAGCCCCTGTGACAGCGACACCGGGAGCGAGGGCCAGCCGATGGACTGCATGGACGCCCCCCTAGCTATTAGACCTGGGACAGCCTCATCGGCGAGTACACGCCGCCGCCGCCACGGCCGCCCATCGCCCTCCCCTCCTCCTCCTCCTGCGCCGCCTGGGTGGCAGGACAATCACAGGGCCCTGACGGAGCAGGTTACAGCTCTGGCATTGCAGGTGGTTGCAGTGGTGCAAAGGCTGGATAGATGGGACGGACAGCAACAACCACATCATGGCAGGTAAGACCTTTCGTACTTTAACCTGGAATATTAACGGTCTGCATGCACGCTTTACTGATATCCACTCCTATGTCGTCACACACAGACCTGACATTATTTAATTGCAGGAAGTTGGGGTGAAAGTGCCAGAGTTGCGGGGTTATGATGCTCACGTTCTAGGTATCGCAGATGGCAGCAGACGGGAGATGGCCACCTACACCAAGCAGTGGACACCATTTACACTTGAAGACAGGGGTGTCACTACGGGCATTAAGTACATTGCTGTCTACCTACACAGTGGGGGGGAATATATATACTTTGTTAACATGTATGTTCATGCCGGAGCATTAAACATTGCAAATTTTCCAGATTATATTCTTGAGGAGCAATCAGTCATAATGGGGGATTTTAATGCTCGTCACAAGGATTTAGGTAGTCACCGCATCACCAATGCTAATGGGGTTAGGTGGAAAGCCTTCCTTGATGCCACGGATACTGCTGTTTTCACGGGGGAAAATATCCCCACACATGTCCAGGGAGGCAGGTTAGATTATGTAGTACTTCTTAACATGCCAACATTTACTGCCGAGACCTCCCTCAACAGGTATCTGCTGAGTGACCACTTTGCCCTGGAGACGAACATCCTTTTCCATCCCACGACCACGGTGCCCAGGAAGCGACTGGTTGTGCCCCCTGCCCGGATGCCACGGCTCCTAGCCCGTGTGGAAGCCTGGTACTCCGCCGCGAGGGGAACCTTCACCACCGCAGCCGCGCTATACCAGGGACTTGTTACTACCATCACGGAGTTCGTCACATCCAGCGGCAGGGCTCCTCGGCAGCCCCCTAACCGCAGCTCTCGGACATACGCCAAAGACCCAGTCATTGTTAACTGCTAACAGACATTTGCCACGTACCAGAGACGCTGGCAACAGGACCCTGGCGACCATGATGCCAGAGAAGCCATGCTTACTGTGGCCCGGCACCTCACGGACCTAAGACAGCAGGTGCGGACACAACACTGGAACGACTTCCTCTCCTCTGTACGCAAGACTCGGTCCCTACAGGAGGTCTGGCATCATGTCAATAGAGCCAGAGGTAAGGGCAGACGCCAGACGGGCGACCCTGACCCCGCCGGCAGAGCACAAGAGCTGCTTCTCCAGTGGAAAGGAGCTGCTTCCCTTTCTGAGCTTCTCGTCGGTCATCAGGACGAACTTGCCCGCCACAAGGTGCGCAGGATGGACCTCATCCAGCACCATGTCACCCTGATGGATGACACCTGTGTGCCCATCACCCATGATGAGCTGCTTTATGCAGTAAAACACGGCAAGTCAACAGCTCTAGACTGCTAGTCATGAAGGATAACAACCCTATCCTGGATATTTTCAACATGTCTTTTGCATCTGGTCAGCTCCCTTCCTCGTGGAAGGCCGCGTTAATTGTTCCCATCCCCAAAGGCGACGGCACTTTCCGCCCCATTTCTCTCATCAGCTGTGTGTGCAAGATGATGGAAAGAGTAATTTTAAATAGACTCCAGTATAAGGTGGGGAGTCAACTATCCCCAAACCTGCACGGTTTTCTAAAAGGACACTCCACCAGTGACTGTTTCGTTAAGTGTTTCAGTAATAAGGTTGCTACATGTAGAGCTTTCATAGACTTAAGAGGTGCATATTTGATAGGGCTAATCAGGATGTCATAATGGAGGAACTCATTATGAAGGGTGTCCGAGGCAGGCTGTTTGACTGGATTAGGGACTACTTGTATGACAGGAAGGCACAAGTATGTTTTCAAGGTGTCGCCTCTTCAGAGGAACTTTTTGAACTGGGCACGCCACAAGGGGGTGTCCTTAGCCCTATGCTCTTCAATATTTTGATGGACAAACTTGCCCGCTGGCCTTTCCCACAGGACACTCAGGTCCTCATTTATGCTGATGACATACTTGTGCAATGCAGAACCCTTACACTTCTTAATTTAGCCTTGCAGCAATTGTCAACACTGTGTGTACAGATGGGCCTTGTCATCAACGAAACCAAGACCAAATTTCAAGCAAGCAGCAACAGAGTCTGCCGCCCACCCAGCATTAATCATGTTTCCATTGCCAGAGTCCCTACTTATAAATACTTATGTGTTCACCTCAGCTACAAAAGGTCTGCCCAGTCAATCAGCCATGTCTGAGACATTTGTCTGCTTAGACTAGCACCACTCAGAGTCCTCGCCAACAGAGGCCTTGGCGTTGGTATTCCTATCCTTAGAATGTTTTATATTTCTGTAGTCAGGTCACTTATTGACAGAGGTGGGCGAGAGCGATACTTAATGCGATACTTAGTGCGATACTGCGATACTATCGCACCGCCAAAAAAGTATCGCAGTATCGCAAAGCAATTCAAAGTAGCGGAGTATAAGTATCGCAACTCACTTAAATTATCGCTTAAATTTCTCGCGATACTTTAAAAGACGACCTTAAACAAAAGTTTTTCAGCGGCAATGCGCATAGATTTGGCGCCTTACTGTCATAACAGCTTTCTAGCATACAGAACATTTCGTCATTTATCGTGAATCGATAAATGACGATAGGACCCCTGAGGGCCAAGAGGTCAGCCCTCACCGCCTACTACTTTGAGCAGCTGGTCTTCCTCAAGGGGAACCTGGGGAGGGTGCTGCTGGACAAGGAGGAGGAGGGCCAGGGTGATGATAAGGAGGAGGAGGAGGAGCTTGAGGAGATGCAGTAGTGACTAGTGAACTGTGCTGTGTGTGTGTGTGTGCGTGTGTGTGTGTTTTATATTTTAGATAAAATTTGTCAGTTTAAAAATAAATATATTACAATGTTTTAATGTGCCTAAACTGTAGTTTAAGTAAAATAGATCTTTTTTTGGCTAATACAGTGTTTTCTTAGGTAGCAAAGTATCGCAAAGCAAAATTTTTGGTATCGCAGTATCGCTGCGATACTATCGCTTTAAGAAAAAAGTATCGGTAGCGGAGTATCGCAGTATCGCGTATCGTTTCAAGAAAATCCGAAAAAGTAGCGGAGGCGTATCGAATTAGCGGGAAAAAAGTATCGCAGTATCGTTATCGCACTACCAAAAAAAAGTATCGCGCCCACCTCTGCTTATTGACTATGCCTCCACGGCCTTGGTTCACTTCAGTGTAACACAACTCCGTCCCTTGGAGCTCATTCAAAACGAGGTTATGCGGATAATATTAGGTTGCCCCTGGACAGCAAAGATAGAAGTAGCTACTTAGGGCTGAACTGAATCTGCCCAGTAGTGTACGCAGAATCCAGGAAATAACTTGCCGCACTGTTAGCCGCATGCTTTGTAATGGCTCATCTCCCACCCTTAAACAGACGCTAGACTCACTTCTTCTAAACCCTAGGGCTCCTGCTGCCCCATATCTCAAGAAGATTTTTTCATTGCTAACACGAGTATGTGTTTTAAATGCATATTTGGCACTAGTTCCTTCACCAACCCAGCCTGTCTGGCACCCTCGCCGGGTCACTGTAGACATTGAAAGACTTTCAATCCCCAAAAGAGCCTGGCTTCCCCAAGTTCTCCAGGATCATTTCATGACAAAATTGTCCAAGTACCCTCACATCCAGGCTGTTCATGTGTACTGTGATGGGTCAGTTGATGGCAGCAAGTCTGGCTGCGGCTTGTTCATACGTGATTACACCTCTCCCAGCCAATACACAGATACCGTAGCTGCCAAACGCCTACCTGCCAATCTCTCCTCAACCCGGGCAGAGCTGTACGTCATACTTGAGGCTTTGCATGCTGTCACAGCTATACATAAGGATGTCTACATGTTTGTAGACAGTCAGGCTGCCTTGTATGAACTATTATCTACCTCGCCCGCTAACTGTGATCTTGTAAATAAGTGTCTTGCTGCCGTTCGTACCCTTGAGAGGACTGGTGCCAGGGTCCATTTCACCTGGGTGCCTTCCCAGGTGGGCATCCCACTTAACGAAAGGCAGATTGCCTTGCCCGGCAAACCCTTCAGGATGACTCAATGAACCCTGGCACGGAATACACTCATACCCATGTTAAAAGTAGTGTTCAACAGCATGTCAATAGTAGCATAGATCGTCAGCTTAGATACTGCTGTCGTAGCGGCAGCTCAAGTGGCCTCCACTATGTCCGTGTCTCCCACAACAGTGACTACACCTATAGGAGACACAGTGCAGCCCAGGATGTTGTGGCAATGCGCCTCAGACTAGGTTATAAATATTACTGGGAGGTTAGTAACTCCCCCGCTGTCTCTTGTACATTGTGTGCCAAGCTAGGAGGTCACACACTGCATCATTACATCATGGACTGCCGCTGCATTGCAAAATTTAGGCCACAAGGCCACCATGACTTGCCCCAGACAATCTGCTGGTTTTTCAATCACCATACACTCGCTGACATCCTACGAGAGTACCCTAAATTCGCCCCAAGGTGGTGATGGTGTGTGTTATTAACTGTATGCATGAATATAAGTATACTACAACTTCCCCTCAGTGGAAGCCCTGATACCCATAACTTGTAACTCATTTTTATATATCTACACTGCCTGGGGGGAGGCCGACAGGCACCGACCTCCTACCCTTGTTGTACATCCAACAATAAACCATTCAATTCAATTCAATTCAAGTTCCAACAAAAAAACAAAGAATTTCTTTTAGCTTCCCGATCAAAAGTTATATAGCTACATTGATTACAAAATTTCCAATACAAACCTGATAAATTAATGGAAAGGAAGGGTCTGTCGAACATGAGAGAAAAAAAAACTAACAAATAAAGGATAGGGTATAAGCGTTTGCCGTAGATGAGATAAAATGACAAACTAAAAACAAGCCCTCTGGAAAGTGGAAACTACTTTACTCCATCTGGCGGCAGGACTCAGAGTCAGAGCGCCGCCCGAGGAAGGGTAGAAAACTAGAAAGGTCGTCATCTGTCTTTGGCTACTCACCTAAACTGTTTGACTACATTGAAGGGCATGAAGGTGAGAAATGTATATTTACTTAACATTGCGGGTAAATCATGGTAATCATGAGGCTGTAAGAGTGGAGAAAATGGACTGAAAATCGTATACAGCAGAGCCAAAATAATACCATGTTTTGATGAACGTCCCCACGCGCTAATAATACTCTTGTTCGCAGCTCCATGGAACCTATGATACCCATACCTGTATTCTGCATCAGTGCGGGGTTTCTTTTGATTCATATGCTAAAGGGTGCATCTAATTATGTTAGAGGGACGTGCTGTAGGGAGAATTGTTTCAGTAAACGAAGGGCAGGCCAGCTGGGTGGTATGAGGTCATCTTTTTATTGATGCCCAAGGCACTGGGGAATGGTTTATTGGGGTAATATTGGGTATTATTCTAGTATTTGCCCACACTCCCTCTCCCCCTAAACAAGCTTGGGGACCTGAGCGAAGCGGGTTATTTGGCTGGGCTACAGAATATGCGTCGCAACCACATAGTTTGGTAAACTTTTACAATAGGACCATACTCCATTTCGTGGTAAAAAACTATAATATACCAACGTTTTGATGTTTTTAAGGTATTATTTTACGATAGGACCAAACTTCCCTACACAATTGGGAGCATGGTTTTTGTTTACCTTATTGTATTCTAAGAGACATTTTCTCCTTGAGCTTTCCGTCGCAAATCAATAGTTTCGGAGATATAGAACATTTTAGGCGGGAGGAGGAATACGTCTCCTTGTTTACAAAATGCCTCCCTCTTCTCGTGACCTGCATCGCTTTCGTTTCGAAGTAAGTTTTCCGTGCGCACCCGTGGCTAGGAGGTTAATCTCGGGGTTTAGTATTTTATTAAACTTTTTATATATTGGACCCAGTTAGGAGGTTAAAGCTTAGGTAAGATTCAGGTTAGGTAAGGTTAGGTAAGGTAAGGTAGCCACGGGTGCGCACGGAAAACTTACTCCGAAACGAAAGCGATGCAGGTCACAAGAAGAGGAAGAGGGAGGCATTTTGTAAACAAGGAGACATTACTCCTCCCACCTAAAATGTTCTATATCTCCGAAACTTGATTTGCGACGGAATGCTCAAAGAGAAAATGTCTCTTAGAATACAATAAGGTAAACAAAAACCATGCTTCTAATTGTGTAGGGAAGTTTGGTCCTATCGTAAAAATTTACCGTTTTTAACAGGAAAATCACCGTAAAAACTGCCGGAAATGCTTCTGTTTGATTCCACCCCCATCCCCTCCTGCGATCTTGGGGACCTGGCGGGAATACGGGGTTTTTGGGTGGGGGAGACGAAATTAACTGATTTACCTGTTGTGATGACCATAAAAGTTATCGAGCGAAAATGACCGAAAAGCAGCGAAAATGACCGAAAATTTGAAATTTGAAAAAGTCTTAAGGGGAAAATACTAAAGTAAAAAAAAAAAAAAAACTAAGGGGAAATTACTAGTTTAAAAAAGTCTAAGGGGAAAATACAAGTTTTGAAGAAGAAAAAACTAATGGGAAAATACTAAATTTCATAGTCATAAGGGGAAAATCGTAAAGTTAGACAAAACTAATTAAAGTAATCGTCCAGACCATTTCATCATTCCTGATTTAATGCAGTCAAAATATAGCCATTATAGAGTATATCAACAATATGTTGTCACTTTTTGCATCCAGTCACCCGTTTTTAGATGATCCGCATTCAAAATTGTAAATTCCCCGAGCTCTCAAAACACAACTGACGACCAGCAGACGACGGACCACAGCTCGGTGACGTCACATGAGTAAGCCTCCCAGCCCTGCCTGATACAGATACACGGAGACTCAAAAAAATATAGTACTTGAAGAATTTTGGGTGTTTCTGATATTTTTTTTGTGCGATATGGCATATACTTGCATCCTGTATGGGTGCAGCAAGAAAGCTGTACCTTTCCCGAGAGCTTGGCACCCATTTACAACCTATACGAAAGATCGCTTAGGAATTCCAGAGCAAATGCATTTTTCTTCATCAAACTAAAGTAAAATGGCACATAATGTGTGTTATATTTGGTAATCCAGAAAACAAAGCCTTTTCCTTCAAGAAACAAAAATCTGTAGCCTGGCTGCTGTTGCAATTTGTCTGCTATGAGCTTAAATTGAGGCATCAGATGATTTTCAAGTGCAACCCGCATGATAGGATCCAAATTTAGAATGGCATTCCTTTTCTTTGCCTTGATTAAAACTAAGCTTGAGAAGCCTTGCTCACACAGATATAATCTAGGCATCTGCACAAATATGGCTGTTGCTTGCTCAGTTAACTCAAAATTTAGAGACAAGCGAGTTTGCACTCGAAGCTCCAATAGGGCATCGGAACGATCAGTTCCATCATCTGAAAATGGAGTAAGCAACCACATGTTGGAGGTCAGGTCTCTTGGAAATATAAGTCAAGGCTTTCCTGCATCAAAGTAAGGTGTCTGGTAATCAAGTAGGACATTTGTACCTCCAGTGTCTGTTCTGCTGTCTGCATACCATCATCATGTTCTCAGCCACATTCTCTTATATATATACTAGGTATCCAAGACTTCAAAATCAGAAAAAACTCTGATCTATACTGACACGTGGGCATGATCTCGTCCACCCTCCTGTCCACCCCAAGACAGCCAACCACCCCTCACTTAGTCTCGTCCACCTTAAGGTGGACCGTCCACCCAGGTTGAATAGCACTGCATTAAGGTACAAACAGAAAGCATACTCCCAATTGTGTAGGGATTTCTGGTCCTAGTGTAAAAATGTACCCTGGTTTCCAAGTATTATATTTTTGTTTTCCCGGAAGTAAGTAGTATCTCCATTACAAGCTGAAGCTGAAATTATAGCCCTCCAAAAGGTAGATATGGCTGCATAGTTAAAATTAATCTGTACCTTCATTTCTGCCAAAAACAAGAGCTAAATCTATTATAAACATATCAGTACTAAATAGAAAATAATACTGCCTTCGAAAAATTTGTTTATTAAACAATGAATACCCTCTATTCATCCTTTTCATCTATTAGTACAAATGGAAATGTCTTAAGAAAATTTCCGTCGGCGAGTGTTCCACCGTTGAAAATTCTCGTTCCACTGGCGAAAATTCTCGGTTGTTATCTCGCCGAGAATTTGGATATACGAGAGCAGGGTTGTTGATTTAAAAAAAAATCTAAATAATCCGATTTATTTTATTTAAATCGATTTGTTTTATTTTGTTTTATTTGATGTTCTACATGAAATTAACTACTACATGGTATTGTTTGGCATATTTATAACTAAAAACAGATAGAATAAGTTAATCAAAAATGCATATAACATGAAATACAGATGAATTTACATATTTTCTATTTCTGTGATGGACGTTTTCACATCAATAGGCCTATGTCTATAAGCGCGTTTTCGTGACATTTGCCAGGCCGGTCTAGGCTGGCCCTTAGTATATTTATACCCATTAGTATAGATATACCCACTTAGTATATTTATATCTATTACACTGGGTTACAAAAAAAAAAATGTTGTAAGTCTAGTTTTTTCAACTGATTTAGGACAATTTTGCACCGCTGAATCCGAAAATGACATCCGTTTCTCTCGATCAGGTCAGGCATTTGTGTTAAGTCGATTTAAAAAAGATCCGATCTTCTGACTAAATTTATTACATTTTTATGACATTTTCGGTTGATTTTGTTAATATTTCTCATCCGAAATAGGTTTTTAAGAGAAAAAAATCGTTTTCTAACACAATTCATTAATTAAATGTTACAAAAATTGATTAGTGTACATTGAATAGTAGACATTGATAAAGGTAAGTACATGTAAATTGGATGTTAGGTCATCATTGTTCAAAATTCAGGGCTTGAACTTCCGTTTCTTTGAACTCCTAGAATGCTCAGCGGCAGGGATGTCTCTTCAGAGTCCAACAGTAATCAGTCATCATGACTGCATCCCAGCGTCCCTGATACCTGGTCTCCATCACTTTCATGTCCTGATGGAATCTCTCCCCTTGCTCGTCACTCATTGATCCCAGATTCTCAGGAAACCGATCCATATGTGAGAATAAGTAATGCATTTTGATGCTCATGTTGCATCCGAGGTTTCTGAAAGCAGTCAGCATATTGGTGACAAGTTCTGCGTAGTTCCTGGCCTTGTTGTTGCCAAGAAAGTTCTTCACGACCAGAACAAAAGCCTTCCACACAAAAGCCTATACACGTGTCACTATTTAGGTCAGTGTAGCACTGCGTGTCACCTTAGATAAGGGTGATTTAGGGTGTTGAGGTGACAGGGAGACGTAGCAGCGGCCACGCCATAACACTAATAGTCACTATTTTAAACAATTCACACCTACCACTAAATCACTAGCAACACAGGCTCCTTCCTTATAATATTATATCTTAATATGTGATACATCAAAACTCCTTAAAACCCAAGCATTCCAAAGTAAAATGAGAAAATAATACAATTATGTTGAGTTGACAATTCAAGCGGCGATAAGCGGTCTAATATGCAAAAAAAAAAAAAAAAAAAGTCATGCAAATGGAGTCCGTTACATCGAGGTCCGTTATATATATATATATATATATATATATATATATTTTATATATATATATATATATATATATATATATAAATATATATAAATATATATATATATTAGGGTGGTGGTTAGCTATAGGGGTGAAATTTTATATTGCAAATTTTTATGCTCCCCACCCGGAATCCTGTTCGTATTGATGACAAAACCCCCTGGGCAAAGTTTCATTGAATTCGGGTAAGATTTACCTTGTGCTCAATGATTTCAAAGTTTTACCCCCGGAACTCAGGCACTGGCATCAAGGTCCCCCTCCCTTTTAGGGAGTATTAGCCGTTCATGACGGGGGTTTCATGGCTTCCAACCACTCATTGTCGCTAAGTTTGTGCCAGGGTTTGTTTCCGTGCGTCAGGGTACAGACGGCGATGGTCTGCAACAACTTGCAAGAGGAACTGGAACTGATCCTCGTTGCGTGTCAGCAAGCGGTTATACTCCTGAACAAGGGCGACGCCCCGCTCGGCGTGGTCATTTGTGACACACAGGCCATGCACTGCTGCCAATGCAGCCTGGTAGGCATGATGTTCCGGCCACTCAGCAGGGTCTGCATCCAGAAAGTCACTGTCCAGGTGCATTTTCTTGAAGAAGCTTGTGGTGTGGGCAGTCGCAAAATCTTCGAGTCGGCGCCCAGCGATCGCACTTGGCAGAAGTGTGGGTCGCTTTGATGGAGATTCGTCACCATCCTCTACCTCTTTTTTGATGGCCGCCTGCATCCGTCGCTTGTCATCGATTGTGACGTCCTTATCGAACAAGGCCAAAGCAACAAGCTCTTCAGTATAGTACCAAAGGTGACTCAACATCTTCTTCAGTGCTGCCTCTGCCGCAGGCTTGTTGATGGTCGAGTAGGAGTCCAGAGCCTGGAGCAGCGCGAGATCATTGCGCGGAGCTGCAGATGCCAATGGTGCCTCCGTCCATGCCTTGCTGTAAATCTTCGCAGTGAATACGGAGACGCTCCGGAGGCCTTGCTCCTCCTTCGTTGTCAGCGTGAACTGCTTCCGGAACATCCATACCTTGAGTGAGTAGATGTCCTTGCTTATCCATCTGGCGTGGTGCATTGGGCCTGGTGCAAGGAACCGCACCCCGCGCGGGGGTATACCGCCGATAAAGATAAGCGTCAGTTCCAGTAGCTCCCTGTAGTCATCTCGGAGTCCGGTGCGTTCATCCAGAGCCTTTCTGAACCACTCTGCGTCAACTTCCAACAGGAGAGGGGCGACATCTTCTGTCGCTGCGCCGGTCACATACTGTTGCTGATCGATGAACTCCCACTTTGCCTGGAAACGCCGAAACAGACCGACGTCTGGCCCTGCGGTAGGTCCCATTGCAGACAGGAAGACAGCTCCAATCACAAGCTCCAGGACGTCGTGCCGGCAGGCAAAGTAGAGCAAGTCCTTGTCGAGAGCTCGCTCAATTAGAGCACATGCGCCCTGGTGATGGCCAGTGTTCGCTGCGGTGGTGCCCAAAATTTCATGCCGACGATTCGTTTTGGTCAGTCCCCATTCTTGCACTGCGCGTCGACAACAGCGCGAGCAACATGAGTGCCTCTGCCACTGGGGAGCTTGGCTGCTCCGAGGAGCTGAGATGCGCTCTTCCCCGACACCAGGATTGGGAGACGATCGACGTGTTCCTTGGTAGTGAGGTCCATCATCAATTTTCCATCCCAATATACTATGAGAGGACCGTCAGACTTGATCTCCGCTTTCACAGAATATACGTGGTGTTCGCGAAGTTTACGGCAATGATCGCGGATGGAGCTTCGGTTGATATTCAGCTCCTCGGGGTTTTGGCCCAGAGAGCATGCTCTCTGTCAGGACGTAGACAGCTGCACGGTCGCTCACCTTCGCTCGATCAAGGGATGCTGCTACGCCTGGCGTCACAACGTTTTTCAAGCCGCTCTTTGCTCGTTTCGGCTCGGTGGGGCCACTGGCCCTGCTGTGGGAGCTTCGAGTGGGGCCGGGGCTACTGACAGGAGTGCTGCTGCTGCTGGATGATTCCAATTCCGCAGTCGCCGACGATGTTGCGGCTTCGTAAAGCGCCTTCTCCTGCCTTGATGTCTGGGCCGCGTGGCATTCTGCAACAAGCTCCTCAAGAGCAGCTTGCACGGGATCAATGCCACCCATCCTCCCACGTCGACCAGGCTCGCGCTGGGCGAGGAGGAAGTCCTTGTCCTCCGCCTCTGTCATTATCGCCATGGCATTTGCATGAACCACGTCGAACAGGTCATTTAGTTTCTCACCAAACTTCTTTGCTCGCTCACTTTGAGTAGAGGTAGTGCGCTTCTTGTTCTTCCGGATAAGGGCATATTCTTTATGCAGCTTCTGGATCTTCGTGGCCACCTTATCAATTCGTTGCATTGGAATTCTTGCCCTAGCCCAGACTTCTTCAACAATGAGGGAGACCTCGTGTGCCGAAACGCAGATCGTCTTCTTCTGAACATCGAGCTTGTAAATAACCAGACCCAGGACTTCTCTCGCAGATGGTAGTTGGGCTCCAGGGATTGTTTCCAGTGGTGCCACAAGGTACCGTTTCTTCATATTAGTGGTTGCCATCACACACAAAGACAAAAAAGCACGTCTGGAAAAGAAAATTGTACTACTTAAGACGGATGAAAACAGATGAATTATGTTATCATTGAGACATTTGCTACAATTAACTTAGAAAGGTATTCTAATGAGGACCGTCTCGGGCATTTGTTCGTTACAAAGCCCTCTTTGCCGTTTAGCACTACATTGCCTTCAGGGTGAAACTTCAAGGTCATTGAGCACCAGGTAAATGTCATGCTATTTTGATAAAATTTTGTCTACTTTGTTTTCTAATGAAGTGTAACAGGAATCCGAGTGGGGAGCACTATTTTTACAACTTTCATTTTTAACGACTACCCTAATATATATAATATATATATTTTATATATATTTTATATATATATATATATATATATATGATATATATATATATATATTATAATGTATACACTATAATTTAACTAACATTTTATTTATTATTGTTATTATATATATTTGTATATCTGTTAATTTCTTCATTTTCTTAGGCAAGTGCATGCGAGTATGAAGAGGATGGGGAGAAGGGTGGTGGTGGGAATAAGAAACCCAATGGACTGCCAATCTGGGGGAATGAAAAGACCATGAACCTGAATCCCCTCATCCTCACCAACATTCAGTCATCACAGTATTTCAAAGGTGAGTCATTGCTCTTAACTGTTGATCAAATTCTTTTTCAACTTTTCATAGGTATTTATTTTCCTCCATTTTTTTATCTTCTAACTTTATTTTTAATACTTGTATTAGCCATTTTCTGTTTTGTTGCTAAATCTTTATTTATAGTTATTTTGTTTAAATTATTATTATAGTTATATTATTTATATATATATATATATATATTTTATATATATATATATATATATATATATATATATATATATATATAATATATATATATATATATAATTATATATATATATAATATATATATATATATATATATATATATATTATATATATATATATATATATATTATATATATATATATATATATACTATATCTACCGCAAAGCCGCCCTCCGGGCGGACTTTTTGGCTAGCTCCTGCGGAGGGCTATTGGTGGGCCTTCGGCCCACCAAACACAGCTTTCTGGAGAGTGTGTTTGGTGGGCCGAAGCCCACCAAACCAAACCAAAGACTCTCCAGATAGCCCCTTCTAACTTTCCTGAAATCATGGATGTAGAAATTTTTGACTTGGGGGATTTTTGAATTTCCGGTATTGTGGGATTGCTTATACCCAAAGGACGGGGACCTTGGTGGGGGGTATAGTTAAGTGTATGGGTGTCCTACTTTGGCTAAAAAATGGGAAGGCTAACTCAATTATTTTCAGCTGTAAGAATATTTTCTTTGTCATTTTTTTTTTTTTTTTTTTGCTTGCCTTCAATCACGGCTCTTGTGGGGTTTAGGGGGCAAAAAGGGGGATGGGAAGGCCATAGGGTGGCTTACTTGGGGGAAAAAAATGGCGGCCTATCCCAACTGATTTGAGGTTGGGCAAATATATTGAATATATTCCGTATATATACGATACTGGCACAACGAGACACATTTGGTGGGTCCGTATATATACGGACCTGGCACCCTAGAGGTTAAGCACACAAGCATAAAATTCTTATCATAACCATTGTCATTTTCTATTCTTCGTATATTTCATAATAATCATTTAGTTTTGCATGGATGACATGAACAATATACATTTATCCTCTCTCTCTCTCTCTCTCTCTCTCTCTCTCTCTCTCTCTCTCTCTCTCTCTCTCTCTCTCTCTCTCTCTCTCTCTCTCTCTCTCTTCTCTCTCTTCTCTCTCCTCTCTCTCTCTCTCTCTCTTCTCTCCCTCTCTCCTCTCTCTCTCCTCTCTCTCTCTCTCTCTCTCTCTCTCTCTCTCTCTCTCTCTCTCTCTCTCTCTCTCTAACATGTATTTGTCTCATATCTTTCAAGCTTCCAGCGGCAGGCCTAATCTGCCTGCATACTTGTTTGTCTGATCATGTGTGTGTATTCATCTAGTAGTGATCTACAGGAATAGAGCTAAGCTCGTACTGTCCCATCTCCAAAACTACTATTTCCAGCTTTGCTTTGAAGTTGTGAATGTTCTTGGCATGTACCACCATCTTATCTAGGTTATTCCATAGTTCAATTGATCTGTATGGGGAGCTATACATCTTGATATTTTTCTTGCATGTGGTTCTCTTTAATTTCTTCCCATGACCTCTCGTAGCTCTCTCATCCCACAAAAACATATACCTATCATAATTTTCCAGTCCCTTGGAAACCCTGAACACATTGATGATATTCCTCTTTCCCTTCTTTTCTCCATGGTTGGAAGATTTAATTTTAACAGTCTTTCCACGTATGATAAATTTTTCAAACTTGGGGCCATCTTCGTTGCTGCCCTCTGTATTCTTTCAATCTTTCTTAGATTTTTCTTTCTATACGGTAACCAAACCACTGCTGCATATTCCAATCTCTGTCGAATCATTGATACAATTTTAGCCTTTCCATCATCTCATCCAAATAAGCAAACGCCATTCTTATATTCCTTAAAAGGTTATCCAGTGATCTTATTATGTGCCTTTCTGGTGTAAGGTTGCTATACTGCATTTAAGGGGAGAGTCTGCCGGGAAAATATGAAAATAATTTTTTTAAATACGAATTTGAGTTATATGGTCTGGCAACACCCTATCCTTTGACTTTCGAATGGTGGAATTTTTTTCAGTCTGACGTAAATTTAAATGCCCATAGCGAGGGGCATTTAAACTTTCAAAACTTGTAAAAAAAAAAAATTGATATTTGATTTTTTTTTGGATAATTTTCCCATATATCAAAACTAAGCTTTTAAAAAACAAAAACAAAACAGCAATCTTCAGGGTGAAGTTTGTTACCCAGGTAACAATTCTGGAACACAATTTTGGATATGAAAAGTGCAACCTGTTCACAATTTTTTTTGGAACAAATGTATACATCCAAAAAGGACTAGATAAGAGAGAAAAGAGAAGAATTACACCGAAGAAGACAATAAACAAGAAGAGGAAGACAGACAAAGGAATTCCAACCGAAAGCTATGCACCTGGTGAATTTTGATCGAACCTTGCAACAATGAGGGGCGTGGCACGCCCTGACACCCTCGCCTTTGAGCGATTAATTAATACCTTTATAAGGGGGGGACATTGTGCCAGATCCTTTTATGCATGCATTGATATGTGATTACTAATCCCATAAAATTCATATGAAAGCAGCATTGACAGTATAGTACCCTCATTGGAGCGCAGAAACTTTAGCAAAACTTCAAACGCCTTTTTCTCAAAACTAGTATAAAATGAACGTACAATTATTTTCTGCTATTATTTTTGGCACGATTTTCACGAAACTGTAGGACACACAAAATCAAATATCGTAGAAAAATCTGTCCTGTTTTTTTAATATTTTTTTTAAAGGCTTAGTTTTGATATATGGGAAAATTATCCAAAAAATTTCAAATTTTTTATTTTTATTTTTTTACAAATTAACGAAAACAGTTTTAAAAAAAAAACAAGACAAATTGTTAGAATAACAATGAATTATCAGATGCGCATGTCACAAGGAAATCGGTCAAAAAATGGCTGAGAAAAATAAATTCAAAATTTCATCAAAAACCGACAAAGTAATTTTCCTTAAATTTTTCAAATTTTTCATTTTAGCTGATCAGCTTGAAATTTTCATGTGATAACAAGGGTACTAATATACACAACATATACATTTTTCATGACCATAGATGCAATTTTTAATTCATGGGGGACTCTCCCCTTAAGCTCAATTCTTGGGAGCTGCTCGATGCCTACCCGATTTTGTAAGGACGTCGCTGATTGGCTGATGCACGCAGGCTGGGTGGCGATGGTGGTGGTATTTTGCCTCCTTGCTACCAAACACCCTTGCGTTGCCTCAGAAAAATATTCATATTTCTTTGCTTTACTCACCTCTTACACAAGATAGGCCTATTTTGTTTGTATGTTCTCAGCAACTTGGCATCATTCGTGAATAAGCTTACATAGCTACCATATTTTACGGCATATAAGACACACTTTTTTCCCTAAAAAATACCCTGAAAAATATTAATGTGTCTTCCAAGACAAAAGTTGTAGGAGGTTAGCTTAGGTAGCTATTCAATTCAGCCTCATATATGATGTAACCTTAGTACTTATCTGTTACAAGTATTTCAAATACCATAAGACATTCAAATCAACTAATCTGTCTTTACGCTGTGATATTTACTGCAGTACTGGCGGGAGCCATTCCGTCTCGGCAGATTGGCGCCAACAGCCATTCCGTGTATAAGGAACTTTGTTTGTTACATTAGATAAAAGTTTGTATACTTATGTACATGCAGCCATCACAAATACTACACACATACAGGAAAATTCAAACAATACATGGTGAGGCACAGGAGGCAGGCAACGTAGTGAGGCACGGGAGGACGTGAGAGGAGGTATTTACACTCAAGACAACAAAGCCAGACTCAGCTGATCGGCACGCAGCTGCACACCGCCGCTGTCGCGTTTGTTTTCACTCCCGCCGTCCGACCTGCGTGTAAATGTTCAGCCAGCCAACATGTCAATTTATACTATCGCATACAAAATAGAAAATAAAAATGGCTGATGAGCAGTGCTGAATGAAGATAATGAATAGTGAATGTGTTCTTGTGTGAAAATGACTGTATATCTGTTGACAATAGTTTTGGTGGTCTGTCTTTTTTCTTTTTCTTAGAAATTTCTTTCCAAAATCAGGGTGCCTCTTCCAAGATGCAGCGTCTTATAAGCCGTAAAATACAGTATATATTCCTTCCACCATATCATTTATATAGACCATGAACATCACCGGTGCCAGAACTGACCCTTGAGGAACCTCACTTACTACTCTGCATCACTTTGATAGTTGATCTTTTATGACTGTTCTCATCTCCCTGTCCTTCAAGTAATCTTTGAACTATTTCAGTAGAGCACCTTGCACATCACCTATGTGTTATATTTTCCATAACAGTCTCTTGTGCGGTACCTTGTCAAAAGCTTTTCTTCAAGTCCAGGAAGACACAATCGACCCATCCATCTCTCGTGTTTCATCAATCACTTGAGTAGAAACTTAGTAGGTTCGTAGTGCAAGACTTGCCTTTCCTAAAACCAAATTGTCGATCTGCAATAGTATCCGTGTCTTCAAGTTACTACATCCATCTATTTTTCACAATTCTGTCACAAAATTTAGGAACAACACTGGTTTTTAATACACAGGCCTATAATTCAATGGCTCTAACCTTGTTCCCTTCCTTTTGAATTGGGAGCGCATTTGCTCTCATCCAATCTCGGGATACTTTTCCTTCTGCTAGTGAGATCACAAAAATAACATGTATTTTACCTGCCAATTCCTTACTACGCTCATTAATTAATTATCAAATCTGACGCACTATCTGGACCCGGTGCTTTCCTGATATCCAGATTTTCCAACGATTTCCTTATTTCTTGCATATCCACTTGCATTTCACCAAACACAGTGACCCTAGATCTATCTTCCTCTTCACTGAAATCACTCTTTAGTAATAACAGTCTGAAAACATTCATTCATTACTTCAACCTGGGAATCTGGATCGTCGTACATAACTCCATCTACTTGTAGTCTGTTTATTCCCTCTTCAACTTTTAACTTTCCATTCACATATCTGTAAGATAGTTTAGGTTCGTCCTTGCATTTGCCTATCATAGTCTTCTCATGTTTTTTCTTCTCTTTTCGAATTCTCACATTAATTCCTTACAAGTTTATATTTCTCCCATAAGTTGTTCCTTCCCTTTCTTCGCCATCTCCTCCAAGCCAATGTCCTCCTCTTTGCACTCTTGCATCTTTGCATATTCAGTTCAACAATTCTTTCTTGTTACTCATTTTCCTCACAGTCTATGATGACACATCTCTCTCAACACCTTTCTTATATATTCTTAGAAACTCCTCCCACTTCTGTGCACCTATAGCCTTTTCAAAGACACTCCAATCTGTTGCCATAAAGAAATTTCTTAACTTGTCAGTCTGTTTTTCCAAAGTTGTATCTTTAAATTCTATGGGATTCTGATCTTTATTCATCTCTTTCTTTCTTTATTTCAAACTCAGTGAGAATATGGTCACTCCTGCCTAATGGACACTGATACATTAACTTATCGATTATATCCGGTTGTTTAGTTGATGGCAAGTCCAGCCTTGATGGTTCTTCATTTCCTTTAAGTCTTGTACTTTCCTTAATCCATTGTGTCATGACGTCACCCATAACCATGTTCAACATTTTGTTTCCCCATGTCTCCTCACCACATTATGTATGCCAATTCTCCCAGCATACTTCCTTGCAGTTGAAATCACCCATCACCATTATGTCACTACTTTTGTTAATGATTCTTTCTAGCCACTCTCTGGTGTCAATTAGTATTCTGTTGTATTATATTTTAGACCATGCATTTGTCTTAGGTAGAACATTATGTGATGGCCAATGTCTTTTCCCACCACCACTTTTCTTGATGGTAATTTTCAGCACCTCCGCCATGCCTTCACCCATTTCTTTCGTTCTTTCACCCACATCTTTCTTTACAAGCAGCAACACACCGCCTCCTTTCTTTACACATCTGTTTCTTTTCCATACATTATAATGGTCTTCACCCAGTCCAACAATTTCTTCTATTTCTTCTGAGTCACTTGATTTAGTTTCTATCAGACTGACTCACCACAGACGGAGTTGGTACCACTGTACCAAAGGATTAATCCACTTCCTAAGCGGTCGTCTAGGTATTTATAGCACTACAGAAGCTTATATGTAACACCAACATTTCTATTAATGTGTTTCTCTGGTGATAAGTCTTCCTGAATTATCACTCCCAGATCCTTTTCTTCACTTGCTTTATTGATTGTCTCTTCCCATTTTGTAATTCCATCTTCTACTCTTTGCACTCGTACCAAACTTTAATATTTTGCACTTTTTTGCATTACAGTAAACCCTCTATAATTCGATCTAATTGGGGGGAGGCCTGGGTCGAATTAGCCGAGAGTCTGAATTATTCGATGGTTACCTCTAGCCCCCCACACAATAAGAACCCACTCAAACATGCCAAAACAGCACAGATTGTATAACTTGTACCTACCAAAAAACATGGCTAATACTGAAGTCTAGAAATGCAGTAGTACTGTACACTGAGCACTCAGGCGTCACTGATCAGGCAAAGGCTGCATTCAGTAAAGCAACGCACACAGGTGCACACGGAGGCGCACGGTGACGTAGGCATACAGTATACCTAGAGCAAGTTACCCCGCAGTACCGCCCAGCTGGGAGGTGAATCGCCACCTAGTTACCAGCGCCTGTCGCGCCACATTAAGGGTATGTAAACAAAGGGAAAAGAAAGCTTCTGCTCTTCGCTCTCCTCTTTTTGCTTCCTTAATACTTCATTTCCTGCTGCTATAACTTCTGCTGCATCAAATACAGGGTCATCAGTAAGTTATTCTTCAACAATAAGAATAGCCACAGAGATGAATTTCGGCAGCTGCTATCTTGGTAGCAATGTAAATTGTGAAGCGTTCAGTATCGTTCAGTAGGGAGGGTGCGGAGAGGGGGGGGGGGACCGCTACTGAACGCAGCCCTGGCAGGTGTCACTCAGGGGATTTGTAAGGTAATGTCTTCAGTGGTTGAGGTGCTTTATGTGTTGGAGGCAATGTGGAGGCTGGCTGACAAAGTGGATGGCACAGAGGAGGTGGAAGATGTTGCGGGAAACAGTAAATTCGAACTTCAGTTCTGATTATGGAAAGTTGGAAAGTTGTTTAAAAATTTGAACTTGGCCTGAAACAGGTCGAATTATCCGAAGTTCGAATCATACGGGTTCGAATTAGAGAGGATTTACTGTAAATGGAATTTTACTTTTTTGGCTCAATTCATATAATCTATCCAAATCTTCCTGTGGGAGACTTTTTGTTTCCTCTCCATGAAAGTGTAGTTCCTCTGTGTCACTTGAAGAACTTACTGTATGTATGTACTATTACAACAGTATTACTTCTGTATGTATTACAACAGTATTACTTCTGTATGTATTACAACAGTATTACTTTTGTATGTATTACAACATTATTACTTTTGTATGTATTACAACATTATTACTTCTGTATGTATTACAACATTATTACTTTTGTATGTATTACAACATTATTACTTCTGTATGTATTTTCACAGGTAAGATAACTTTGACTACATATTATTGTATTTCCTCTATCATGGCATTTTATATTTGTCAGTTTGAATTTTATTTGTGGAGAAATTAATGCAAAATCCAAAATGTTCTGTCCTAAGCCAGTACCCCTTTGACATCAGAAAATATTAATTATATAGGTTCCTGCTCAACAGCAAGAAAAATATCAATCGTACATCTTTTATTCATCCTGGCAAAAACAGAATCCCCTCCTTGACACCTTCTCCCTTATGATTTCACACAGTGAACCTGTACCAGCTTAAGACCTACCATGAGGTCATTGATGAAATCTACTACAATGTGACCCACTTGGAGCCTTGGGAGAAGGGAAGCCGCAAAACCTCGGGTCAGACTGGGATGTGTGGTGGGGTGAGTTAAGTTCAATAAAGTTGTAATGCAGTTTCAGTTGTTATGATACTGGTAGAATCAGTCATGACCTTACAGCCTGAGAATGTTGAGACTGATACATAATATCTTGAGCAAAACCATTAACGTGACAATCATGTTTGATAGTTGAGGCAATGGCAGAGGCAGTAATGAAAGAGATGAAGGAGACTAACTTTAGTACTTCAATTTGAAATTATTTGAAAATAGAAGCACAGATTTCAAATGGTAGCACGATTGTAGATCTCTAACTCGGTCTTCCATAAGTAACACATCTTTCCACCAGGTGCGAGGTGTAGGGGCAGGCGGTATTGTATCCACAGCCTTCTGCATCCTCTACAAGCTCTACACTCTGCGACTCTCAAGGAAGCAGGTTCTGGGGCTCCTCAACCATGCTGACTCACCCTACATCCGTGGGCTTGGCTTCATGTATGTTAGGTTAGTGTTAATTTTTGCCACGTACTTGTGCCTCTTTGAGATGGATAACCAATGCTTATCATGCTGTTTTGTTATTATACATATTGTCTTGCCTAATACTCCATCCTGTACTTAATTGTGTTATACAGGATGTGAGGAATTATGGTTTATCATGTTGTTAGGTGATAGTGTGAAGTATATAGGGTGTTGTTTCAAGAACCATAACATTGGGGATAGAATGGTAAAGGTGGGATTTTAGTTTATCTTGGCCTTATATGTTAGCAAATGTCCTTTTGTAGACCTTTAGGTGTTGTTTTCAATAAGTGCTGCTTAATTATGCAATGATGGATTTGCAGGGATATGTATTTATATCATATACAGTAAAACCCTTATAACTCGGCAATGTATAACTCGGAATGAATTTGATATAACTCGGCAAGGCAAAGATTTATATATATATATATATATATATATATATATATATATATATATATATATATATATATATATATATATATATATATATATATATATATATATATATATATATATATATATATATATATTATAACATCTATGCCTATAGCGCCTGTAGGCAGTGACCTCCAGGGCTCAAATGGTAGGCCCTGGTTCACTTGAGGGCTGTGATGGTTGGGCCTCGCCCGTGGTGGCGCAGGCAGGATTTTTATAGTGACGCCTGTGATTAGAGGCTCATGCCGCCCCCTGTGTCCTCTGGTGCACTCGCAGTTGAAGGTAGAGTTAATGGACAGGGCATGTGGGTGTTCTTAGGCCACTCGACGGTGCAGAAATATTTTAAGTGGATTTATAGGTTTCACTCGGGATCGAACTCATGTCTTCGAGAACGCCACCCGGTGACACTAACCTACCGCTTCCCCTAAACTGCATCTCTTGGTTTTCACTCGGCATATCATGCCCTCACAACCTCTTGTGTGAACATGTATACAGAAAGTCTGCAAAAAATAATGTATCTCAGCATATTACTGTATTAACTGCATCTCTGCTTACACTCTCGGCATATCCTCAGTCGCACAAAGTCGTGTTTTTGTCCTTTTGACCTTTTCCTGCAGGCTCAGGCTCTTCAATTTCATTCCCTTCCTGCTGGAGACACCCTTGCGTGATGGAGCTGACATCTTGAAATTTTTTCATTTCTTCCCATATCAGAGGACGGCATTTGCATAATTCGGCATATTGAATAACTCGGCAAGGGCCAGAGCCCCTATCGTGCCGAGTTATAAGGGTTTTACTGTACTTTACAAGCTCACAAGGTAGTGGTACCTATATATCATTGGCGTAATAAGCCTGGAAGATCGCCACCAAGCAGAGTCGTGATGTCCTTCCATTTGTGCCGCGGTATGTTATATGGATCTATATTCCCAATTTCCTTACATTTTTCAATGTAACGAGGAATAGATCCAGAGTCCAACATCTGGAGGACATGGTCTAACAGATGAACACCATCAATCACTTTCCCAGCCCTCAAAAAAGAGATTAGTAAGCGTGAGTGTACCGCGTTTACAGGGGAGGTAATGCCCTATGTTTACATCACCGCACGGCCACTGTCATCTGTCGGCCAGCCGCCAGCCATGTGCTCGGGGCGGTCCACTCGGCCACCGCCTCTCCCAGCGGTGATCCAAAAGTGTCTTTCTGTTGGTCTGTTTCCATTTTCTTTGGCGTATCGTATCACTTTTAGCTTGTATGTGATAGTATTAGTAAATCGTTTTGATGAATTCGCCATGGGTGATAATTTCCAGTACTGAAAAGAGCTTAAGATACGTGTGACAGGCTAGTGGTTAATGATACATCAATTAACACTAGCAGACGATAGATGGCGCTGTTGGGGTCAATCGCGGCAATCTGCCACCAATAGGGGGAATGTAAACATACCAGCGTGAGGATAGATTACGTAGTTGATTTGAATGTCTTATGGTATTTGAAATACTTGTAACAGGTAAGTACTGAGGTACTGAGTACTGAGGAAGTACTACAACATTCGTCTTGGAAGACCATTAGTATTTTTCAGGGTATTTTTTGGAGGAAAACGTGGGTCTTATAAGCCGTAAAATATGGTACTACGCCTCGCACCGGACTAAATAAGCATTTTTACAGGGTTTTCAATACCCAAGTTTCGCGATCCTCTAGTTTAGCGCTATGCCTTGTGAATAAAGCAAGCACGAAACTCTGGAGGGTACTGTATGATTACAGTAAAAGCCTTATAACTCGGCATTGTATAACTCGGAATTTGATATAACTCGGCATGGCAAAGGCAAAGTTTTTATTTTTTATATATATATATATATATATATATATATATATATATATATATATATATATATATATATATATTATTTTTTTTTTTTTTTTTTTTTTTTTTTTTTTTTTTTTTTTTTTTTTTTTTTTTTTTTTTTTTATACACACACACACACACACACACACACACAACACCTATGCCTATAGCGCGTGAAGGCAGTGAGCTACAGGGGTGGGATGGTAGGCCCTGGAGGCTCACTCGAGGGCTGTGATGGTTGGCCCTCACCCGTGGTGGCGCAGGCAGGATTGTTATAGTGACGCCCAGGGCCGGATCAAGAGCTGTGGGGGCCCTATATTCGCACGAAAATGAAGCACTTTTGTGGGTATTTTGAGGCCTATGTTTGGCAAAGAACTGTTAATGCATAGACTGGTATTCAGAGATAAAGGATGAAACAGAGACAGACAAATATGTTTTGGTTTTGTAACTTGCCAATGTTTTTAATATTACTGCTTAAAGCTAATATACATAACATATGGTGGGGGCCCTGGGGCAAGAGCCCTGGTAGCCCCCCCCTTAATCCGGCCCTGGACTGACGCCTGTGATTAGAGGCTCATGCCGCCCCCTGTGTCCTCCCATGCACTCACAGTCGAAGGTGGAGTTAATGGACAGGGCATGTGGGTGTTCTTAGGCCACTCGACGGTGCAGAAAGATTTCAAGTGGATTTATGGGTCTCACTCGGGATCGAACTCAGGTCTTCGAGAACGCCACTCGGTGACGCTAACCACTCTGCTACCGAGGCTAAACTGCATCTCATGGTTTTCACTCGGCATATCATGCCCTCACAACCTCTTGTGTGAACATGTAAACAGAAATTCGGCAAAAAATAATGTATCTCGGCATATTGATGTTATAACTGCATCTCTTCGCTTACACTCGGCTTATCGTCAGTCGCATAAAGTCGTATTTTTGTCATTTTTGTCTTTTCCTGCAGGCTCAGGCTCTTCAATTTCATTCCCTTCCTGCTGGAGACACCCTTGCGTGATGGAGCTGACATCTTGAAATACAGTACTGTATGATGTAATCCCAAAACACGTAAAATAGGTGGCAAATTAAAGCAAAGGTCAGGAACCAGCGCGTAGGCTGCGCCATGTTTTTGTCGTCCAAGCACCGTCTTGGATTACGAATCCCAATCCAATAACACTTGCTGAAATGTGTGTTATACTACTTTGTGATATTGTTTGCAATGTTTTGCATTGCTTATTATTTTGGCTCCTACCAAACTTGTTGTGTTTTTGAAGCAGAAACCAATCCTTTTTCAATTTCGACAAAAAACGGAATTCGTATCCAAGACGGTGCTTTGACGACATAAACATGGCTCGGCTGACAGCCTACATGCTTGTTCCCGACTTTTGCTTTACTTTGCCACCTATTTTACGTGTTTTGGGATTACATCATACAGTACTGTATATCAAGATGTCAGCTCCATCACGCAAGGGTGTCTCCAGCAGGAAGGGAATGAAATTGAAGAGCCTGAGGCCCTGAGCCTGCAGAAAAAGGTGAAAGTGCTGGCAAGGATGGATGCAGGTGTGTCCATGCGTGCTATTTGTGCCGAGTTTGATATCAAATCCAGCACATTCCATTCTACCCGTTCACTGGTAAGTGTAGTTTTTATGCTTTTACAGTACTGTATTTACCTTTTTTTTTTTTCCCCCATATCAGAGGAGGACATTGCATAACTCGGCAAGGGCCAGAGCCCCTATCGTGCCGAGTTATAAGGCTTTTACTGTATTTGATTTTTATCATGCCAACCGTGCAGATGGAGTCAGCTAAATCCGAAATCTGTTAAATTGAGGGTCAAGTGTATTTATTGACTTATTTGTTTTCACAATTATCTGGTCTATCCGGCCGGATACCGGATAACAATCACTATCCGGTGCATCCGTAATTCTAAAGTTAAGTGGTATCGGAGAAAGCTTCCCAAATGTGATAATTAGAACAGGAAGAAAAATGCTGATTGGTACCAGACCCCTTAGCTTAGAGAGTCGACCCTTTTTGTTTTATTGGGTGACTTGGAACCTTTTTATTAGTAATTATTGGATATTAATAGATGTGATCAAGTTGTGCTTATAAAAAGTTGATTTGATCTTCAGCCTTTAAGTGATAAGGTGTGTAGGTGAGTTTTCTTTGGGGTGAATATCTGCCAAATACATGAATATGGCCACCAAATATGATTTATTGTTTCTTGGTGGGGAAAATAATGACCAAATTAGAATTTGCCAAATCCAAACACTGCAAATGCGAGACATTACTGTACAGGATTTTTTTCATATGTCAATTTTTTTTCTTCAAAATAATACAAAAGCAGAATCCAGATAACAGCAAAGATACATGACACTTCTAAAGAAGGAGGTTAAATACAGGAAGGCAGTTTGCTGTTGAGTGTTTCCCTTTTCCCCCCTGACCCAAGCCCCAGCCAGGTTGGTGGGTTGTTCATGTATTTGTGCTTCCTCAGGTTCACCCAGCCGCCAGCTGACCTGTGGGATTGGTTAGAGGCGTACCTGGATGATGAGGAGGTAAGTGTCGTCACCATCACCAGTTCCCAACTCCTACCCATCCCAATCCTCTTCTTCCCCTTCCTCGTACTCCTCACTCACAAGCTCCTCTACAATCTTGTTGTTCTCTTCCTTCTCTACCTGTGTTCTGACTTTGTCAATCTCAATCATCTCTCAGTATCACTTCTTCCTGTAGTCTGAGTAGATCAAGTATGTACAAACTGTTTCTGTCTGATTTGTGAGAAAATTGTGAGAAGGCTTAAGCTGGATTCTTCATGAGTAAGCAGCTTGATGTACCTGATCTTTCCTTGACTTGAATGGGTTGTCTTGAACCACCACTGAGAAAAGATAACTGTAATTGTATATTCCTGATTACAAACTTCCCTCCTGCATGGTATATGAATCCCTGCTCCTCTTCCCCTACCCTTCCCCTACCCCCTTCCTCCCACTGGTGATGGTTCGGCAGTGGAGCAACATCCACACACATTACGGTGAGTAAACATCTATCTCTGTTTGTGTTGATCATTGTGCATGTTGGGAGGGTTTTCCTTCAGGTATCAGAATGACCTAGAGGTATATACAGTTTGTGCAGACTGAGTTACAATGAGATTGAGTGACCTTTCATTTTTTTAATTTTCTGTAGTTTGTAATAATTCTTTCAGTATTTTCACGAAAGTAATTTTACTTCATATTGTCATCATTCATGAATCTTTCCACGCAAAAGAAAATAATTTAATAAAAGATTATTTCAGTTTAAGTATATCATATCATTTGTGTGTGTGTGTGTGTGAGAGAGAAACAGAGATGCGCACCCATCAAAGAGCTAGAACTTGGCCCAGTGCACCATCAGTAATGGAAGTGTACTCTAGACTGGTGTTTGTGATGTGATGTGAGAACTTTCATGTAGCTAGAGAGAGGAGTTTTGTCAGATTATAAAGATATGGAGATTTTTGGGACAGTATCTGTCTTCAGGGTGCTCTGTGGCAGGCAGGCAGGCAGTTAATCTTTTCATTGAGGGATTAACGGTGCTGTTCTCCCCAGGCCTAGTGGTGAGTGGCTGCCCCCTGAACGTTGAGAGGCCAGGTGACCTCTGGGTTTGACCACTACAGGTTTCTACCCGAGACTTCATCATGTTAGCTGTATAGAAGTGCCATCACATGCAGGGAGGCTCATGGCACCATTTTCCTTCCCTCCATAGTAATTTCATGCTTCCTGTACCATTGACTTTAGAGTGTCATTTCTCTTATAATGTCCAAGAATGTACATTTGTGATGGGATGTGGAACCTTCCCTGCTTGTGTGGCACATTTGGTTTGGTGGTGAACCGTCGCGGTGAGCTATCAGAAAACCCTCCCACAGCAGTTAGTTATCCAGCCAGCCAGCCAGTCTGTCCCCTCTCAAGGAAGTTGCAAACAGTCAATGAACTGGGGGAACCCTCTTTTCCTATGCCTGTGATTCCTTGAGAGTGGACAAAGTTTTCTGAAATTGACTTTCTGCCTTAAGAGTTTTGAGTAATCATAAATGGTCTAAATTATTTACTGAGATATGCTGGCATTATTTGTTTGTATTTGACAAAAATACATTTTGTAATTCATCACTAACCAAAAAGGTGGAACAGAATAGATTGTTCTTGCTGTAATGCCATTTGATTTTGTGATTACTTGATAGATTTGGGACTAGGAAGAAAGAGCAGTTAATTCTTTCCTTTTCCTACACACACGCACGCACACACACACATGCACACACACACACACACGCACACACACACACACGCACACACAGGGTAGGGTACTCCGTAATGTAGAGGTAGCACGCTCGGCTCACAACCGAGAAGTCCCGGGTTCGATCCCCGGGCGGAGCGGAGACAGATGGGCTGTTTCCTTAAAATCCAAGCCCCTGTCCACCCAGCAGTGAATGGGTACTGGGTGGTAGCCAAGGTTTATGACCCGCCTCCCGGGGTGATGGCTTCGGCCAACGCTAAGGATGAATGATAAGAATGTTGATATGGAGACGGGGCCATACGAGTGCACCTCAGGCCTTATAAAATACAACTAGATGAATACACACACACCCACAGGAGACAACCATGCCAGTAAGAATAGAGAGAGAGAAGGTTGAACTTCCGGTGGCTAAGGAAATTATGTCAACCGTATTGGAGGAAAATGTGAAAGCCCAAGATGAAATTGAAGAAATTTATCGACTGGGTAAGTTTGAAGAAGGTGGAGCAAGGCCGATGAAGGTGAAATTTTGATCCCAAGTTACACTAAATAAGTTAATGAACAAGACTTGGAAACTTGGTGGAAAAGAAAAGTTCAAAGCAGTATGGTTGAGAAGGTATTCTAACGAGGAGAGGGCAAAGATCAGGGAACTAGTACAAGAGGCCAAGGAAAAAAAACGAACAGAGAATGGAGGCGAAGAAGGCAAACCTCTACTCGTGAGTGATGGATATGAGTATCAAGAAATGGTTTCGGCAGAGGGAAGGAGCGAGAGGAAATGGTTAGGCAAACTGCGGAAAGAGTCTAAAAATAGTATATGCCAACATTTGACGTGTTGAGACCAGCAAGTTTTGAGATAAATGACTTCATGAGGAACAAGGAACCAGATGTGTTGTGCTTTGTGGAGACAAAATAGAGTAAGGAGGTGGAAGCACAATTGGGAGATGGAGAAAAGACAGAGACAATAAAGTAGGAGTTATGATTACAGTCAAAAAAGAATTGAAAGTATCTAAAGTAGAGACGGGAGAAGGAAAAGCAGAATTTATTCAAATAATCTTAGAAATTAGTAAAGGAGGAAAAAGAGATATTGTCATGGTATACGTTCCACCAAAAACTAGACCATGGAGAGGTGATACATATCAAGAAATGTTGAACGACACAAAAGGACAACGGGAAACTAATGGAGAAAAGTGCTGACTTGATTTTGATGAGTTGACTTTAACTGTAAGGAGATAAACTGGGAGGAGTGCTCTGCAGTAGGAAGTGATGACTCGTGAGGTAATAAGTTACTAAACTTAATAATGAATAATGTGATGATCCAATGGGTTGACCAAGAGACAAGATTCCGAGGAGAGGACACACCCGCAAGACTGGATGTGCTGTTCACAAAGGAGAATGGCATTATTGATAACTTGGAATACTTGTGTCCATTCGGAAAGAGTGACCATGTAGTACTAGAGTTTGAAATTACAGAGGATATTGCGGAACCAAAAGATGAGAGATATAGAAAGAGAAGATACAATTATAGAAAAGCTAACTTTGAGGGATTGCAGAAGTTCTTTACTGAATGCAATTCGAGGCCTTTCCATGAGGCCAAAAATGTGGAAGAGAAGTGTGGCTATTTCTTGGAAATGTATAATATTGCTGTTGATAAGAATGTACCAAAGATAACAGGGAAGGAAAACTGGTAGAATGACTGGATTAATAGATGTGAAGTAGCAAAAAGAGATAGAGATGTTGTATGCAACAGATGGAAAAGGAAGGTGAATAATAGGACAAGGAAAGAATACAAGAGAACTAGAAATGAATATGTAAGAATTCGCAGAAACGGAGAGTGGAATTATGAAAGAGGCATTATAGAAAAATGCAAGAACGAACCAAAATTATTTTTTAGGTTTATCAATGGGAAATCAAAGCAAAAAGAAGGGATTAACAAGCTAAAAGTGAAAGGGACAGTCTTATGACAAACCAGTAGCACAATTTGAAGTCATGAATGAATGTTTTCAAAAAGGTTTCAATGAAAAAAAGGAATTCCTAGAAGAAGAGGGTAGAAAAAAAGCACAGTACTAAGTCATATATAAGTGGAAAAGCAGGTTATTATGAAAATATTGGAAGCCCAAGAAGTAAATATAGCACCAGGTCACGATGGAGTTTCAACTTGGATTTTGCAGGAATGTAGGGAGCAACTGGTGGATATAGTACACAGTCTAGTTACATGTTCCGTAAATGAGGGTTAAGTACCCCAAGCATGGAAAAGAGCATTAATTGTCCCCATATATAAAGGGAGGAAGAACCGCAAGGAGGAACCGCTGAGCTATGTGAGAAGATAGTAAGAGACAGATGGGTTAAGTATCTTGAGAAAATGAGTCATATCATAGAGACAATTTGGATTCAGAGCTGGGAGTTACTGTACATCAAATCTACAATGCTTCTACTTAAGGGTGATCAGCGTAGTACAAGAAAGAGATGGATGGGTGGATTGTGCTTACTTGGATCTGAAGAAAGTATTTGATAAGGTACCCCATAAAAGATTGTTGATAGCGATGTATAGAGCTGTCAGGAATGGAGAGAAATGACAAAGAGGACATGTATGTACGAGCCACGTAGGAGCCACAGGAGGTCATACGAAGAAACTTGAGAAGACAAGGTGCTTGAAAGACCACAAGAAATACAGTTTTCCCAATTGGTGCATTGATATGTGGAATAGCCTGGACAGTGAAGTTATAGATGCCAAAAGTATTCATGTTTTTAAAGCAAAGATTGACCAATTGAGACAGGAGACGGGACCCCACGAGTGTAATTCATTTCCCGTGTATCACAACTAGGTAAATACAACTAGGAAAATACACACGTATTTGCACCACACATTTACATATACCACATACATCTCACACATACCACATATACCTCAAACACACATGCATTACACACTTACAGATACCACATACACCCCAAACACACATACACTACACACTTACACACACCACACACTTACACACTCGACATACTTACACACACCACACACTTACACACACCACACACTTACACACACTTACACACACCACACACTTACACACACCACACACTTACACACACCACACACTTACACACACTTACACACACCACACACTTACACACCACACACACACACACACACACACACACACATCTCCCAGGATCCTTAACACTACCCCACCTATCCTCCTGGTTGACCTACCTTCTCACACCTGCCTCCCTTTGTCTCTCCCCAGGAGATAGACGTGCGTGCAGGTGGCGGCCAGACCACCACCATCGGTCATACGGTGCGCCACATGCTGTCCAAACTGGAGTGGTACTCAACACTGTTTCCCCGCATCCCTGTCCCCATTCAGAAGGAATTAGAGAAGAAACTGGCCGAGCATGCAGCATCCAAGGCCGCTGCTAATCCGGCTATTGCCCCACCGGCCAAAAAGGATTGGTATAGTGGCCGGCCTGAAGCAGAAGCCCCACAGAAGGAGCAGGGGAGGCCGAGGGGGTTAGTAGTAAGGACTTTTGTTTTGGGAGGTTCTTCATATGCAAATATGAAAAGAATGGTTATATATCTATATATTACTTTGCATTAAGATTGGAAATGTATTACAGTTGATGCACAATAGCAAGGTTATGGCTACCTTGTATTCCTCCAGTAGTATGTTTAGTCTCACATCGCCTGTTCGCATTCTTTTGTGGTGTGGTGAAGCCTGTTTCCAGTGTCTAGTATCAAGGATTGACACAAATCAGAATATTGGGTTATTTATTAGCCATCCATGCAATGCCACACATTCGAGGGGGTAGGATTGTTGGCCATTCACACCTGCAGGGCAGAAAGATCACACCTATTTTTTTCATGGTGAATAGGGGCTACAGACAGAATGGACACAAATTCAACTTGTTTTGGCCCAATCATTGATTTAAATTCGAAACCTTGGTTGTGAGACAAGTGTGCCAATCAGTAACGACTAATTTTGCAGGCAGAGTATGATAAGAAATTCAGAGTTGAAGAATGCAGGGAAGTGAAATAGGTCAGGTCTATTTGCCTCTTTATTGCACAAGAATGTGTGTAATGATGCTGGGCACTGAACAAGTATGTGTGTTCCAGTGTCAAAGCTCAGTGATGCTATAAAGAACATAGTTTCCAGGTCTGGCTTCACTTTCCCGGACTGTAACATATAGGCATACACTTTATTTATTTATTATTATTATTTTACATTTATGTCTATAGGCCCTGTAGGCAGTGACCTCCAGGACTCAGATAGAAGGTCCTGGAGGTTCACTTAACCCATGGGCTGCGGGTGGACTCTTAAGAGCGGGGTTTTTAAAGGCATACCAAAACCGCGGGCTTTAACCCAGGCGGCTACAAATTGGTGTGTGTGTAGTACAACATGGCAACTCGAGATATGCGAGAGCATATGCGAGCGCATGCGAGATGTACAAGATATACGCGATATTACGCTCTAACCCATAGCGTATACGGGCGAATATTCGCCCGGGAAATCTCGCCGCGTGACACCAATCTAGCCATACGATGCAGTTCGCGCCACATTTTTCACCTACGGACCCCCCCCCCCGACATATTTTGGGGGGTCAAATATATATGGCCGGGTGCGCTACAACATTCCCTACACGCTGATGTAGTTTTTATCGATTTTTGCAAGGGTCGTCAAAATGACCATACCCTTCGCCCAGGGCTTAGGTGTATAAAGCATACCCTTAGCTTGTTAAGGATTAAGGGCTGTGATGGTTGGCCCTCGTCTGTGGGGGTGCAGGCTGAAGTTTTATAGTGGCGCCTGTAATTAGAGGCTCATGCGGGCCCCCTGTGTCCTCCGATACACTCGCCGTCGAAGGTTGAGTTAATAGGTAGCATGTGGGCGTTCTTAGGTTATTTGATGATTGACACAAGATTTTGGCACCTGGAGGTATTCTAACTCGGTAGGTACACCGACCTCGCCACTTCAAGGCGCTAACCACTCGGCCACCGCCTTCCCATAAGTTGAGTTGTTTCTATGCTTGTGCAGGATCTTTTAGTAGTTAATATATGTAAAGGTTATGATTTTAATGAGGGTTTTAAGTACTTAGACTTCACTTACCTCTCAAAAATTAAATCACCTTAGGGTTCTTTGTTTGAGACTCGCTATGAAGCTTTAGGTCCAGGACTACACACAGGGTAACAACAAACACATGGTAACTACCTTAACTAATTTATTTACAATAAGTACAACACATAGCAACAATAGCACACCAGCACGCAGTCATCCACTAACACGCCCAAATATCTTTCCCTAATTATGCCTACGATTACCTACTGTATCTGGTATCTGGCTGGGGAATATATATGATTAGGGTTATGATATTTCACGCTTTTCGACGACCTAGGGAAGTCCTGTAGCCTTGGTCTTCTCGTCGCGGTGTACACACGTGGCAGCTCATCTCCCGTCTAGCGACTCACTCCGCGCCGCCCAGCTCGCGTCTGCCTCAACCAAGCTCTCCTCCTCCTCTTCCTGTATGACTCGCCCAGCATACGTCAGCATGGACAAGCTCCAGACAAGCGAGGGACTGGAAGGAGGTGGCAAGAGGTCCCGGAGACGTTCCTGGCTGGAGCAGCTGCTATCATCACCGATACCTGGAACAGAGTGAGGGCGAGGCAGGTCGCCGCTGCCCCACTCCAAGATGGCAGCTGGTGGCAAGTTGCCACTTCGGCTCATCTTAACATATTTTCTGTACCTCTTTCTTTCAATTATGCATGCCTGATTTCCTATCAGCCACCACATGCAATTTACTTAGGGTGTTTCTGCTAATGCACCCCGCTACTCGTTGGGAGGCAATTATGAGCCTAAACTGATTCCACATTTAACTAGCGATCTCTGACAACCCTTTTCCCGCAGCCAGAAAACAATAACAAACGAAAGTCTGGGAGGACGCGCAGGGGATACGAGGACTTGAATGGCTACAAATAAGTCTAGCCATTACAATATAATTTTTTTCAGTGATAAAATAGCTACAATTAGTGCAGCACAACATAAATTTTCTTCCACTCTTATCCACAGGTCCAGCCAAGAGCACAATTGTCGGGACAATGAGCGAGTCAAAGATGTGGAGCGGGAGAGGGATCGAGGCAGGGAGCGGGACGGTGTGCGCTCCCAGGACCAGGATAGAGACTGTCGGGCTAATCGATCAAGAGAAAGGAATGGAGACTATGACCGCAGCCGAAATAGACACAGGGACAAAGAGCGTGACAAAGAACGTGACAAAGAACGTGACAAAGAGCGGGACCGAGACCGAGAAAGAGAGAAGGAGAAGGAGAAGGAGAAAGACCGTGACCGTCACAGACACAAAGAAAGCGACCACAGGTGAGTGTGTACAAAATTTTAACTAAATGAAATAGAGATAATACATTAGCTACTCTTGCTCATCTATGGCCTGCATGAGTAGATATGGAAAGATTATGATAAGTCAAGTGAATGCCTTTGCTTTTTAACAGTCATGACAAAAAGCACCGCCGACGAGACCGCTACAGCTGCCCGGATGACAGCGGAGACTTTGCTGACTTGCTGGAGAGGGAAAAACACCGTATCAAGAAGGAACGCAAGAAAGATGGCAGGTGAGAACCCGCATTTACATATTGTCTCAATTTTCTATTTATATGTTACTTTGAGTCCGTATCTCAACTGGAGGTGTCTTGATACTTCCTGTAACTTTCTTTCTATAAACTTCTGTAACATTTGCAGTCTCAGATCTAACTTCCAATCTGTGGAACATCACCTTTTCTCCTAGACATTATCTTCTTTTCCTCACCGAAACCCAGGTGTCTGTGAGCACTGACAGCAGTCCCTTTTCTGTTCCCTCTTACACTTTCTATTCTCATTTTCAATCCAAAGCTGGCTGTTGCGTGTATATATGCAACGACATCACTTGCTTTCGTGCCCATTGTCTTGAATCTTCAAAATTTTCTACCATCTGGCTTTGACTTTTAACCCGCACAGTGCCAGCGCCGTATATTTACGGCTTATTTTTGGGCTCCTCCGATTACAATCTTATTCCCGTAACCTGTCCTATCGCTCCGGTGCTGCTTCGGGACCCACCTAAGCAGACGTGCTTCTGGCATTACACTTCAGTTAAGTGGGAGGATCTACTAAGTGGGGGAATACTACTATGATTTTCCATAGAATGATTACTGCTTCCATGTCAGAGACCCATCTTTTTGTGCAGAGCGCATGACTGAGGGAGTCTCGTAACTGAGAGTCTCTGGCATGGAGGCATACATTCCACACGCTTTTTCTAGTCCTAAAGCCCGTAACCCTTGGTTTAACTCGGCTTGTTCTCTTGCTGTCCAAGAAATTGAGTTGGCTCTAAGTTTCGCGATCCTCGAGTTTCACGTTGCTTCGTATACTATTTTTTTTTTTTTTTTTTTTTTTTTTGGTGTGTGTGTGTGTGTGTGCCTATAGCGCGTTTAGGTAGTGACCTCCAGGGATGGGATGGTAGGCCCTGGAGATTCACTCAAGGGCTGGGATGGTTGGCCCTCGCCCGTGGTGGCGCAGACAGGATTTTTATAGTGATGTCTGTGATTAGAAGCTCATCCCGCCCACGTGTCCTTCGATGCACTCGCAATCGAAGGCAGAGTTAATTGGCAGCATCTGGGTGTTCTTAGGCCACTCGACGGTGCGGAGAAAGATATTAAGTGGATTCTACAGCCGTCATCATAGATCGAACTCGAGTCACCGAGAACGCCACTCGGAGACACGGTATTATTTTACACTAGGATAGAAATTCCCTTCACAATTGGGAATATGGTGTCTGTTAACCCTTTTGGATTCTAAGAGCCTCCTCTGAGTTTTCCGTCGCAAATCAATAGTTTCGGAGATATAGAACATTTTAGGTGGGAGGAGGAATAAGTCTCCCTTGTTTACAAAATTTCACCTTCTTCCTCTTCTTGTGACCTGCATCGCTTTTGTTTTGTTCCTCTTCTTGTGATCTCTACCGCTTAGTATAGTATTAGGCTTAGTATAGCTTGCATGTACTTTTGTTTTGTGATCCTTTTGTTTATGTTTTTCTCTACAGGAGCAGCCAGTTTAAAGGCCTGGCCTATGAAGAATAGGCCACCTGTAATATCAAGATCAAGATCAAGTATCGCTTCGTAGGTCCTCAACTCTCCTCCTCTTCCTCCTCCTCCTCTCTTCTAATCTAGTGTTGGCCGAAGCCACCACCCCGGGAGGCGGGTCACAAACCCCCGGCTAACACCCGTACCCATTCACTGTTGGGTGGACAGGGGCTTCGGGTATTTTTTGGGGAAAAAGGTGAATCTTATAAGCAGTAAAATACGGTAGTACACCTCGCACCGGAGTAAATAAGCATTTTTTCAGTGTTTTTAATACCCGAGTTTCGCGATCCTCAAGTTTAGCGCTATGCCTCCGGAAGAAAGCAAGCGCTAAACTCGGGAGGGTACTGTATACTTTACTCCGGAATGGGAATTATATACAAAAACATATTTATTAAAGAAGCTTCAGGCTTAGTAGTGCAGTGCATTTAATTTTAGGATAAAATTATAATAATTTATGATTAAGAGCAAAAAAACCTCTGTTGTTTGTTTTGGTAGTCAACTGGGGTGGGCGAGGCGACGCGCCTCCAGGCGTATGCCCCCAATGAATGATTGATTGATTGATTGATTGTCTCTGTGACGATATACCCGCTTGTTATACCAGACTATATACCCGTGCTGTTTGTCCTGGCGCATTCACCGAATATAACCATCTCAGTCATAAGAAAATAAGGAAGCTACTAGAGGCCGTGAGACCTACACGGCCTCTTGTAGCTTACTTTTCGTATGTTCTTATGACTGAGATGGTTATAGGCGGTGGATGCGCCTGGACAAACAGCACGGGTATATAGTCGGGTATAATATAGTCACAGAGGCAAGCAATCAATCCTCCTCCAAATCTTGATTTGACTGCTGAAGATGCTTGATTTGACTGCTTGACTGGACTGCTCCTGAAGCAGTCCAGCTACAGGAAACAACGAGTTGCTCTCTCCTTGCTAGCCTTTACTTTCTCCACAGTCCCTCTTTTTCTTTCCTTGTAACTGTTGCACTAGCAAAATTTGTAGCAAGTTAGCACCAAGTTCTCTCGAGAATACAGGGAGGTCCCGAAGATACGAGCAGTTAGGTTCCACCTGGCATACTCGTAAAGGGGAATCTCGTATAACGAAACACATAACTAATGGTAAAATATAGGTTTGGTTCCAGGACCCCATCAATTGTATAAAAAAAAAAAAAAAAAAAAAAAGTTTTCCAAGCTAAAATAAACTATAGCAAACACAACAAACACACAGCGTCTATATTACCCACACTGTACTACCTATTCTGTAGAAAAAGCATTCTGAAAGAGAAAATAGCGCTCAAAATAACAACTGCACATTAATTAAATATAAAACATGCATAACACTCACAAGTGGTAATGTTGTATGGGGAGACAGGAAGCTGGCACGTAGCCAGCTGAGAGTCCCTGTTTACTCTCTCCGAGGCTCGAGAGAAAACAGGGGTGACTGCGTTTGCAGGGATGACTGGGTTAGAGTTCTTCCTCCTCCCCTTGATCACTTGAGCTCCCTTCACACATTCCATAATCGAACCACGAAAGTGCCAACAATGCAGTGCGCAGCGCCGTCATGGTCCTGGTTATGGGTCCATCGTGACCGATCGTGACGCGCTCGGCCGAGGCCACAAAAAGTTAGTGCGTGCATTAAAAAATCGGGAAGCTCCCCAATTTTCGTACCCAACGCAGTGATATCGTAAGTCTATCGTGACGCTATCGTTATCTATGTAGCAGCTTCGTGACACTACAGGAAAACCTCGTTTATCCGGCACCCTCGGGGGGGAGCGCATGCCGGATAACTCATTTTGCCGTTGTTTTGAGAGTTACTCTTATGGAATCGCCCAAAATCCCAATTTATTTATTTATTTATTTACATCACAAGGAACTGGCCAAGGGCACAACAAAAATGGGTAACACAAAGCCCGCTTAGTTGCCAGTCTCTATAAAGAAGACAGTAAGAGAATAAAATGAAAAAGAGGGGTAAAAAAAAAAATTAAAAAAAAAAAAATGCCTGGGTCGATTAGTGCCGTTGTTTTGAGGCTGCCGTTGTTTTTAATGCCGGTTAAATGGGGTTCTCCTGTATCATGATCGTCGTATGTTTATCGTTACGGGCTCCTTCATCCCTGCCTTCCCCCCCTTTTTTGCACCCCCTTCCGCCTTCCCCCCCCCTTTTTCTCATTCACCTCCACCCACCCCCGACTCCACTCCCCCTACTCCCACCACCACGTGATAAAACTCCCCCGGACTAAATTCCCCCTACTCCCACCACCACATGGTGACACTCCCCCCTCGACTACCTTCCCCCTAATCCCACCATCACGTGATGACACTCCCCCCGTGACTCCCTACCCACTACTCCCATCAGCACGTGGTAACACCCCCACCCCCACCACGCCTTCTCTCCCCCCCCCACCCCGTTTCCCCACCAAACACCCCCTTTATTACAACCCCCTCCCCATTTCCCCATCCCATCACCAACACAACCCTGTTTCTCTCACTTTCATCTCTATAGTCCCCCTTCCTTCTCCATCACCATGGTAACCCCCACCCACGTGTGGGGCTAGCTCTTGACGCTATCATGGTACGTTCATGGCACCGTCATGGCACTGTCGGGTATCGTAGCTCTATCGTGACGACAAAATGACCGTTTATTTTCCATTCGTGACATAGTCTTACAGCTGTTATGACTCCATCGTGACCATCTTACGACCGTCATGACATACGTACAGTAGGGTGCCAATAAAAATCAAGTTTGAATTTTTCTTCCTACTTTGGTGTAATGGTGCATCTATGCAAGAAACCATTGTATGCAAAGTTTGACCTCAATCGGTTGATATTTAGGGGTGGCGGATTACAACTTTGTTATTTACCCTTATGCACTGGCCTATTAAGGAGGGGATGTCATCTCTTGAAAGCAGACAAGCCGGACATCCCTTCCCCAGCAGGGCTGCTGGTCCCCCTCTTGGTGAGTATTAGCCCCTCGGTGGTGGGGGGGGTATCATGGGGAGCCACCCCACTCATTGTGGCCGGCTTGGCCAGGGAAGGGAAGCCTTCGAGGTCCCGGGCTGTTGATGGCGATGGGCCTCCACAACTTTGAGGAGGAACTTGCGCTGTTCCTCGTCTTTGGTCAGCTGGAGGTTGAAGGACTGGATGAGCGCCACTCCTCGCTCGGCTGTGTCGTTGACGACGCGAAGTCCCTCGATTCGGCGGCAGGCCTCGACGTACGATTCCTCTTCCTGCCACTTCCGAGGGTTGGCGGACAGGAAGTCGGTCTTGATATCAAGAGCTTCGAAGAGGCGGAGGGAATTTTTCGTGGCGAAGGAGGGCAGTATTGCCGCAGGATCTTGTGATGATGGGAGGTTTATTCGCTTGGCGGGTTCCTCGGCTCCTTCATCGTAGAGAATGGCCTGTACAATTGCTTGTTTGTCGGAGACAGGGAGACGTGAGTCGAACAGTGACAGGCCAATGAGATCTTCGCTCAAGTATCAGAAATGGCGGCTCAGAGTGGTGAAGCAGGCCTTCCGAATACTTTCGTCGTGGTACTGAAGGATGTCCTTAGCGAATCCAAGATCGTTGGCGGGAGCGTAGGATGGAACCGTCGATTCGAACCATCGCAGGACGTAGATCTCGGTTGCGAACGATGAGAACTGCTGGAGGCTGACATTTCTCGAGGGTGTGACGACTCCAGTCAGCTGCTCCCGAAACAAGATCATCTTCAGAGCGTAAATGATACGCGCCATCCAACGCGCTCGATGAAGCTCTCCGGGGCTATGGATCGAGGTCTTCGGAAGAGCGCCGCCGAGGAAAAGGATGCTTAGCTCAGCGAGTTCCTTATAGTCGTCACGGGGCTGCTTTGTCTGAAGCAGACGTTTCAAACCTTGAATGAGATCGTCCCTCTTGGAGACCAGAGTCTCCGGCAGATCTTCGTTGGTGGGAGAGTTTATTGCCGACTGGTTGATGTAAGACCAGTAGTCCTTGAAGCGAGAGAAGATGGTGATCTCAGGACCAGAAGATGACCCCAAACACGTAGAAAAGGCCTTCTCAAGGACAAGTTCGTGGACGTGATGACGGCAAGCAAGTGAAACGAGGGGTCGGCCGATCTTCTGTTGCAAGATGGTGCATGCACCATTGATGGCTCCAGTGTTGGCACTGGTTGTGTCGAAGCACATCGCCACGACTCGTTCCTGGACCCCCCAGCCTTCTAGAGCCTCGAACACAGCTGTAGCGGCGGCATCACCAGTTCCGGAGTGCAGTTTCGGGACTCCTAGGAGCTTCTCCACTCCTCCTGTGACGAGGATGGTGAGTCTTTCGGCGCGAGTGCCATCGTCCTGAGGAAGGATCTTCCCGTCCCAATGAACGGTAAGAGGGGTAAGAGGACTGAAAGTCTCTGATGTCCTTCGCCAAAGTGGACCTGTACTTCGCTCTTGCCTGTCGAATGGACTCGGGATTCAGCACAAGCTCTTGTGGATCGTGGCCCAAGCTACTTGCCGTAGCCGCCACAATTTGAAGGGCTTGGCGGCTACTGACCCCAGTTCTGTCAAGGGCTCCGGCGAGATCAGGGGATAGGACGGACTTCGTGCCCCGTGTCCTCAATCGCTTTGGTGGAGAAGCGACCCCGGCGTCGGAAGAAGAAGTCGATGTGTTGGCAGCGTTGGCTGGACTTGATGACTCAGACGATGACGACTCCAGCTCCACCATCTCTTCTCCTTTTGGCGTCTGTTGACGGCTACGTGAGAGAGAGCTTTCACGTCGGCAAACCGATTCTTTCAGCTTCTTGTCCAGACCAGCCATCGAACCCCGCCTCCCCTTCTCCCGCTGGGCAAGAAGGAATTCCTTGTCTTCAGGAATGGTCATCAGAGTGAGGGCGTCAGAGTGGGCGATGTCCAAAAGGTCTGGGAGACTTTCTTGGAAGGTCTTCTGTTTTTCAGCAGGCGTGACTCCAGAGTTATTCTTGCTTTTGCTCAGGATCTTCCACTCGTCAAAAAGTCCAGTAATCTTCCTCCTCACGCTAGTTTCTGCGATGGTGGGGATCCTAGCTCGTGTCCAGAAGTCGAGGACCTCCTTTGCAGCCTCAGCTGCACTCTGCTGCACCGTCTTCTTCTCTTCCTTGTGTGCGTAGAAAAATCGTCGTAAAACGTCTCCACGGCTGGGAAGTTTTGCTCCTGTGATAGTAGGAACACTATGGTCAAGAAGCCAAACTTCAGTTTGCTTTCTCATGGTCATGACCTGAGGGCGAAAAGAGGAAATGTTCAAGATCGATCCGCCGCCTCTAAATATCAACCGATTAGCCTGAAACTTTGCACACGACAGTTTCTAAGTACAAGGCAGAATACCACAAACGTACGTGAAAAAATATTGACTTTGAAAAATTACCCCTATGCGCTATTGGCACCCTAACGTACAGACAGCGTGACATTGTTGTGAGGCTATCGTGGTCTGCGTTTTTCGTGGTTAACTTTCACGATAGCCTCAATAATCAAATTGGTGGCGCTATCGTGGTTCGATTATGGAATGTGTGAAGGGAGCTTTGGGGAAGAGGAAAGATCCTCTGTGCTGCCACGTGATACAATAGACTCGAGAGGGTAGGGTAGGTAAGGGACAAGGGAGGGATGCGCAGACCTCTTCCGCTGCCCACAAACTCGTCTTTGCACATCGGAATCATTGTACATCGTCCAGAGATGGGAATTTTTGTAGGCCACATTGTCGTACCGAGCCACCAGAATTATCATATTTTCAGGTTGATTATCGTACAACCTTAGGTAAAATCATATAGTCAGTAAATGACTTTATAATTTTAGTAAATAATTTTGTAATTTTACTCACCCCAGTTTGAATGTCGTAGCATTGGATTTTTGATCTCGTATATTGAAATTAGACCCTAATTTACACATCTCGTATCATCGGATTCTCGTATATCGAATGCTCGTATAACGGGACCTCCCTGTAGTTCATCACTTAGAAAAAGATCCGCCAGTGTTATTGTTGTTAAGCCTGAGAGTGTGACGACGAACCCACTCTTGTGTTTGCTAGGGAGTGGGCGGTATATCGTCCGTCAAGTTGTGTGGGAGGATGGTAGAAAAGAACGCTAGTGTGATACATGCTTAAACATTACGCCGCATTACAGGAGATTTCAAACAGAAGCTTGCCGCGCACTGCCCGCCCGGTAAAAAAAAAAAAAAAAAAGTTACAAATTTTTTGTCACCGGTAGAGTTAGAATTCTCTTCCGTGAGTACATACCACGCTAGAAAAATTACACGTTGCAATAAACTGCGTTAGACGAGGATAAACTGTGTACTAAGAGAGAGAGAGGTGGCGGCCTGGCTGAGGTAGTAGCGGGCTGATATGACTGCAGGAATCCCACAATCCCACCCGAGGGCTCAAGATAGGCTGGATTAACTAGTATAGTAAGAAGCTGAAGGGTAACTAAATTTAAAGCCATTCTTGATCATAGGCAGGTAGGTAGGTCACACGTGGAACGAGAGGTAACGTGAGTGAGAGCTACAGTGAGGGAAAACCGCACGGTATAAGCACTTAAATAAAAACGAGAGAGCGGGTGAGGCAGGAAGGGGTGAGTTGGCATGGGTGGGCAGGCAAACATAATCCAGCCTGCAGGCTCACACGTGACGGCCGGCCGGCCAGCAGCCGACCAGATTTCCGAATTTTCCTGTAGCCATTGGCCATCCGTTTTTATCCGTTATATTAGGGTCTGTTATAGCGAGGGTTTTCTACCGTACATGGCGGCGTACAAGTAGACTCTTTGAGCCTGAAAAAATCTTTCCAAAACACTTCATATAAGTGGTGTGGTGTTATGTGTTTTTGCGACAGGTTACCGTATACTGTACTGTAGCCTATCCACATTTAAGCTTTGGCCTACCAGTAGCCTATCGTATTTTTGGGTTCGACTTATACGGCAAGTATAGGCCTAACCCGTAATCTTGAGCTAATAGTCTTGAGGTCGACTTATACGCCTGCTCGACTTGTACGCCGTCATATAGTACCCTCCTGAGTTTCACGCGATCCGAGTTTCGCGGGGAGTCCTAAATTCTGACCATCCCGACTTTCGCGCATTATCTCCCCGAGTTTCGCACTGCTTCGTGCACTTTTTTTTTCTTTTTTTTCTACATTTGTGCCAATATCGCCGTTAAGCGTGTATCACACGAGCTATTTTCCACCCACCCACTCTTGAGACCACATGAAGGGGGATTTACCGCCAAATCCCTAGCAGACACAGAGTGGGCTGGTCGTCGCACTCAGGCTTCACAACAAAAACAATGGCGGATCTTTTTCAAAGCAATGAACTCTTCTCGAGAGAACTTGGTACTACCTTACGACTAATTTTGCTTGTACAACAGTTACAAGGAAAGAAAAAGGGAATATGGAGAAGGCAGTGGCTAGAAAGGAGAGAGCTACTTGGTGTTTCCCGTAGACTACTTCAGGAGCTTGCTTTGAGGAGGATTGATTGCGTGCCTCTGTGACTATATACCCGCGTGTTATACCCGACTATATACCCGTGCTGTTTGTCCAGGCGTATTCACCGCCTATAAGCATCTCCGTCATAAGAATTTAAGAAAAGCAAGCAACAAGAAGCCGTGGAGAACTCATGACCTCTTGTAACTTCCTTATTTTCTTTGGTTCTTATGACGGAGATGGTTATAGGCGGTGGATGCATGAGGACAAGCAGCGCGGGTATATAGTCAGTTATAACAGGTGGGTATATAGTCACAGAGACAAGCAATCAATCAATCATTGGGGGCATACACCTGGAGCCGCGTCGCCTCGCCCACCCCAGCTGACTACCAAAACAAACTAGACCTGAGTTTTTTTTGGCTCTTAAGTCAAAAATTATTAAAATTTTCTCAAATAATTCACTGCACTGCACTACTAAGGCTGAAGCTTCTTTAATGAATATGTTCTTTTATGTAATTCCCATTCGGAAGTAAAGTACACACAAACCTCGATTTCCCGGACTAATAGATGGGAGCACTGGTCCGGGAACCGCAAAAGTCCGGGAATCGCAAGTATATAAAAAAAAAAAAAAAAAAAAAAAAAAAAAAAAAAGTTGATGCCATTACCCACCCCCGGACGTTTATCCTACTCTAGTATTTACTGTCCGGCAACCGCCAATATCAACTACCCCGCCGCGGACTTTTACGTCCGCTGAGCATGCAGCCACCTGGCGGGAGGCAGCAGAAAGTGTTCAATAATCTCAAAGAGACGTTCCTGCACCAAGGGCAGTGGGGGTCAGGGGACTAACGGAGGCTGTGCAGGTGATCCGTGAGTGTCGTGTGCCCAAATGTAAACAATACGACCGCTGAGCATGCTGCCACCTGGCGGGAGGCAGCAGAAAGTGTTCAATAGTCTCAGAAATGTTCTTGCACCAGGGGCAGTGGGAGTCAGGTGACTGACGGAGGCTGTGCAGGTGAACCGTGAATGTTGTGGGCCCAAATGTAAACAATACGACCGCTGAGCATGCTGCCACCTGGCAGGAGGCGCGGACACTGCCCAGGGGTGACGGGAGACGCTCGGACCACCGGACAACTTGGTCAATTTACGAACAGGACCAGGCATTTCAACGGATAAAAAAAAAAAAAAAAATTCGAGACTGACATATCCCCGGACCTCGGATTTTGTCCGGCAAATCCGATATCCGGGAAATCGAGGTTTGTGTGTATAGTGCATAATGAATAAATAAAGTGACGAAGAGGTAAACATCTGATGCCATGTTTGTAATTCCTCCGACAAGTGGGCGATTGGTCCCAAAATTTCCGGAGGCATGTTTTCCTCCGACTCGGTGACTGGTAGTGGTCGCAACCTCCCGCTACCTCCAACTTTTCGGTGAAGTGGGAGGAAAATGTGCTAGTGTGATATCCCCTTTAGGCAGTGACCTCCAGGGATGGGATGGTAGGCCCTGGAGGTTCACTCGAGGGCTGTGATGGTTGGCCCTCGCCCGTGGTGGTGCAGGCAGGATTTTTATTGTGACGCTTGTGATTAGAGGCTCATGCCACCTCCGTGTCCTCCGATGCACTCGCAATCGAAGGTAGAGTTATGGGTAGCATGTGGGTGTTCTTAGGCCACTCGACGGTGCATAAATATTTTAAGTGGATTTATGGGTCACTCGGGATCGAACTCGGGTCTTCGAGAACGCCACTCAGTGACGCTAACCACCCTGCTACCGCCTCCCCTTGTGAGAAGTGAGTTCTTATTGTGTGGAGGGGCTAGAGCGGTGGGAGAGGCGGTGTCTCTAGCACCGAACTGTCTTTCTGCTGCTCTGTTCCCATGTTCTTTGACTTTATCGTACAACTTTTAGCTATTAGTATATTGTTTTGATGAATTCGCCATGGGTGATAATTTCCAGGACTGAAAAGAACTTGTGATACGTGTGTGACAGCCTGGTGGTAAATGATACATCAACACTATCTGACGATAGATTGCGCTGTTGGCGGCAGCCTCAGAGGCTGAACGTAACGTAACCATCACACCGTGTGGACAGATTAGTTCATTTGAATGTCCTATGGTATTTGAAATACTTGTAACAGGTAAGTACTGAGGAAGTACTACAACATTCATTTTGGAAGATGCACGAGTATTTTTTAGGGTATTTTTTTGGGGAAAAAGTGCTTCTTATAAGCCGTAACATATGGTACGCCTCACACCGGAGTAAATAAGCATTTTTCAGTGTTTTCAATACCCCGAGTTTCGCGATCCTGGAGTTTAGCGCTATGCCTTCGGAAGAAAGCAAGCGCGAAACTCGGGAGGGTACTGTATATATATACACACAAACCTCGATTTCCCGGACCTCGATTTCCCGGATATCGGATTTGCCGGACAAAATCCGAGGTCCGGGGATATGTCAGTCTTGGGCAATTTTTTTTTTTTTTTTTTTTTTAATTTTTTTTATACGTTGAAATGCCGGGTCCTGTTTGAAATTGACCAAGTTATCTGGCGGTCCGAGCGTCTCCTGTCACCCCTGGTCAGTGTCCGCGCCTCCCGCCAGGTGGCAGCATGCTCAGCGGTCGTATTGTTTACATTTGGGCACACTACACTCACGGTTCACCTGCACAGCCTCCTTCAGTCACCTGACTCCCACTGCCCCTGGTGCAAGAACATTTCTGAGACTATTGAACACTTTCTGCTGCCTCCCGCCAGGTGGCAGCATGCTCAGCGGTCTTATTGTTTACATTTGGGCACACGACACTCACGGTTCACCTGCACAGCCTCCGTTAGTCCCCTGACCCCCACTGCCCCTGGTGCAGGAACGTCTCTTGAGACTATTGAACACTTTCTGCTGCCTCCCGCCAGGTGGCTGCATGCTCAGCGGACGTAAAAGTCCGCGGCGGGGTAGTTGATATTGTCAGTTGACGGACAGTAAATACTAGAGTAGGATAAACGTCCGGGGGTGGGTAATGGCATCGGACTATATATATATATATATATATATATATATATATATATATATATATATATATATATATATATATATATATATATATTATATAATATTTTTTTTTAACTTGCGATTCCCGGACTTTTGCGGTTCCCGGACCAGTGCTCCCCCCTATTAGTCCGGGAAATCGAGGTTTGTGTGTGTATATATATATATATATATATATATATATATATATATATATATATATATATATTAACATATATATATATACATACACACACAGTAAACCCTCAAAATTAGCGAACTCACAATTGCCGACTTCACTAATTAGCGAGTTCATCACGAAAATTAAAAAAAATCTTAAAATAAAAAATATTCCTAAAACAATTATCCAACCTGTGGATCAAGGTGTAATTAATGCATTTAAAGCCTTGTACACTCGGTGGATTGCATCAACATTAAATGTCACAGCATAATAATGTCTTGAGTTTGTCCTTAGAGTTGCGAATATCACTCACTGTTTGTTTCTTTACTCCACACTCGTCACACACCTAGGCAACAGAAACATGATTCCACCTTTTTAAAACGTTCTAATTTAACTGCAATACTTAGATTCACACTTTCTTTTACCACTTTCCTTCTCTTTTGATGCCATAATAACTTCACTGCACTGAAAAAGTCTAAATAAGCATAAAAACACCGAAAAACAGGCTAACACAGCTTAAACTGAGCTTGTAAACATGCGCTCCGACTGTCATAAACATGTACTATGTGGTCCAACTGGCGGACACTTAAAGGCGCCGTCACACAAGCACTTTCCATCGATGTCAGGACGAGTCTGACGAGTTCCGACGAGCCAACCATGAACGTTTTTTATGCACGTTTTTAGCTAGTTATGCTTGTCTACGATTGACAATATACATAAGTAAGTGTATAGCAGCGATAGCCTGCCTGGGTGTCGGAGCCATGTTTGTTTACCATCTACGAAAACAGTGCAGGCGAACAGCTGTGCGTGTGATGGTTTGCAGTCTTTCGGGGTGGAAGCTTCGGCTAACACTAGAGGAGAGGACCTACGAAGCGAAACTTAAGAGAAAGAGGTCACAAGAAGAAGAAGTCAAGAAATTGTAATATGTACTAATATTCTTTATTTTAACCCACATACACACCTACAACTAAATCACCAGCAACACAGGCACCTACCTTATATATCTTAATATCTGATACAATAAAACTCCTTAAAACCCAAGCATTCCAAAATAAAACAAAAAAAATTATGTTGAGTTGACAATTCGAGCGGCGATAAGCGGTCTGATATGCCATTCTTGCCCGCAAATTTGCCTCGCGAATGGAGGCCGTTAAATCGAGGGTCAACTGTATATATACCGTATTTGCCGGCGCAAAAGATGCACCTCCGCATAAGACGCACCCGTATTGTACATAAATATTTTGAGAGAAAAAAAAAAAAAATGTTTTGAGGACATATTTACTTTAAGTAAATTTATTAAAAGTTATTTAAAAATAGGTTTTGAAAGGGAAAACACATGATTTTGAGCATGTACCCAAATACAATATTCACAGTGCAGTGAATGTGAATGAAAAATTATACTAATGTAGTTAAAATGTAAAGATAATGTGTAGGGTAACCAAAATTGGTTATCATTTATTGCAGGATGCTCCACGAATTGATATTCTAATATTTTCTACCTATGACATTTAGCTTAGATTTAATGTTGTAGGTATGCCTTCGTTGCTTTTCTGCTGTGTTTAGACTTTTTGGAAAATTTCCAGTAAAGATAATGGTATTATTCCGGTAGTGGGCTTTCAAAAGTCCTAGGATTCTTACCTCCATTATCGTGTATCTTTCTTCATTCTGTGTATTTTTAGCCCCATTTCCCATAGCGCAATCGAATATTAATGGCATTGGCAGTGTGAAGCTTAGCAATGTTTGTGGGGCGGGCCTGGAGGGGCAGGGCGGGCACCCCCCCCCCCCCCTCACATGTAAACAAACATTGATTCCCGACAAAAACGAGAGCCAGATTAATTCAAAATACACCAAAACTATTCAGGAAAAACTAAGTTTCGGCCTCAAAATCGGCTGTTGCCCAATAACAAAAAATTACGAAGATATTACACTGTAAGGTAACCATCTTTACCTTTTTGTTATTGTTGAAGGGCACCGATGTCGGGATCGAAGATATTCGCCATGGTTTATACATGGGAATCTATCCCAGTCGCGAGGGTTGATTAGTCTTCCTCAGGAAGGTACAGGTCAAGGCATGATGGTATGGTGTGATTTGGCCTTGAGGCGGATGAAGTTTTGGCGCCGTGATGGGTCTTGGTCTTGGTGTGGTGTGTGGAAGGCTTCTGTCCCATCTACAGGTACCGTTGCCGTCTTTTTACTAGCACTCTTTCCAGTTACAGTTTACAATTTCCTTATCCATAGATATACAGGCATGAGGATTGGGGGATCGAGGTGGTATAAAGGCCTACCCTGTCTCCAATCCATTTACAGTGGAGAGCGGCAGCGGGACTATGGGAGGGGGGTGATGTTTACATCTGACGGCCATCTTGGTGTGAGAAACCGCCACCTTGTTACCCCACCTCTTGTTTTCTCTTAACTCCAACTTTTTCTTGGTATTATGCATTACTGTTGATATTATTAGTAACACAATTAAAAATTTGTGTTCAGTGGTCTACTGCTCAACACAGATCACTTGAGATCCCCTTACTAGTACACCAACAGCCATTCTGCATTCTCTGCCCGACCTCTCATTAGTAATATGGCCGTATTAGACGCAGGATGAATTTTGCATTCCCTTTCTTGGAAAAAAAACTGCGTCTTATGCGCCGGCAAATACGGTGTATATATATATATATATATATATATATATATATATATATATATATATATATATATATAAATGTGTGTGTCAGTCAATTAGGCGGTGGCCGTCCGCCGCCTAATAAGCTGGCTAGTTCTGTTCATGTGGCTGTAGCCGGTCACTCATGAGAGAATAAGAAAAAAATGGTAATCTCGCACCTTCCTCGAGTGTTGCCATATATTTAACCTTTAATAACAGCTCAGTTACCACCTAGCATGCATATGGGACGTACGTGGCATTCTGGGTCCCGGATCGGATTTTTTCCAAAACGCGAGCAATCCTTTTCAGTTTGCTCATTTCGTTCAGAAGGCTATGAGGCATAAATCCGATGTGTCTCGTGAGACTATAACCTGTATACACACGCTGTATAAGGCTACCAAGCTCAGAGAGAAAGACACCAGTTCCGTACCAAAACTCAAAGAAGCCATCTTGGATGTATGGAATAATCTGGATAGCGACACTCTGCACAACCTTGTTGACTCCTTTCCACGTAGATTACGTGATATTATAAAGACAAAGGGCAACGTGACCAAGTACTAGAGTGTGGTAAGTGTGAACACTTTATTTATGTCTTTGTGGGGTGAGAAATCATTCGCTTTGTGTTGTGCATGCGTGAAAAATGTCCGCTGGCTGCCGCGACCGCCTAATTGACTGACACAGACTGTATATATATATATATATATATATATATATATATATATACACACACACAGAAAAACCTCATTAAAGCAGAACAATATGGGCTCTTCCCCTTACCGACATGTTTAATACTCTGACTTATCTGAACCCCCCCCCCCCCCAATATATACACAAAAAATACAATAAATAAGCTTGATTAAAAAATACAATTAATATATATATAAAAATTAACACTCACTTGTTTTAATGCAGCAGTTGAGTCTTGTCGATTGCTTGCCTCTGTGACTATATACCCGCGTGTTATACCTGACTATATATCCGTGCTGTTTGTCCAGGCGTATCCACCGCCTATAACCATCTCCGTTATAAGAGCATAGAAAAGGAAGCTACAAGAGGCCGTGTAGGTCTCATGACCTCTAGTAGCTAAATTATTTTCTTATGTTCTTATGACAGATGGTTATAGGCGGTGGATGCGCCAGGACAAACAGCACGGGTATATAGTCACAGAGCCAAGCAATAAATAAATCAATCAATCATTGGGGGCATACGCTTGGAGGCGCGTTGCCTCGCCCACCCCAGCTGACTACCAAAACAAACTAGAATAAAGTTTTTGGCTCTTAGTCATAAATTATTAAAGTTTTATCCCATAATTCACTGCACTGCACTACTAAGCCTGAAGCTTCTTTAATAAATACGTTTTTGTATATTATTCCCATTCAGAAGTCTAGTATAGTGCTTAATGAATAAATAAAGTGACGAAGAGGTAAACATCTGACGTCCATGTTTGAAATACCTCCGACAAGTGGGCGATTGGTCCCGAAATTTCCGGAGGCATGTTTTCCTCTGACTCGGCGACTAGTAGGGGTCGCAACCTCCCGCTACCTCCAACTTTTTGGTGAAGTGGGAGGAAAATGTGCTAGTGTGATACCCCCTAACCAATACCCTTCTCTCAAAAACAGGGTTGCCAATTCGCCTACCATGAATCCCTTTTAAAAACTCTACTACCATAACACCACATATACATTTGTGTGAATAAGAGGTTTGGTATGTCAAATGAGGGTGAGGGGATGAAATGCAGTGTGATTGAAGGGGTGAAGTGGTTTATACACTCTTTAGGTGATTTGGTCATAAAGAAAGGATGGTAGAAAGTGAGATGACTATGAGAGTATGTATAAGTGTAGTACAGAGGTTCTCAAACTTTTTGGCCTGCGACCCCTCCTAATCATTTTAAAAGACTTGCGACCATTCCTACCTAAGGATTTTCGAAAATGTCGCAAATGCATAGTCTCTCTCTCTCTTCACACGCATACACACAGTCTCCATCTCTCTCTTTTCACACACTCTCTTTCTCTTTCTCAATAATTACATAAATAATACCGTAATGAGTGTAATTGATATTCTACATTCTTACTCATTCTTTTCATTTGTAATTTATCTCAGAGATAGCTAGTACGTTTGCAAAAAATCCAGGAAATTTGCTGTTTGTCTTCAAAAACGTCATGAACAACCTTATGCAAGATATTACCTATATTGTAACTAATTACTAATGGTATTTCTTTCCTTTTAAATGCTTGTCTTTTCTCCTCCCTTGCAGTCGTGAGCGAACGAAGAAGAGCAAGTCACCAGACAGGGATCGCCGTCGCCATCACTGAAGACAGCAGTGTGCACCTGTCAGTATAGCTGGTTCTTTGTTTTTATTATGAGGAGCCCCAACTCAGGCAACCATAAAGGGTGTTTAGTGTGGGAATGAAGTTCATTCCTGAGACAAGAAATCTAGTGTGATGTGAATTTTTATCATTATCAGAAAGGAACATCCAGTGTGGCAGAGCGTGAAATGACTCATGTATCTACTTTTCTTTTAAGATGCCTCTTACTTAGAAGAAATTTATGGACTGAGCAAAGAGTTCAAGTGAGGACCTACCAGGTGCACCACCAGTACATTCCCAAGACAGCATAATGTGATACTGTTTGGTGTAGTCCTGAATACAGATAGTGATGTTCTATCATGAGCTTTGCTATTTATAATGGTTGACAAATGTGTAATGTCAACAGTCCGATTGGCAAATCAGCCTTGTGAAGTATCAGGTGCTGTGCTCAGCCAGATCAATGGCTGTTAGTGAAGAAGGATGGATCCAGCATTGTGGCAAGTTTCAGTAGTAAAGCGAAGTCTGTAGCAAGGAACAGTAATTATATTATCCCTGATATATATATATATGTATATATATATATATGTATATATATATATATGGGCTGAAATAGACATGAGAATGTTATAATAAGGTAGATAGTAAAATGATACAGATGTTATATTTTTGTGCCTATAATGGTCATGTAAAAAATGATGGTTTGAAATCATATTAAATGTTGAATTTTGTGTATTGGTGTTGAGGACTGCAGTAAAGGTACAAAAAGGTGCGTAATGCCAATAAATTATTTCATCACTCACTAGGAAGCATATTTGTATGATACTTGAATGAATTTTACTAAACAAGGTTTAATTTCTGATTTTTATTGCTGCACCCAATTTGAAATACAGACTGGCTGTCATTTGTATGCCTTGATAGAGAGAGAGAGAGGTCTGGAGTGTCCTTTGAGCCAAACGGTCTATACTAGGGAGGAGGAATGCAAACAAGGCACTGATATTTATACATGTAATCCAGGCAAGTGACACGCACTTACAAAAATAAACCCTAACCCCCTATCGCTAATGTACACCCCCCCAACCGACACTGGCCAAATCAGCCTCGTCTGTCTAGAACTGTTGAGCTTATCGTAGCATAAACCTAACTACAACTCCTAGTTCAATACCCACCGAGTGGTATTCATAGAAAGGCAAGGCTCCCTACATTAGCCATGTGGGGAGACTGCGTCACCACTTGGACCCTGAAACATCACAACACATATTTACACACCCATATCTACAGACTCTTCCCCACACAGTATATTCAATACATATAGGCATAGAGAACAGTAGACCTGGATGTGACACTCGCCAACGAAGCGCACTGGACCCTGCAGTACTGGCCCCATGGCCAGTCTGCTGGCCCATTCACTTGCTGCATATGACTATCATATAGACTGGTTTATCAGTATATATGATATCTGTAATCTTCGTAAATGTTTGCTCTATAATATTATCAAATAAAAGACAGTAAAACACACTAAAGAAATGACATTACGAGACTATGAAGAAATATGCATGAACTTAATATTCACTTAAACTCTTCGCCATTTAAAATTGCGAGTCAACTTTTAACATGAAACATATCAATAAAAGCACAATTTTATTAGCTTGCCATTGATATATTTCGTTTTTTGATCAATGAATTACTACCATGCATAAATTAGCGTTAACTAAATAAATAAAATCATCAATCGGGTAATTTTCCCGATTGATGAGGTTATTTATTTACTTATATATTTCGTTTTCTGATGAATGAATTGGCACCATGCATAAATTAGCATTAACTGAATAAATAACCCATCAATTGGGAAAATTACCCGTTTGATGATTTTATTTATTTATTTAGCGCTAATTTATGCATAGCTCTAATTAGTTTATCAGAAAACAAAATATATCAATGGAAAGCTAATAAAATTGCGCTTCTATTGATATACTTCATGTTAAAAGTTGCCTCGTAAAGTTTTAAATGGTGAAGAGTTTAAGTGAATATTAAGTTCATGCATATTTCTTCAGTCTCGTAATGGCATTTCTTTAGCGTGTTTTACTGTTTTTTATTTGACAATATTATAGAACAAACATTTACGAAGATTACAGTATATCATATATACTGATAAACCAGTTTATATGTTAGTCATATGCAGCAAGTGAATGGGCCAGCAGACTGGCCATGGGGCCAGTACTGCAGCGTCCAGCCCGCTTCGTTGGCGAGTGTCACATCCAGGTCTACTGTTATCTATGATATAGGTCATCCTGAACTATCACCACATCTATATCCACACCACTTACCTTAACAAGAGGGATATGTCTACACTCAGCAGCGGTAAAAGCAGGAATGAACAATTTTCATATGGAAGGATGCCCTCGTCTCCTTTTGACCACTCACTCACTCTACCTAAATTCTCGTCAACTATTTCCGGAGCGATGCATGCTATTTCAAAAAGATTCCCGAGAGTAAAATGCTTGCATCAGGACCTCAATTTTGATCGTTACACAACTCTTCCCTACGTGTAACTTATTTTACTTCAGGCATGTCCAGACGAGCGGGCCTGATCGGCGGGCATGCCTGTCATCGGGCAAACCATCGAAGTGCCCGATCCCCCGTTAAGCGAAATCACCTGGTGGCTTGAGGAGCTATGACTCTGCCAGACGTATGTTAACATTGGGGATCCATAGAAGGCTTGCCTCCCATTGATCACTTCGTTGTAACATGATTCACATCAGGAACTTTATACACATAAATCATTGTGCTACACAATACTTTCTTCGCAGTAGTACTGGGCACCATATTTATCGTACCGCACTCGACAACCTACTGGCATCGTTGGGCACGCCAGCCCATTCATTGACTCTGCTGTGTGGACGACATTCACAGGCATGCCCGGCAGAATTTGTCCGCCGACCGCGCTGCCTGCTGGGCACGCCCGCTCATCTGAACATGCCTTTGGTCTGAACATGGTCCGTTACACTGCCGACACTCAGCTTAATGACCCTAATACACTGAATAGGCTAACAAGCCTTACTAAACCACCAGAGGCTCACCGGAGTAGCGCATATTGTAGTTGTCTGACTGGCCGCTTGGGATAAGTGGTGTTCCCGTCAGTGTTTACAATCTGTGTATCAGCTGTTGGAAACAGCTGTATTTAATACGCACATGTTATCCACACGCTGTATAAGTCGACCCCTAGTTTTGTAGAGATTTTTTCAGGCTCAAAGAGTTGACTTGTACGCTGCCATTTACGGTATACCAAATATATTACATTTCTATTGCAATTGTAATATTTTACTATAATATAGCAAAAATACAACAATTCTGACGCACTAGTCACGAACATTAACGAGATTCGGACGGTATCTAGCATGACGAGAAAGAGGACAAGATTTCAGATGTCGCTGCAGGATTTAAATATTCATGAGCTCCTACTTCCATAATTATGTAGCTGTATACATGCCATCAAAGTATCATATCTACACCTAATTGAAAACAGTATTATTTGCATATGGTCTTTATGCTATGAATACTGAATGAGATGAGAATTAATAGAAAACCTGAACATATAGCTGGGTCATGCCCGCGAGGTATGTATGAAACAGCTGCTCTGATTCGCCTTGACCTTGTCGGCTCCACCCACACCCAAATAAAGAGCTTGAGTGTAAAATTTTACAAATCGTAGTAGTCCATATCCAGAGCCGTGCACTGAAAAGTAAAAAAAAAAATGGGAGGATTTACAAAGTAAAATTTTACTCTTTCCTCGCCTGCACAATATACGCCATATATATATATATATATATATATATATATATATATATATATATATATATATATATATATATATATATATATATATATATATAATTTTCAGGATAACAATTGCTCTCCGTCATCATGCATGAATTAAGTAGTCCAGCAATTGTTGAAATGCTGATATAGGCGATTTCTAGTCTTGGTTTTCATTCGGTTGACGGCGGAAAACACGTATACTCTGCTGCAGCACTCTAATGTGGAAAACACATCAGTCTTATAATGAACTTAGCCAGGAATGGGAAGACATGTACATGTGTTCCATCCTCGGACGTCATTCCTCTCACTTAACGTAGATAACAGTAAAGTCGCCACCTGCAATCATGTCGCCAGGTGCCATATATTACGAATTATAGCATTACTACTGATTTTTATGTGCCACTGAAGATGATACACAGTAGTTTATATCATGATTGTATAATCTACTCTGTTTCAGCGTTGTTTTATGCTTTGTATCTGCGAGTATATACGGTTTCAAATTTCACTATGTTTTTTTTCGGGCGACGACGGCTGCGGGAGGACACTGTAAATAAACACTAGATGGCGACTTTTTTGTTGGTAGCCACTTTGTAGATATTTTTGTCATTTGTTCATTTATAGCCATACTATGACACAGATGAAGACACAAAATGACACAAGAGTCTCCAGATACCCCTTCTAACTTTCCTGAAATCATGGATGTAGAAATGTAAGTATTAACATACGCCACCTGACGTCTGTAAACAGAAAAAAAAGTTGTCCTGGCGACTTTACTGTTATCTACGGTAATTAAATCTAAAACTTGACAGGAGAATTATTGTCTCTGAATTTTCAGAGAGATAAGTTGCCACTTAATTTTTTAGCATTCGCCACTCGCATGTACGTCGATCTTTTAAAGAATGTCGTCATTCACAAGAGAATTGGAAAGCAACCCATAAGAGATGCTAATTCCAATGAACTGAAACTCGATAAATGCCAGTGGTCGCTGGCAGTTTTAACTCAAAGGTTGGTCTATTGTGTTTTGGTTCCGCGACTAATATTTTCATAAATCAATTTCGCGATAAATATTGATGCACCGCTTCTGAATACCAAAAAATTATGTTGTTCTACTAATTGTATGGATAACATGCATTACTATGGAACGTTCTATAATAGCAATTTAATGCAAATTACTCGCCGCGAGTATCAAAGCTTAATATATTTTTTACTTGTATATTGTAGCATGTTTTATTGGGGGCAATGTTCACACTGTTTTCTAAGACAGTACTGCTGCGTCTGGCAAACGCTTGTCAAAATACAATAAGCAATGCTTTGGAAAAACGAAGAATATAGAATGCCGAAATCTTTCTGTTGCTGCGACAAAGTAGGTTATAATTGTGGAGGCGACATGCCGCGGCGGGGAGTGGTGGCGGGGAGATTGAATTAAAACATTGCGACTTCACGCGTCGACTCATTGCACTTCCAGGCTTTCTATCTAATTGACTGAGGTGGGTGCGATACTTTTTTTTGGTAGTGCGATAACAATACTGCGATACTTTTTCCCCGCTAGTTCGATACGCGATACTCCGCTACTTTTTCGGATTTTCTTAAAACTATACGCGATACTGCAATACTCCGCTACCGATACTTTTTTCTTACAGCGATACTGCGATACTAAAAATTTTGCTTTGCGATACTTTGCTACCTAAGAAAACACTGTATTAGCCAAAAAAAGATTTATTTTACTTAAACTACAGTTTAGGCACATTAAAACATTGTAATATATTTATTTTTAAACTGACAAATTTTATTTAAAATATAAAACACACACACACGCACACACAGCACAGTTCACTAGTCACTACTGCATCTCCTCAAGCTCCTCCTCCTCCTCCTTATCATCACCCTGGCCCTCCTCCTTCTTGTCCAGCAGCACCCTCCCCAGGTTCCCCTTGAGGAAGACCAGCTGCTCAAAGTTGTAGGCGGTGAGGGCTGACCTCTTGGCCCTCAGGATGTTACACAGTAGTTTATATCATGACTGTATAATTTACCCTGTTTCAGCGTTGTTTTATGCTTTGTATCTGTGAGTATAGACGGTTAAGACAAATTTCACTACGCGTCTTTTTCTTCGGGCGACGACGACAGCGGTACGACACTCAGAAAATAAAAACTAGATGGCGACTCTAGTGTTGGTAGCCACTTTGTAGATATTTTTGTCATTTGTTCATTTATAGCCATACTATGACACAGATGAGGCCTCTTCCATTTGCGACATTTCAAGAACCAGTTCACGGAACCCAAGAATTCAGGCGTTCCATTTGCGCACGAAAACCTGGGTCCGAGGCAAAGCGCGTAGTGACTCAGCAAAACCCGTGAACTTTCTCTACTCACATTGAGAGGTGGGTAACTTGGGTAAGTTTTCAGTTCATAACAAACAATGGTCGCCTTGGACCCTATTTCTCTTATCGTGAAGGGTTTTCCGCATGCACGAGTCGGAGAGGATGTCAGACGGCATAAAAGAGGCATACGTGGCTGGTGGAGGCCATGCGTTCCCGCGATCTTAAACTTGATATGATCCCTTTACATAGCAGCTAGCTGAGTTATATCTCGTTATCTCGTTATCTCTCGCTATCTCTCTCTTGTTATCTCGTTATTTCTCTCGTTATCGTTATCTCTCTCTCTCTCTCTCTCTCTCTCTCTCTCTCTCTCTCTCTCTCTCTCTTAAATTGCCTCGCCAGCTGAGTATGTTTGTAAACAAAAAACGGGGTTTTTGCGTTCCATTTGTGACACGCGAACCCAACCCTGAACTGAAAGAACTGGTTCATGCAACTTGGGCACAAATGGAAGAGGCCTCATATGAAGACACAAAAGGCCTCTTCCATTTGCGACATTTCAAGAACCAGTTCACGGAACCCAAGAATTCAGGCGTTCCATTTGCGCACGAAAACCTGGGTCCGAGGCAAAGCGCGTAGTGACTCAGCAAAACCCGTGAACTTTCTCTACTCACATTGAGAGGTGGGTAGCTTGGGTAGAGTTTTCAGCTCATAACAAACAATGGTCGCCTTGGGCCCTATTTCTCTTATCGTGAAGAGTTTTCCGCATGCACGAGTCGGAGAGGATGTCAGACGGCATAAAAGAGGCATACGTGGCTGGTGGAGCCATGCGTTCCCGCGATCTTAAACGTGATATGATCCCTTCACATAGCAGCTAGCTGAGTTATATCTCTCGTTATCTCTCGCTATCTCTCTCTCTCTTGTTATCTCTCGATCTCTCGTTATCTCGTTCTCTCTCTCGTTATCTCTCGTTATCTCTCTCTCTCTCTCGTTATCTCTCTCTCTCTCTCTCTCTCTCTCTCTCTCTCTCTCTCTCTCTCTCTCTCTCTCTCTCTCTCTCGTTATCTCTCTCTCTCTCTCTCTCTCTCTCTCTCTCTTAAATTGCCTCGCCAGCTGAGTATGTTTGTAAACAAAAAACGGGGTTTTTGCGTTCCATTTGTGACACGCGAACCCAACCCTGAACCCAGAACCCAACCCTGAACTGATAGAACTGGTTCATGCAGCTTGGGCACAAATGGAAGAGGCCTAAAATTACACAGACTCTCCAGATAGCCCCTTCTAACTTTCCTGAAATCATGGATGTAGAAATGTAAGTATTAACGCCACCACACGTCTGTAAACAGAAAAAAAAAGTTATCCTAGCGACTTAACTGTTATCTACGGTAGTTTAATTTCCGGAACGAAGTTTGATAAACATCACAGAGGTCACAAGAAGAAGGAGCAAGCCTACCACCACAACGGCACTACCACCATCGCCAAGTACATCTACGTACCTCGCTCCCCATGAATTAACATCCATCTGTACATCTGTAATTTCACCATCATCTTCATTTCTGCAACAATTACAACTACAGCTGTCGACACTGCCACTACCACACTATTACTACATATAATTATTTCATACTACCTACCGCCAAACTATTATTATCACTACCTAGGTACCACTAAATTAATACTACTACTATATCTACAACCCGACCACCGCACTAATACCACAACTACAAACTACCACCACTCAGTTCAGTTCAGTTGTTGGTCGGGAGTCAGGCCTTTTTCAACGGCACTCCCTGACATGTTTCTTCTTGCTGTCTGGGTCTTTAATTAGTTTTCTTCTCTTATTCTATCTTATTAGTTTCTTTCTTCTTATTTTCTCTGGTCATCCAAAAACTGTGACAACTACAAACTACCACCACTACTACCAACACAATCACACACACGCCTGCCAGGAGTCAGCTGTCAGTGACGTGGCGGTGAGACATGCGCGGCGCTGGACGTGGCACTTCTAACTTGTCAACTTTTGCCTGCTAGCCCTCTGACGACCCCACCAGACCCGGTAAGTCATGCAAAGAGTCACGAAGAACATGTTTATGGCTATATGATGGCAGTGGGAAGGTGGGAAAAGAGTGAAACTAAGAATATTAACAAGTGTGCGGGAGTTGAGAGGAGGTGGTGGTGGGGTGCCGTCTGCTGAACTGCGGCTTGACCTTATTGTGGAAAAAGTTTTCGAGGTTTGTGCAGGATCAGACACTTAAGACAGCATTTCGGTTCTACTGCAGTTTAATGCATTACAAGGCACGTAGTTATAACCATCGTCAACTTGTCGATCTGACCATTCGCAGCATTTCTAACCCATACATCACCCGTCGGAAATGAAAAATAACAAGGATGGGTCGTAACACATATGATGGATTGACCAATACTCTCGTGACATTTGGGGGGACTTTACTACCACTACGCCCCCTCCAAACGCCGCCCAGGGCTAATATTTAGAACATTACTGTGTCTGGATTCAAGTATTTTTCACCTTCCTGCTGTTTCTATAGGTCAGAACGAGTGTGAAAGTAACAACAATGAAATGTTGTGCAAACAGTAAAAAATTCATATGCTAGGTTAGGTTAGTTTGAGCATTAGGTTAGATTAAGTTAGTTTAATGGTTTGATTAGGTTATTATTTGATGCTTTTACAGTAGGTGACTTTCCCGTGAAAACGTCTAAAAAGTGTATTAGAAATTTGTCATAACTTTTTCGAATTGCCAAAAACACTTAAGGTTTGCAAAGGAAAAAATTATCTCCAGTAGGAAAAGCATCACATATTAAGCGAAAAAAAATCAAACTTGTCTGAAAAACTTTGGTATTATTCTAGTGTTTGCCCATACTCCCCCTCCCACAAAACAAGCTTGGGGACCTGGGGGAATGCGGGATATTTGGCTAGGGTACAAAATATGGGAAATACTTTGGAACTCATCCTTCCGGCTTTGACTGAAATTAACTACCGCACTGTATTGTATGCTTATTGTACTTCACATCTGTAAAGGCTCCAGCGTGCGCTCAGCCTTGGTTAACCCACACGGCCGCTATGAAATATGAGGTGCCTCAAAAAATTCTAAGTCCAGTTAGGTTAGGTTAGGTATACTTTGTGGTTAAGGTTAGGTATACTTTGTGGTTAAGGTTAGGTTAGGTATACTTTGTGGTTTAGGTTAGGTATACTTTGTGGTTAAGGTTAGGTTAGGTTCGGTTAGGTATACTTTGTGGTTAAGGTTAGGTTAGGTATACTTTGTGGTTAAGGTTAGGTTATGTATACTTTGTGGTTAAGGTTAGGTTAGGTATACTTTGTGGTTAAGGTTAGGTTAGGTTAGACTTTTACATATAGTGACTTTGATGATTTTTTTGGGAACCATAAATCACTTATATTTGCTTCCCCCACCCAAAAACCCCGTATTCCCGCCAGTTCCCCAGGCTTGTTGGCTATAGGGGGAAGAAAAAAAAGATAGGGGTGAAGGACTTCTTCCAAAGTTTTACCAAAATATGTGTTGCAACCACATAGTTTTTGAGTTAGGGGTGTTGAAAAAATTACCTAGATCTAGGGAAAATTCATTGGATTTCTTCCGATTCCAGAGACGTGTGAACCTGACGATCATAATAGAATGATGACCGAAGTGTTGAGAACCCCCCCAACCCCCCGCTAGGAGGTTAGGTTAGGTTAGGGTAGGTTATATTTGGGTAGGTAAGGTTAGATTTGGTTAGGTTAGGTTAGATTTGTTAGGTTAGGTTAGATTTGGTTAGGTTAGCTTATCTTATCGGTGGGTCAAGCCCCCCACTAGATTAGGTTAATTTTGGTTAGGCAAATTTCTCTAGATTTAAGGAACTTACCTTAGATCTAGGGAATTTTACCTCCCCTACACAACTCTTAGGGCTATATGCAAGAATGCTCGTCAAATCTCGACAGGTGGAGATTCCCCACAGTTGTATCTCCACCGGTGGGATCTTCAAGAAATGCCCGACCGGTGGATATTTGACAGTCGTACCAATACAAGCGGTGGCTGCAAAAGCAGGCATACCAACACAAGCGAGTTCAAGGCGGCATCAGTATTTTGACTGTTTTACACCTATCTAATTCCTTTTACTAGCCTAATTGATCATTTCTGCCATTAAAATAATAAGCCTTGTTAGTGTTCGCCACTTATCTGAGGCGTTGATGAAGAAAAAATGGGCCCGAGTGATGCTTGTGCGTACATTTGAACCAGTCGCCACAAAGCAATATGGCGGACCACCCCCACCACAGCCGCTCTCCCTCGTCACCACTTGTCACAGCAATATAAGGCCTCCTGCACCTACTTTTACCTTAATTATGACACTTGTGCATTCACAGTGTATGAATGTGACTCTCGGTTATGTTGAAAACTCACCTGTAATGGTCTGGGAAGAAATAGGATGGAATTAGGGCAGAGCGGTAGCAGGTGGGATGTGCATGGTGAACGCTCACCTGACTCAAACCTCCACTCGTTGCGTTGTCCTCTGTTGATTCTTGCTTACCGCGCCACGACGCTACGGGTCGAGAAAATTTCTTACATATGGCCCTTAAATTACGGGTTTCCGACGCATATTTGTTCCCCACCTCAAAACCCCGCATTCCCACAGGTCCCTAAACTTGTTTGGGGGAAGTGGGAGAGTATGGATAAACACTAGAAATTTACCAAAACTTTAAAGTCATAAACAAAATTTTTACTGCCATCGCTAGTTAACTAACCTAACCTGGGCCCTAATGTCGCTGGGGGGGATTTCGCCCCTCCCCGACCCCCCTTGTGTTATTATTCATTTCAGACTGTTTTTGTAGGGGTTAGAAATGCTGTAAATTGTCGTTCAGGGGTAAATTTATGGTTTAGGTCATCCCGCAATTTCGAGGCGGAAACTTGGTTTTCCTGAATTATTTTGATGTACAGTAAAAGCCTTATAACTCGGCACGATAGAGGCTCTGGCCCTTGCCGAGTTATTCAATGTGCTGAGTTATGCAATGTCCTCTTCTGATATGGGTTAAAAAAAAAATAAAAAAAAAATAAATAAATAATAATAATAATAATAATACAGTACTGTAAAAGCATAAAAACTACACTTACCAATGAACGGGTAGCAGCAGGCATGTAATCCATGGAGAGGGGAGCCTTGTTGTAACATGTAAAAGATGTTAGGGAGACTCAGTCGCATTTTAACACTGGTATCACTTTAATCACTTTATAATCATAACTGTACTGTATTGTATACAGTACTGTACCTGTACAACTTAATTTTACATCACTTGAGCACTTAATTACTGCAACACTAACATTAACTCTACCTTCGACTGCGAGTGCATGGGAGGACACAGGGGGCGGCATGAGCTTCTCCTAATCACAGGCGTCACTATAAGAATCCTGCCTGTGCCACCACGAGCTACGGAACCATCACAGCCCTCGAGTGAGCCTCCAGGACCTACCATCCCACCCCTGGGGCTCACTGCCTACACGCGCTATAGGCATAGGTGTAAAAAAAAAAAAAAAAAAATATATACAAAAAAAAAAAAAAACCTTGTCTTTGCCATGCCGAGTTATATCAAATTCCGAGTTATAAGGGTTTTACTGTACTCTGAATGAATCTGGCATTCTTTTTTGTCGGAAGTCAAATTTATTTTATAGGTGTGGGGGTTGCCCGCCTCGCCCCTCCATCCCGCCCTGCAAATCTTGTTCCACTTTGCAGTGCCGTAGCTTTGAATTTTTTTTCTTGATATCATCTGTTACTAAACCAAACCAAACCTCTAACCTAACCTAATCTGATTTAACCTAACTTAATCGTTTCTGGCTGAAGTAACTGTCAATTTCAGAAGTACATGTAACGCCGTTACTATTCAATTGCGCCGTGGGAAATGGGGTTCAAAAGACTCAGAATGAGGAGACCTACACGATGAGACAGGTTAGAATTGTCAGGCTCGAGAATGACCTAAATCTTAATTATACCATTGTCAGATCTACAAGTCGAGGACGGTTATAACAACATGCCTTGTAATGCATTATACTGCAGTAAAACCTATTGGTCAATAGGGAGTATTAGGGGAATAATTAGTTAATGCTAGACGGCTAATGGTTATAATGGATGAGAACTGCGCGGTCGCTACCGCCACCTCCGTGACCACCTACGTTTTCTGTATTATTTTTTGCTCAGTATACAGTATGCATTATTAATCTACTTCCGTGCAACCTTTAAAGCTTACGGTAATATTTTACACTAGGACCGAAATTCCCTACACAATTGGGAGTTTGGTTTCTGTTTACCTTATTGGATTCTAGGGGAAATCTTAAGAACAAGGGCACCACGCTAAGCTGACCCAAATGTTGGCTCTACGTTTTATACTTACTGTGCTTAACACATCTGTTTAGATTTTAATGAGTGCCGATCCTTACTTTGCCTACATGGCCGATTTTAAATTTCAGGTTCATGAGAAAAACGAAGTCCAGCGAAAGTCAAGTTTTGAGAATTGCACCGCTGTCCGCTAGGTTAGGTTAGTGCACAGCACGGGGGGGTCGATAGGGGGCGGAGCCCCCCCCGTTAGGTTAGAGTAGGTTAGGTCAGGGCAGGTTAGGTTAGTGCACAGCACGAGGGGCTCGAGAAGGGGTGCTAGGAAGTAAGTCTGTAGAGTTTTGTCATCTTTAGAATAAAGGCTCAACCTCCTATCTTCTTATAGCCAACAAGCTTGGGGACATGGTGGAAACTGGGGTTTTTGGGTGGGGCAGCACACATATAAGGAAAATATGGCCCCCGATAAAGTCTATGAACGGGAAATTTCCCTAGTTTATGGATTTTTTTGTGGGGGGCCATATTTCCCTTATGTGTGCTCCAACACCCAAAAACCCCGGTTTCCCACCATGTCCCCAAGCTTGTTGGCTATAAGAAGATAGGGGGTGGAGCCTTTGTTCTTAAGATTTACCGAGTCTAGGAAACATTCTCTCTACGAACTCCCGTCGCAAATGATTATTTTTGGAGATAATGACGTTGTTTATAGGGAGGAGAGAGACAAGTGTTTATGTCTGCCACACTCTTCTTCCTCTTGTGACCTGCACCACCTCTGTTCTTCCCTTGCCGCGGATGCTTTTTTTAATGCAGATTTGGCTTTAGTTAGGAGGTTAGATTAGTGAGTAAAGGTTGGGTTAGGTTAGTTTAATTTGCATATCTCATATACACTCTTTCCTTTAAAAAACGTGTCATATCTCAGAAAGTAGTGATTTGCGACAGAAGATCATAGAGAGAATGTTTCTTAGAATCTATTAAGGTGAACAGAAACCACACTCCCAATTGTGTAGGGAATTTCGGTCCTAGTGTAAAAATGTACCAAACGTACATATTGAAGAAATTATATAGTTGTCTAATAGTGCATACATACACACCCTCCCCGTCCGGCAGCCCTCCACCTTTTAGGGGGTTAAGTTAAGGTCCGGTTAGGTTAATAATCTCTTAGGGGTGTCGAGGTGGGCAAAGCCCCCACGTTAGGAGGTTAGGGTAATAATCCTCGCGGCAGGGCGGGGCAGAGTGGACCACTTGGTGGCTGGAGGGCGGGCTGGCGAATGCGGAGCGGGACGCACTTGTTTTCGTACTTCTCCTTTTCCGTCACTTCTCTGGTTTCTGAGACACTGATTATTATTTTCTGGTAGAGTTTTAGTGCTTTCTCTGATGGAGATACATATTATATATCAATGGAAACGGTGATCCTAGGATTTGGTAATGGAAAAAAACAACTAACAGGTTTACTGGAAATAAAAATATGGTTAAACTACATAAGCACTGCTCCAAGCTTATCTGAATGACATTACAGCAGCATATAGTACACTTACTGTACTTCATATCTGCAAAGGTTCCAGTGTGCAGTTAGGTCTTTTTATACCACACTGCCTCTACAAAGTGAGGTGCCTGAAAATTCCAAGTCCAAAGGCAAAGGCTTGGAGGTTAATACGCCAGTTTAGGCTAGGTTGGGTTAGGTTTAGGTTAGGTAGGTTTGTTTAGTTTATTTAGATCTTTCTAGATTAGGCCGCTTTTTTTTTCTTTTTTTTTTAGGAACAATTTTTTTTTATTATTTTAAATTTTAATCTGATCGTTACATAACCTAACTTTAACTTAACCTTAAGGGGAGGCGTCTCCGAAAAATGGGTATTTTTCACTATTCCAGCCATTTTATAAAAGTTACTCCGAAAAATAGCTGAACATGTCACGCTTTCTCTGTGAAAGTTTGGCAGCTGTACGATAATTCTTTCCCTTTCAAATAAATAAATTTTTATTATCAATTTTGAGGTCTCCTCCCTGCAGAAACCTCCGTTTTCTATTGATATCTCGAAAATGCAATTATTGTACTTTGGAGACTTATAACTCCATTAGTTGTGAATGTAATAAAAAAAAAAAAAAAAATCTGCTGAAAGATGAATGAATGGTAAATAATTTGCCCATGTGATTTTTTTCTAAACAAAAAAACACTGCTGATATGATTTATTGAAAGTAAAAGAAGGGGTAGAATTACGGGGTTCATAAAATGGTGATTTTGATAATTTTTTTGCACAGCAATGGTGAGACTTATCAAAACATTGAGCACGCAATTTCTAACTGGTGGTTTCATAAGTAAAACTACCCAATATCATACATATTGAGTGAACATGCTGGCTCCCATTTATGTTTCTAGCTCTGCTCTTATTACAAATAATAAATACTCGTTTGTATTTTTTTTCCTGCAGAAGTACGAAAGCAATTGTGCTGATACATGCAGATCTTATTGCATTTACTTAAGTCTTCAAAGAAATAAATACCTTAGAACAATTAAAATAATAGGAATGTACCCTCCACTAATGCTAGGAGGCGCCTCCCCTTAAAGTAATCGTCCAGACCATTTCATAATTCCTGATTTAATGCATTCAAAATATAGCCATTATCAAATATAGCAACAATATGTTGTCACTTTTTGCATCCAGTCAGCCGTTTTAAAATAATCCGCAAGCAAAATCTGCAAATTTCCCGAGCTTCCAAAACACTCCTGCATACTAGCAGCCGACGCACCATGGCTCGGTAAAGTCACCCGAGGGAGGCTCAACCCCCCCCCCCCCCCTGCGGTAATCCAGTAGCATGTGAACACAAATAAATGAGGCGGTCCGAATCATAAGGGTACCAAACTACATTTTTTTACTTTCGAGATAATTGAGGTCAAAGTTTGGCAATTATCAAACATGTGTAACTTTTTAATCCGGTGAGGTGCCCTCTTCATAAATGGACTGAAGGTAGCTGAAACATTACTCTTTCATCCCATGATGTGAAAATGGGGGGTTTCACATCTACTTTTTGAGTAACGGCACAAAAACCAAAATGATCCCCATTTTTTAAAGCTAAAAATGGCCAAAATCTATCATTACCAGCCCTTTGACCAAGATGTTCTTGTTTTAAAGATAATAATGCATTGATTTTAGGTAGTGTACGCCATTTTGCATCATTCCCACCCACAACCCATTAATTTCCAAATTTGGAAAATTTGGAAAATGTTGAATGCTGACACAACATTTATAAATGTTTGTGTTTTTCTGCCATAGCAATGCTACCGTGCTAGCTTTTTTTTCGACCTCTGAGGGCTGGAAACAGCTGGATGTAGCTTGGCACCCTTACGATTTGCAAAAATTTTCCAGGTTCTCGGGCGGTGTGCCCTTAATTAAGGCGAAAAAGTGACCTTCACTTCCAGGACTTTTACCCCTACAATTTTCGTCATAAGGGTACCAAATGACAACCATTGTAAGGGGGAAGAGTGGGGCTATCACACCATGTGTTTAGCGCGATAATTCAAAATTTGTCGTTTGGTACCCTTATGATTCGGACCGCCTCAAATATAGTACTTGAAGAAAATATTTTGGATCTTTCTGATAGATTTTTTTTGCGGTATGGCACATACTTGCATCCTTTATGGGTGCAGCAATAAAGCTGTGCCTTTCCAGAGAGCTTGGCACCCATTTCTGACAGATACGGCCCCAAAAAATGTGTAGAGAAGGTCTGCTAGCGGGGAAGGCAGGTTGTGTGATGCAGAATGTTGGCCTCCCGGGATGTCATCAGCAAGTTTCGCACGGTGGCTGGAACGGGGCTGATTTTTTTCCCGCGCTTTTTACAAAAGTCTTGTTTTTACAGAAATAAGACTTGAAAATGAATTTTTTTTGTGTGGATTAGGTGTTTTGAATGGACATGCAATATATTTATGCAAAGAAAAAATGGGTCTAGAGTCTAGACGATTACTTTAACTTAACTTAACCTAAAATTGCTACCATTTAATCCTTAAATGCAGAAATACTGTAAGAAGCTGATTAAAAATATATATTATGTGCTGTAATATCAAGAACTGCAACTGAAAACGAAAATAGGAACACTTGCTGACGGCTGCGAGAATACATGATAATATAGCATTATTTAGATTATTGAACAGATGTTGAGGTGATATCTACTAATGTCCTTGTGTCATCCCATCGAGTGTTTACCGGCTATATTTTACTGTAATGCCACGATTACGGTGACCCCCTTGGAGAATCCTTGGCACTTATCACCATGGCAACGCGGAATGTAACTGTTATTCCAAAAAAGACCAAAGTTTTCAAGCAATCCTCTTATAATTTTATGAATTCAGAATGCTAGTAATATATTAATTTTATTTCCATAAATTCAATTAACAAAATATGCCTACATAATGGATTCTACCCGCTCATTTCTCTTCTTTTCTCCGCGCTGGTAATCAATTTGTCTTAATCACCTCGTATTAATATTAATAACCCATCCAAAATTCCTTTCGTAAAATACTTTTTCTCATTTTTTTTTCTTTTTTTCTTCTACATTTGTGCCTATTACTAGAGTAGCTCATGGTGGTGTTGTATGCAAATATATGTCCAGAACTAAACTCTTCAAGAATCCACTAATTGAAGGTCCAGGAACAATATTTGGTTGGTAACACATTTCCCACTGACGGCAAAATAGCTGAAATGGCCACGCCCCTTTTTTTGGGCCACGCCCTTTTTGAGCGAAGTACTACCATCCGCCGTGACTGTATCTACAGAACCGTTGGACCTAGGAGGTTGCCTGACCACTCAAAATGTGCGCAATGGCCACATTATTGGGGGGGGGGGGGCAGTAATACATTTTCATATCCAAAAGTCAATGGTTTTTAAGATAATTGCCAAAAACCGATTTCAGCATGTTACGCACTACAATTGTATAATACCACCAAGGCCACAACATATGTATGACACTATCATATTACCTGTTGTACTTTTTGCATATTGTTCCTATTTTGGAATTTAATTATTTGGATTTCTACACTTTTTGCCTTTACTACAGCCACAAAACGTCACACATTTTATGTTCCTTTCTCAGCAAGTGCACGTTTTGGTACTCATACATGATGTTGGGCATTTGTATGGAGGGGGTAGGTCAACGGGCCTGCACGATACTGGCAGTATCACTGGTGTTATGCCAACATCCGTTGCTTCATACCCATACTGGAGTGGGTCTGGTTTGGTGACTGCAGGAGTTGGGGCTTGCAACCACATCTTACACTGCAGATATGCTCGCTTTATGTGTTCTCGTAGCGTTGATGAACAGCACACAAGCTGGCTGAAATCCAGTTCTTTCTTGGAATTGTGGTACTGCTCCCATCGATATTCATTGAAAGTGGAAGTCAGTCAGTCTTCTTTAATCCAGACACAAGGAACTTTTCAGCATTGCTTGTTATCTGTGGTGACAGTTCTTCTACACCAAACCCTTCCAGTAGGGAGAGATCCATGGATGCTTTCAGGCCAGACAGCTTTGGACCCACCTTGCTGGTACTGTCGCAACCGCTGAGAGCATGAATGGCTGGGAGACACGACACCAAACCGTTGTCCAGTTGATCAACCAACAGGTGGACTGGTACAGTTTTCTTTGTTTTCCGGTTACCAAGCTTCACGTACAGCTTTTGTAGTTGCCAGGTTTTGTTGAAGTGGAAGATGAGGTTGACAAAGACATCTGTGTCAGGTGAGTCAACCAAGACTGATTGAACCCCGTGTTTCACAACACCATCATTAATATGGAACATGATTCTGTCGTCGGCTTCTTCTTGGTTGCTTGAGAGCTCTGCGATCTGTGTTTCAGTGCCAGCTAACAGTTTCCTGCACCCCCATATACTCCTCCAAAGAAGATCTCCTTGTCCGACTCGACATTCTGCAGCAGCCAATTGAAGACATACTCCTGCAACTGAACTTTGTTCAACATTGAGCTCCAGAACATATCAAGATTGACAGGGAGTTTCTGATTGTCAGACCTAATGAGGATAGTGATTTTTTCTGAAGAACTTCTTTGTGCCCGTTCCATTTGCTTGATTGATGATTTTTGATAAACATAAAAAATAATGTCTATTCATGTGGACTCTGAGCCTGTAGCAAGAATGCTGTTGGAAAGACACTCAGCCAATTCCCTGAATGTGTGAAGGCCCATCTTTTTCATCGGTAGTTTACGTACAAGTGCCATGAAGTCCACTATTGTCATCTGAGCGTCACTCTTTACATTCCTCATCTCCTGTGGAAGTTGACTGACAAGTTCCCTGGCTAAGGAGGCTTCATCGGGCTTCTTCAATTTGATGCAATCTTTACATTCAGTGGTGAGGAACTGGGATGTGCTGGTCAATTCATACTTCAGGAGTTCTAGCATGCTGTACCCTCTCTCTAGCATAGTCAATGTACCTAATCGTTTCTGCAGCATCCTTTTTCGCCATCGATTTCTTCGCTGTGGACGGAGTAGAAGTACGTTTCACGAAAACAGTCTTGCGGTTGGTAGGGATTGTATCATGTGGGTGCTTCTCCTTATCCTGAAATCTGGTCTCAACAAACTCTTGATAACTCTTCTCACCAATTTCCAGGCATTCAAGTAATCCGTCAACAACCTCCTGGGGTATGTCAGCTCCAGTAGAGATGTTCTGAAGTCTGATTCCAGCGCCGAACGGATTGTTGATGGATTTTATGTAATCCAGAAGCGTCTTTGCATGAACATGGCCAATCTTCGTAGAACTTGGATTGAACTCATGGTGTAGGCTCAGTTCACTGTCATCTTTGTCTCCCAAGTTACACCATTCCAGCAGCTGTGCCACATGAAGATCTTTCTCATGCTTTAGGAGATTCCATAAGGCTACTGCTTCTTTCTGTCTAGTCATCCCAATGATACCTCCAGCAACCTTGGCGGGTTTATTGTAACACTTCTCGAGTGCCATGTCAAATCCTACTGCACTGCCTTGTCGGAGAGTGTGGTACATCACCCATCCACCATCTGTAAAGCATCTGTAGATACCCGGGAACTTCCTTTGTATGTCCAGGCAATCTTCAAGGAACAGCGTACCCCATCTGCTATAATTTGTCCGGCCAAACCCGAAGAACAAAGGCATGCACCTCCGCACAGCTGAAACAAAAAGATGCCAATCGCCTAGCCGAATAGAGTGTGTAAGATCTCTCAGGATAGGATACAGCTCATCCAGAAACAAACTCCAGTACCTCACATTCGCATTACAGGCCGTTTCTTTCCATTCTGTGAAAGACTTTCAAGTCTGCATGTAAGATCTTGCTTTCTTCCCAAATCTCTCTGAACTCTGTACGGTCAACATCTAAAGCCTGCTGCATCTTAGTTTCCATGGTCTCTATTTGCTGGTCTAATTCACAACTAGTACTGTCCTGGTCAGGTTGAAACTTCTCAAACATAAGAACTGTCATCACCTCTGTCATCACTCATTGGCCCGTACCGAGAGTCATGACGGTAGAGCGACGAACGACGAACGGCAGACCTTCGCTTACCATAAGAGGGGTTTGTTTTGGAAGGAAGAGCAGCGAGGAAAGTTGGCGGTCAAGGTTGAAGACATGGGTACACCCATGTCTTCGCCTCAACCTTCGATGAATTTTTATTACATTCCTAATCTGGAGGGATTAAGAGATTTGTTAAAAAATTTCTTGCCAATATGTATTTAAGTATAAGTATAAGATTATTAGGTATTACATATGCGGCAATAAGTGATTTTAGTGACAATAATGAAGGAGGTTCAGGATAGCGAGGTGGGTTGTGGCTTGAGCCACCGTCATCATCAAGGTCGCTGCCAAAACCCGCCAGGATGTTTCTCGTACCGCACATATTCACATGAGCGGTAAGAGAAACTTACGTATACACGCCTCTACTGTTAATTAACTTCATTAAATATATATTTCACCAACTTCATAGCCGATCGCAACGTTTCTGTTGATGTTTTTGATGAGTATAAGGGCAAATTCGCATTGTACACTATTTTAGTCGTACTGCTGGCTACGCAGTTTGAAGCAACACTGTTGCCACTACATTGCCACAGGCGTGAGACCTCAACCAACCTCCAGTGTCGACTCTCGGTAAAGAATTGAAGGTATGCCGTTCGTCGCTACCTCGCTGTTTGTCGCTCTACCGCCTTCAACTCTCGGTACGGGCCATTGCCTCCTTGCCTTTGCAATAGTGACCTCCAGTCATGACACTATTCTCTACAACAAGCTTGCCAAAGCCTTCAGTCTCAATCAAAGCCAGATCAATGCCGATACAGCCTAAAAACTTCCCAAGGCAAGCGATGACAATCTTCTCCATGTGAAATGGTCCCATTCCAAGGAATATGTTACCAAACTCATCTGGCTTCAACAGCTGGATTTCCTTGGCGATTGCATACACCCCTTCATCAGACCACAATGCCCCTGACACGGCATTCTTTTGCTTCAAGACATCCTGAAAGTTAATCATGGATGTAAATATTGTGTCCATTTCGGTTGCGACATATGGAAGGATGGGTACAAATGACGTCTTTGTAACATCAAACTTCAGTGGATCCTGGAGTGCACTCATTGTTGCTGTGAAGCTAGGAAAAGAGCCCTCATCGCGATCTGTGTACTTCTGTCTTGCCATGCACCAAAGGAAATAATCATCATCAACACTGTGCTTTTGATTATCGTTGTATGGTGTAGTTGAAAATGTCTCCAATATATCACCAGTGCCTTTGACAAGGTGTGACTTCTCAATGACCTGGCATGGCAGCACATCAGCAAACTTTCTGTTTCCTAGTGGTGTTGAGCAGCTTGTCATCTGAATGTCCTCAGAATAACTATCTCTCGGTTGGTTCTGAAATATGACTAGAACAGTGTCATGACTGGAATCTTTTCCTGAAACTGTGTTCTCTGTATGGTCAAAATTGTCCATTGCACCTTGGACAACATGCCATTCAGAGATCATTGAAGACACAGGACATCTGTTTGACCTAGAAGCTGTATGCAAGATACCTTTAAAAAATGTCCGAAGTTAGGCGGTTTTACGGTACGTACTTTCCTTCAATCGTCGGCCGCGTCGTCGTCGTCACATGGGATGGCAGGAATGTCGAGTGGTTGCTGACGTATATTTTGTGACTGAGGTTTGTATAGGGCAGCACCTTGAAGTAAGAAGTTTTGGATCTCTTGACCTTAACAATTTTGTAGGAAGAGATACCGCCCGAGGTACTGCCGTAGAAATTTGGCTCGAATACCTGGTCTCGTGATCCACTCTTTCACGTCTCACCACAGCCTCTCGATGTTTTGTGTATGAACTGTGGCGTCTTCGGGGTCAACAAAGTTATCTATGGTTTATGACACGGTGTGTATATCCCTCGTCCATCAGTGTTGAGTAAGCTGCCCAACCATCGTTTGATAATAACTGACCCAACTTTGATAAATTGTTTAATATATGAGGAACGAGGTTTGCTCGGTTTTGCTTATTGCTTCCGGGTTCGGTCAGTGTAAGAATGAAGCTTTGCTTACTCTGATGTTCAATGCCTCTAAAAAGCCAAGTCTGACCCTCCACTCCCCCAGTCAAACGGCTAACATTGTAAATCTGTCGAACAAGTAAAATTTCGTCAAGTTCAACAATCGCACCTGGCCCGCCAATAGCGTCTTGTTTGTCCAGCCAATATTCAGTCACCTCACTGCAAAACTCCACTTCTCCAGGCAGCACTTAGTATGTTTGAGAGTCCTAAGTTTCTAAATACAGAGTTGTAGTCCCACTTTTTTTCAAGGCACTAGTTAATAATTCCAAGTAACTGCCAGGGTTCTAAATGCATTCCCTGTAAAAAAGTTCCCATATAATCACTATTTGTGAAACCACATTTTCACCCTTTTTTGTTTTTTGGTAGACAGTAAGTACTGTTGCAAAGCCAATGATGGCGCTCTACTCTGTAGCAACACTGCTACATGTCGGGCAAATTACAGAGATCGGTAAAACACCGTGGTTACGGAAAAACCGAATGCTGGCCTCATTGTTCTTATATGACAGCTGTATAATTTTGTGAGGTAAGGGGGAACAACCTTCGCACAAAGATGCCATGACTGAACTGATTCACAAAGGGAATATATAGTCGCCAGCAGTATAATTTTCCCCTAGTTTCTAACCCTATGGATGTAGGGAATTTTCAAGGAATAATTAGGTAATTCCCATTGACTATTGTTTCTAAATTTTTATGTATTTTCGGCCTTATGTCATCTCGAGTGATTACCGGCTATATTTTACGTCAACCACATAATTTACTACCCGCACAAAACTCCTTGCCACTTTCCCAGCCCAAAATACCACGTTCCTGACATGTCCCCAGGTTTGTTATGGAGGGGGGAGGGATAACTGGAAAATGAGGCATTTCTGACGATTTTGAATGACCATCATTCTTAACACATCAAAATACATAGGAAAATAAATTTTTTAACCTCGTACTCAATTACTGGTTGAAAGTACCAAAATGCCGTGCCACATGCCCATATAGCCGAAGTTGGTGCTGACGGACTATGCAGATAATAGGCTTCGATTCAGTCTCATGGGGCAATCACTGATTTGACACGTAATCATCCCAGCGATACCCAATGATTCTGCGAAAACACTTACCGTAAATGGTGGCGTACAAGTTGACTCTTTGAGCCTGAAAAAATCTCCCCAAAACTAGGGGTCGACTTATACGGCGTGTGGATAACGTGTGGGTATTGAATACAGCCGTTTCCAACAGCTGATGGAAACAGCTGATACACACGATTGTAAACACTGACGGGAACACCACTTAACCCAAGCGGCCAGTCAGACAACTACAATATGCGCGACTGCGGTGAGCCTCCGGTGGTTTAGTAAGCCTTGTTAGCCTATTCAGTGTATAAGGGTCATTAAGCTGAGTGTTGGCAGTATAACGGACCCATAGTTTCATAGCCGTGTGGGGTTAGTGGCGCCACGGACTGTTTTTTTTCTCACATATGCAAATGGCGGAGGGCACCGGTAAGTGCAGTCCAGTTATACTACCGTGTTTTACTATAATATACAGTATGTAGTGGTACTATCAGGGGACTATGGTGTTTTTCAAGTGAAAACAAAAGGCGGACCTATAGTAAAGATTCATATCTTCATATAAATATTGTGGTATGTGTTTTTGCGACAGGTTACTGTATACCGTACAGTAGCCTATCCACATTTGAGCTTTGGCCTACCAGTAGCCTACCATATTTTTGGGGCTGACTTATACGGCAAGTATAGGCCTAACCCGTAATCTTGAGGTAATAATCTTGGGGTCGACTTGTGCGCCTGGTCGACGTGTACGCCGCAGTTTACGGTATTACCAAAGGCTTCGATTAGCCTCTTCAAGTCGCTGTTTAGTGTCCATGTCTCGCATCCATAGAGTAAGACAGGGATCACAAGCAACTTTAAGATCCGGATCTTTGTCCATCTGCACAGGTACCGACAACGCCAAATACACGTGATGAGCGAGTCCATAACACCGTGGGCTATGCCAATCCGCTTTAAGACTTCTTGACGTGACCCGCCGTCATTGTGGACTGCGCTACCAAGGTATGTAAAACTTTCCAAGATCTCAATGTCCTCGCTGCACACATGAACAGACTGTACTGTTTCATCTCATTAGCCTCCAAACACTTGGACTTTGAGCCAGGAGACCTCAAGCCCCAAAGGCTTTGCCTCCTCGTGCAGTGCCTCGAAAGCCATCACCAGGACCTCCAGTGACAAAAAGATCTCTGCATCATCGGCAAAAGCAATTTTAGTGATCTTGGCATTGCCAAGAGATGCTCCACAATCACTTTGATCTACAACTTTGCCCAATACCCAGTAATCCATATAAGTGTTGAAAAGTGATGGGGCAAGGATGCACCCTTGCCTCACTCCTGTATTCACAGGAAAAAAGCTGGATACACCTCCCTCACACTTCACAGCACTCTCAGTCCTAGAGTACAGGCCACAGCACACTCAGTCCTAGAGTATAGGCCAGTCATCAGAACAATAGTCCTTGCAGGACTAACCATACTGCATATATATATAGTATATACTGTACCATACTGTAAACCATACTGTCCATCATATATTTATCTTTAATACAGATCATAACTGATACCAGTTTAAGTCAGTACAATCGTACTGTATGTTGAGAGGAATGCATTTTTTTTTTTAGGTTTGTGCCTATTCCACCTGTAAGCTTTTTTTCTCCATTAGGGTTTAGATGTCTGGTCCTCTTGGTTCATTTGAGGGCTATGATGCTTAGCCCCTGCCCGTGGTAACGCAGAGGGATTTTTGTAGTGACGCCTGTAGAGGTTCATGCTGCCCCTCAGTGTCCTCAGATGGAATCACTGTCAAAGGTAGAGTTGATGGGCAATAGCAATATGTGGGTAGACTTCAGCCACTCGACATTAGAGGAAAGATTGGCACATGGCGAGACGCTGAGCTCACCACTTTCAGGCGCTAACTTTCAGGCCACCGTCTCATCCTATGCTTTATTTGCCTGTATAACTGGATAAAATATATTAAACTACAGTGGCCGCGGATGAAATTAGGATGACGCTGAAAATAGCATGTAATTTTGGCCTAAATTTCATCAGCTAATGTTACTATGATCGATTATACGGTTGAGTTTCTTGTGATTTTCGTAAGCTCTTCTAATATTTGTCAACTCTGTCATAGCTACGCCGTCAGTTATCCAGCACACACGGGTACTCTGTAGTGTAGTGGTAGCACTCTCGGTTCACAACCGAGAAGTACTGTGTTCGATCCCCGGGCGGAGCGAAGAGAGATGGCCGGTCTTCTTAAAACCCGAGCCCCTGTCCACCTAGCAGTGAATGGGTACCGGGTGTTAGCCGGGGGTTTGTGACCCGCCTCCCGTGTTGGTGGTTTCAGCCAACACTAAGGTGAATGCTAAAAAATGTAGATATGGAGACGGGGCCATACGAGTGTAGCTCAGGCCCTGTAAATCACAACTAGATGAATACACTTCACATTAGGAGGTGTGTTGGATCGCGCTCTCTCTCTCCCATCCTATGCACTGTTTCACGCATTATTTTATGCGCACGCGCATGCCACAACCTACTGACCATGAGGAAAAAACACTGCGCCATGATGGAGAAAGCAATAATTGTGACACTCCATGAAGAGGGCGTGTCTCTAGCAGAGATAAGGTGACGTCTAAACATATCCAAAAACACTGCATTTTTCTGGGTAAAACGAGTATTAATGTAAGAGTATTTATGTTCTCTTGTGCATTCTATGCCAAAAAGACTTGATTTTGTACAGAAAAACCATGATAACTATAACATGATGACTAACTAACTATATCTAACTAAAAGAAATGAAATGATAAAATATGTTTTGTTTCAATCCTTCATTGGTTTATTTAGAAAGTAAAAAGTAGAAATAGCAAAAAAAAAAGGATCTTCCTAATTTCATCTTTGGCCACTACTGTCAATAATATTTAGCAGTGTGTGTATGTCTGTGTGTGAGTATGTGCCTTTAGTAAGGATCACATGATAAGTGACTGAAATCTCCATGCTCATATACACACAACCCTCGTTTTCCTGGACTAATAGGGGGGAGCACTGGTCCGGGAACCGCAAACGTCCGGGAATCTCAACAGTCCGAGGCCATTACCCACCCCTGGGCGTTTATCCTACTCTAGTATTACTGTCCGGCAACCGCCAATATCAACTACACCGCAGCAGACTTTTACGTCACTTTGTTGTTGTTTTTAGGGCTGTGAGGATCCCTTGGGGAACACTATGAGCCCTGGTGATGTCCTATGATGCTATTACAGGCGCTGTAGTTGACCTGTCTTCCTCAGGAAGGCACAGGTGAGGCGGAGAGACGTTCCTGCACCAGGGGCAGTGGGGGTCAGGAGACTGACTGAGGCGGTGCAGGTGAACCGTGAGTGTCGTGTGCCCAAATGTAAACAATACGACCGCTGAGCATGCTGCCACCTGGCTGGAGACCAGCCGCCGCCAGCAGGGTGGGCAGGTCAAAGGTGGCGAAGTTCAGGGTGAGGAGTTTAGGGCGTAGCACTACACGGTGGGAGTGGAAGCGCGGACACTGCAACAGAGTGTTCAATAGTCTCAGAGACGTTCCTGCACCAGGGGCAGTGGGGGTCAGGGGACTGACGGAGGCGGTGCAGGTGAACTGTGAGTGTCTTGTGCCCAAATGTAAACAATATGACCGCTGAGCATGCTGCCACCTAGCGGGAGGCACGGACACTGACCAGGGGTGACAGGAAACGCTCGGACCGCCGGACAACTTTGTCGATTTACAGGACTGGACCAGGCATTTGTCCGGGACTCTTGACATATCCCCGGACCTCGGATTTTGACCGGAAAATCCGATATCCGGGAAATGGAGGTCCGGGAAAACGAGGGTTGTGTGTAGTTATCTATTCACGATCAACATTTGTAATATATAATGTGTATGTAATCTTATAAAGACAGGCTTTTTTATTTAGGGGAGGAGGTGGCTGAGTGGTTAGCGTCTGGGAGTGGTGAGCTCGAGGTTGCATGTTTAAATCCTGCGAGGGGCAACTCTTTTGACAATCTTTAACGTGGTGGCTGAATGATTAGAACCTGGTAGTGGTGAGCACAAGGTCCAGAGTTAAAGTCCGCCAGGAATAACTGTTTCCTTCATACCATACCCCTTCAACCTCACTTTCGACTTCGAGTGCGAAGGAGTGCACCTGGGGACAGGATGAGCCTCAAATCATCACAGGTGTCACTTTAAAAATCATTCCTGCACCACCACCGGCGAGGGCCAACCATCACAGCCCTCCAGAATATACAGGGCCAACCACCGGAGCTCTCAAGGAAGGAAGATGAATGCTTATGAATGGAAAATATAAGCCTACTGGTGCTATAGGCTCTAATGAAAAAAAAAATCCTATGAATAACTTCTACTTACTTCCTTTCCTGAAAATAGAGTACTTTTTATCCCTTCTCATAAAGTAAAGACAGGTATAGTATGTAAGTGGGATCTCTATAGAGATGCTGTATCAGGAAATATGCAGCCCTACAGCTCTAGGTGCGAGGTGGCGAGACTCCACCAGTGGTCGCCAAGGTGGGCGGGTGCATTGTCATGCACCCAGGCCCCTATGGATTCATTACTCCTACATAAGAAAAGGGATTGCTATTGCAATACTCATCGCATATCTATTGTTTATCATCCTGCAATTCCTGCATGTGTACAAGACTAATACAACTACAGCAGCACGACTGCACAGTGTTGTGTTCCTGCCGGTGTGTCTGTGAGGACGGGCATGTCAAGGTCTCTACGTCTGCCACTCATTCCACAACTGTTCCCACAAGAACATTGTACATATTTTGACAGTTTTTGGCAGAGGACAGCTATGCTTTACAGTCGGCGCAAAAAAACTTAGGACGCCAAAAAACTTAGGATGCCAAAAAACTTAGGACGAGAATAACGTCCTTAGCTGTTTTGCCAATTTTGGTTGGAGAGATTGAATCTTCTTACGTTTTTTGTATATCTGGCAGTGCGTTAAGCTGTCTGCTGTAGATTCCTCGCTGCTGCCCGCTCTGTATCTTCCAAGTCATCATAGGAAGAGGTTGTTGTGTTTGGTTCTCCAACCTTCCTACACCCCCATTCGCCCCTCCATCTTCTACCACCTCCTCCAGGCCTACTAAATCATTATGCCGGGCAAATCTCTATCAATTGTGAAGAAGACACATATAGTAACCTTGTATCGAAGTGGGAAAACCATTGGCCGGATAGCGAGGGAGATGTGTGTTTCCAAACATACCGTCTCGGTGTGGTGCAGGCGGGCGCAAGATGGTGAGTTAGAGACTTTTGGCGTGGAAGAAAGGGTCAGGGCGACCAAGAAAACTTCAAAGAAAACTGATCAACTGCTTAAAAGGATTGTTGATGTCAATAATCCTTTTGAGCAGTTGATCAGTCTTCTTTGAATTTTTTCTTGGTCGCCCTGACCCTTTCTTCCACGCCAAAAAAGTCTCTTAACTCACCATCTTGCGCCCGCCTGCACCACACCGAGACGGTATATTTGGAAACGCACATCTCCCTCGCTATCTGGCCAATGGTTTTCCCACTTCGATACAAGGTTACTATATGTGTCTTCTTCACAATGGATAGAGATTTGCCCGGCATAATGCTTTAGTAGGCCTGGAGGAGGTGGTAGAAGATGGAGGGGCGAATGGGGGTGTAGGAAGGTTGGAGAACCAAACACAACAACCTCTTCCTATGATGACTCGGAAGATACAGAGTGGGCAGCAGCGAGGAATCTACAACAGACACCCTAATGCACTGCCAGATATACAAAAAACGTAAAAAAATTCAATCACTCCCACCGAAATTGGCAAAAAAGCTAAGGACATTATTCCCATTCGAAGTATTTTGGCGTCCTAAGTTTTTTTGCGCCGACTGTATTTAAAAAAAAAAAAAAATCAAAGCTATACATTATGTATATTTTGTCATATGTATGTATGTCTTGATAATGGTGAAATTTTGTAGTAGAATAAGCACATTCACGAACTATTATTGTCTGTATTAATTAGGCTTATTTGTGGTTATTTCTAACAGGCTGGGTGAGGGAGCAATGCTGCCAGCTCAGGGCCCCAGACCCATGGCCCTACCACACATGCAAGGTATGTAGGGAAGCACCAGTAACATAGAAGTGAATCGTTTGATACTTCCATAGTAGATTACAGCTGTTTTCAATACAAAATATACTGTATAAGAACATAAAAACATTAGAAGTCTGAAAAAGGCCTTGTCCTACACAAGGCAGCTCATGCTTACCCACTACCATCTCTCGTCCCAATCCATGAATTTATCCAACCACCTCTTAAAGCTCTCTGAATTCACTCTCTCTGCCTGACTGATAAGCTTGTTCCACCTGTCCATTACTCTGTTAGAAAACCCAGTTCATGCCTGCTTCTTTCTTATATTTGAATTTATCAACATATCCATTATTGCTTGTCCAACCCTGCACCTTTACTATTAAGACCGTACCTATATCTCCTTTGTTAATTTTTTTTACCCGTTTGGAAACCTCAATCAGATTGCCTTGCACCCTCTTTTGTAAATAGTGCAAATAGATACATTCAACCTGTCATTTTAGTAGAAACCATGACATCCTGCCAATTTTTATTGTAGGGCATGTTAGCAGTCCTATAAGTTTCCTATTCATATTTTCCTAGGTAGCAGTCCTATAAGTTTCCTATTCATATTTTCCTAGGTAGCAGTCCTATAAGCTTCCTATTCATATTTTCCTTCGTATCTAAATATGTATAACCAATGAAGCATTTTAGGGTTTTAAATATAAGTACAGGCACTCCCCTTCTTAAGTACATGATTGGTTTGTCATTTATTGAAAATGTATGTTAGTCCAATACTTGTCAACACTAATACTGTAGTCTTTGACTGTGCACAACGTTGTAATGAAATGTTTGTACAGTACAGTTGTACCCAAATGATATTCTAGCAGTATATTTTGCTAGCCTTAATTGTTACAATTCAATGCTTTTTGCTATCAGCATCACCAGTGGCTTCACTATTGTTTTTGAAACATGTTGGGGTGATTGAATATCTGTGAAAAACACAATTTGTATTTAGACTTTAAGGGGGCAAAACAAAACTGAAAAAAACAGAAAAGAAAAATTAAAAGCCCGCGAGTGCCATTCCCTATAAAGCAGACAGTAAGGGATTGTAGAAAAGGGGTTGGACCAATTAAGTTTGGGAGGTGTCTTGACACTCCTTTCTTAAAAAAATGAAGTCGTAGTAAGGTAGAAAATTAGACAAATGGAGAGGGTTCAAGAGGTTACCAGTGAAAGAAATGAAAGACTGAAGATAATGGTTAACTCTTGCATTAGTAAGATGGCCAGAATAGGGGTGAGAATGAGTAAAAAAGTCTTGTGCAGCGAGGCTGCGGGAAGGGGGGAGGCAAGCAGTTAGCAAGTTCAGAAGAACAGTGAGCATGATACTAACAGTAGAAGTTAGCAAGTGAAGCAATGTTGAGGTGGTGATTTAAAGATTGAAGGCAGTCAGAGGAGTTGAGTTGATGAGGCAAAAAGCTTTCGACTCTACCCTGTTTAGAAGGGCTGTATGAGTGGATAAAACAAAACATGTCCCAAACATGAGGCATACTCCATACACGGGAAGATAAGGCCTCTTTACAGAGCAAGCAAAATAGAGGGAGAAATTAATGGATGCAGACACCACAGGACACCTAACTTATTAGAAGCTGATTCAGCAAGAGAGATGTGAAATTTCCACTTCAAGATTTTATAGACCAAGAATGTTCATTGTAGAAGAGGGAGACAGCTGAGTGTCATTGAATAAGAGGGGATATTTGTCTAAGGTTATGTCGAGTAGATAGGTGAAGGAATTGGGTTTTTAAGGCATTGAACAAAACTAGGTTTGCTTTGCCCAATTCAGAAATTATTGAAAGATCAGAAGTTAGGTGCTCTGTGGCATCCGTCCGTGAATCACATAATTCCTGTAGAGCTGGATGTCTAATATACGACGTAGAAAAATGTGGAGTAGAGTCATCAGCGTAGGAATGGATAGGGCATTGAGTTAGAGTTAGATCATTTATGAAAATAGAAAGAGGCGATAGGACAGAACCCTGAGGAACACCACTATTGATAGACTTAAGAGAAGAACAATGACCGTCTACAGTAGCTGCAATAGAATGGGTTGAAAGGAAACTTGAGATGAAGGTACAGAGGGAAGGATAGAAACCGAAATAGGGTAGTTTAGAAATTGAAGATTTGTGGACTTGAACCTGTACTGACAATCGGATAGAAGATTGTGAGCAGATAGATAATTGGTTCTTAACCTTTTCATCAATCCGCACCCCGTTCAGACTCCCAAATATTTCTCTCAGCCACTACTACTGAGCACTAGCTCAGGAGCAGAGAGCTCAATATATATACAGTAAACCCTCTCTAATTTGAACTAATTGGGGGCTAATAGACCTGGGTTGAATTAGCTGAAAGAAGTCAGAATTATCCGATGGCTACCTCTATCCCCTCTACACAATAAGAACTCACTAAAACATGCTAAAAAGCAAAGATTGTAGTACTTGTACTCACCAAAACATGGCAGATACTGAAGTCTTGAAATGCAATACTGACACTGAGCATTCAGGCGTCACTGATAGTGTCTTCAGGCAAGGGGTGCGTTCAGTAAGGCAACGCGCACAGGTGCACACGGAGGCACACGGTGATGTCAGCACAGAGTTTTCCTAGCGCACGCTACCCCTGCACTACATACAGCCCTGGAAGGTGGATCGCCACTGAGTTGTGAGCTCGCGCCACCAGAAGAGTATGTAAACAAAGGGCAAAGAAAGACTCCTCTTCTCGCCTCCTTAACCCCTTCACTGCTGATATCAAGTTATTAGGCCTACCCTCCTGTGCGGCAGGTTTAATTAAAATATAAAATAATTACTTATCATATTTGAAGTGCCTAAATGAATAGGATGCTCATTCCATACCAGAAAATCTATGTTTCGTCTTGGTGGAGCCTACCAGCTAAGTGAAGAGTTACGTCAGAGTGCAGCAACAGGGCCGTGACCGTGCTGCCAGACGCACAATGCAACCACTTGCTAAACATAATACAGCTTATTTTGTTACATAAATGCTTCATTCATGCATGCATTCATTCATTCATACTTCTGTTTTATATCCATCAAGAATATGTTGAATATCTTGACTATTTAGCCTCGCCATTGAAGTAGAGGGCACGGCAGCGTCAACACGTCGTACTGTACCGCTTGACCTTATTAGTCACACTAAATCACGCAAGCAGAAAAAGGTTCTATTGTATCGCAACACTTGACACTGTTGCCATACAAGCCTATCACAGCGAATATTTACCCACAACATCATTGAGCACGCAGTTTAAATACAGAAACCCTATATGTACCAGCCGCAGTGAACCCTTAGATAGCTGAGAGACCGTATTTGTACCAGCCGCAGTGAAGGGGTTAATACTTCATTTCCTGCTGCTATAACTTCTGCTGCATCAAATACAAGGTTATCAGCAAGTTATTTTGCAACAAAAAGAATAGCCACAGAGATAAATTTTGGCAGCTGCTCTGTTGGTAGCAATATATATTGTGAAGCGTTCAGTATCGTTCAGTAGGGAGGGTGCGGAGAGGGGGGGGGTGCTACTAAACACAGCCCTGGCAGGTGTCTCTCTGGGAATTTGTAAGGTAATGTCTAATGCTTGAGGTGCTTAATGTGTTGGAGGCGATGTAGAGGCTGGCTGACGAAGTGGATGGCACAGAGGAGGTTGAAGATGCTGCAGAAAACTCCGATAATTCGAACAATGTGCGGATTATGGAAAGTTGTTGAAAAATTTGAACTGGGCCTGAAACAGGTCGAATTATCCGTAGTTCCAATCCTACGGGTTCAAATTAGAGAGGGTTTGCTGTACAGTAAAACCTCTCTTATTCGGACTTCGACATTATTCGAACCTCCTCCTTTTTTTTTACTTAGAATTTTTTTTTTTTAAGGGGTAGGTAGGATGTCATGATGTGAGTCAATGAGGTTAGAGGCCCAGGCAGCCAGACAGAGCTTTTATGATCCATCACTGAGCATAGTCTTTGTATACTGTAAACTGCCCTTACTACCGTATCCAGCAAGCCTCCCTCGGTAGGTAGTAAACGGGTAGGAAGGCCCTGACTGGCTTGGGCGAGTAATGACGTCATAAAACTTGTCACCAGCCAATGACAAACTTTCAAAAATTTCTCGACCAATCGCAAGTCAACAAGACGTTTGACATGGCCTTTAAATGTCGTGTCACACGGACACTTTTTCCGTTAGTGTTACGGGGTGGCCGCGGCAAGAATGTTTCCCCATCACTGGCTACCCCGCCACCTCAACACCTTTAAATAACCCTTATTTAAGGTGACACACAGTACTACACTGACCTAAATAATGACATGTGTATATAACAAACAGCTCACCATAATCACTACGATGTATAATAACTAGTAATAAGACGTAAAACCCTGCCCACCATGCTATCGAGCAACCTGACCCGCCTGGCGCCCTGCCTACCTCTCAGGACAACACGCTGTCATCCGCCTCACCTGTACCTTCCTGAAGAAGACAGGTCAGCTACCACGCCTGTGATAGCACCATAAGATATCACCAGGGATCATAGGGCTCCTCAAGGGGTTCTCACAGTCCTACAACCAACACCAAGGAGGAGGAGGAAATCTCCGCCATCATGTTACTGCTGCCGGCTGCCAGATGTAGGACTGGCAGTGCTGTACACTACACCTGTACAGTACTGTATTTTTATTGTGTATTTTTACCGTATATTTATTTATTTACATGATTTATCTTATGTTTATTGATATTTGCATGACTTAGAAATTTGGTGTATTCACCTAGAATTTTTTTTTTTTTTTTTTTAATGGGGATATAATCCCCCTATTATTCAGATCCTTGCATTACTCGGACCACTCCTTGGCCCTATTAGTCCGGATATGAGAGGTTTTACTGTATATATATATATATATATATATATATATATATATATACAGTCAAACCTCGGGTTTCGAACGTCTCACTTTTTGAACAAATCGGTTCACGAACAGAATTTCAAACTCATAATTGCACCGGTTGCTGTACGATAACTCGGTTGCCGAACATGCGTCAGTCACGCCGCGGCCCTCACTCAGAGAACATCCGCTCCGAACTGTTCTTTGTCTTTGACGATTTTTCTTGTGTTGTGCATTATTTCTTCTATTTTTTTTATTCCATAAGCCACCATGAGACCTAAAAAAGCTAGTGAAAGCTAAAGGCGAAAAGCTTTAAGCTATAAGTTAGCTTTAAACTATATTAAACTAATAGATAGTATTCACACGACGCCATATTGGAGGCTCAGACTTGTAAACACCGCCGCCAGCTGGGTGGGCAGGTCAAAGGTGGTGACGTTCAGGGCGAGTAGTTGAGAGTGTAGCACTACATGGTGTGAGTGGAAGCGCGGACACTGCAGCAGAAAGTGTTTAATTGTCTCCGGAACATTCCTACACCAGGGACAGTGAGGGTCAGGGGACAGACGGAGGCTATGAAGGTGAACCGTGAGTGTCACGTCAGTGAGTTGTGACGTCAGTGAATACTATCTATTAACTATTAAAGCTATAACTTTATTCTTTATTCAGATGGTATGTTATAATATAATATTACATTGCATTTATAGGCATTTTTATGCATGAAATACAGCTAAAAAGGTAAAAAAAGGTCTTTATTTTGGGGGTCAGAAACGAATTAATCCATTTTATATTGTTTCTGATGGAAAAATTTGTTTCGGTTTCGGTTCTCATCCCTATTCTGTCCATCTTCCTAACGCAAGAGTTAATCAGTATCTTTACTCCTTCATCCCTCTCACTGGTAAACTCTGGAACTCTCTTCCTGTTTCTATTTTTCACCTTCCTACGACTTAAATCTTTTCAAGAGAAGAGTGACAAGACACCTCCTGAACTAAATTGGCCCACCCCCCTTTTCTTTATTCTCTTACCGTCTTCTTTATAGGGACTGACAACTAAGCCGGCTTTGTGTTACCTCTTTGTTGTGTCCTGGTCAGTCCTTTGTGATGTAAAAAAAAAGAAAAAAAAGTTGCCAGTCCCTATAAAGAAGACAGTAAGAGAATACAAATAGGGGGGTGGGCCAATTTAGTTCGGGAGGTGTCATGTTACTCTTCTCTGGAAAAGAATAAAGTCGTAGGAAGGTGGAAAAATAGAAACAGGAAGAGAGTTCCAGAGTTTACCAGTGAAAGGGATGAAGGAGTAAAGATTCTGATTAACTCTTGCATTAGGAAGATGGACAGAATAGGGATGAGTGAGTAGAAAGTCTTGTGCAGCGAGGCCGTGGGAGGGGGGGAGGCATGCAGTCAGCAAGTTCAGAAGAGCAGTGAACATGAAAATAAAGGTAGAAGATAGCAAGAGAAGCAACATTGCAGCGGTGATTTAAAGATTGAAGACAGTCAGTCAGAGGAATGGAGTTGATGAGACGAAAAGCTTTTGACTCAACCCTGTTTAGGAGAGCTGTATGAATGGATCCTCCCCAAACATGTGAGACATACTCCATACATGGGCGGATAAGGCCCCTGTAGAGAGCAAGCAATTGGGAGGGAGAAAAAAATGGATGCAGATGCCACAGGACACCTAACTCCTTAGAAGCTGTTTTAGCAAGAGATGAGATGTGAGATTTCCAGTTAAGATTTTTATTTTAGTAAAGGATAGTCCAAGAATGGTCATTGTAGAAGAAGGAAATAGTTGTGTCATTGAAGAACAGAATCTTATTTACCAAGAAAATGATGGTTGATGACCCGGGAAGATCTCCACCTCACCTGCCTCAGGAAACTGACCGCACTGTCACCTCTGTTCTGGTGACGTCAGAGCAGGTTGAGCGGCTGAGCAGTGCGGTGGATGTGTGTAAAGCCACCGGCCCGGATGAAGTCAGCCCACGGCTCCTCAAACACTGTGCCAAGGAGCTGTCAAATCCTCTCTACTGTCTTCAAGTCATGCCTGAGGGAAAACATATGGCCCTCAATATGGAAGAAGGCGCGTGTGGTTCCGGTCCACAAGAAAAACTCGAGGTCAGAGCCCAGCAATTACAGGCCCATCTCCTTACTCTCTGTGGTGGGCAAGTTGCTGGAGCAAATAGTGGCTGAGGTAATATGTCAACACCTGAGTGAGAACAATCTCCTCTCAGACAGACAGTTTGGCTTCAGGCCCGGCCGCTCCACTACAGACCTCCTCATGCTTCTCTCAAAAGACTGGCAGGACGCCCTAGATGAACGCCTGGATACACTCGTGGTGGCCCTGTATATTGCTGGAGCCTTTGATAGGGTCTGGCACACGGGGCTTATTGAAAAGCTTCGCGCCAAAGGTATCCAGGGTGCTCAAGGATTACCTCCAGGGAAGGACCCTTCAGGTGGTGATCAGCGGGCAGTCATCACGGCCTTCCACCATACAAGCCTCAGTTCCACAGGGTTCCGTGCTGGGCCCAATCCTGTGGAACATATACATCGATGACCTCCTCCGGCAGCTACCAACAGTGGCAGCTTATGCTGACGACTGCACACTTTCCCGCTCTTACTGCTGCCCCGACAGCCAGCGCGCCGTCAGTGAGCTGAACAGGCAGCTCAGACTGGTGGAGGAGTGGGGAGAGTCGTGGCAAGTCAGCTTTGCTTCGCAGAAGACACAAGCGATGGTCATCTCACGGTCCCCAGCTGCCTCTCAAGCCGTCTCAGGACAATTGTGTTTTGGAGGCAAGACACTGCCGCTCCAGGATCATATTAAGATTCTGGGAGTGTCTGTTGACCGTGGCCTGCGCTTCGATCACCACGTTGCTGCTGCTGTCCACCAGGTCTCTCTGCGCGTGTCTGTCCTGCGGAGGGTGGTGGGAAGCCTCGACTCACGTGGCATCCTCACATTGTACAAGGCCCAGATACGGCCGTGTATGGAGTATGGTGCCTTGTCATGGATGTAGAGTGCAGCCACCCACTTGCAGAGACTGGATGCATTACAGCGACGTGCCCTTCGACTGGTGGGGATAGAAGAGGAGCAACAGTCGTGTCCTGGCGTGACATCGCTGGAGCACCGCCGGGACATGTCAGTGCTGGTGGTGTGCCACAAAGCTCAGGTGCAGGAGGTCCCTCACCTCAGCTCGCTCAGGCTTCCTCCACGTGCTGTGCAGAGATGGTCGAGGACTACACCCTTGTGTGACGTGCTTGTGAAGGTGCCGCTATCACACTCGAGGCAGCACCAGCGCACCTACACAGCCAGGACATCGCGGCTGTGGAACATGTTCGCGGCAGCCACACCCGACGTACAGAACATGTCCACACACCAAGTGAAATTGGCTGCCCACAGGTGGCGTGAAACACAAACGTCCCCGCTAGTGATGTGATGATTAAACTGACACTTACGACTATTTTAGTAAATTTAACATGAAATATTACCTGTATATATTGTGTATTTTGTATGTTATGATATTATTGTATATCTCTATGTATAGGCTTTTGAAATAGTTGCACATACAACGTGTAATTTTAAGCCTTGTTGTAATGTTTGTTTAAATCAAAATTAAAAAAAGAAGAAGAGGGGATAGTTATCTGGTAGGTTTTGTTGAGTAGATAAGGTGAAGAAATTGGGTTTTTGAGGCATTGAACAAAACAAGGTTTGCTTTGCCTCAATCAGAAATTATAGAAATATCAGAAGTTAGGCGCTCGGTGGCATCTCTCTGTGAATCACTTGGTTCTTGTTGAGTTGGACATCTAATAAACGACGTTGAAAAATGCAGGGTAGAATCATCAGCGTAGGAGTGGATAGGGCGCCTCTATTTTGGACAGCAAGATAACAATCAGATTTAACCAAGGTTGACGGGCTTTAGGATTAAGAGAAAGTGTGTGGAATGTATGCCTCCATACCAGAGACAATGACCTCAGTAATGCGCTATGCACAAAGAGATGGGTCTCTGACATGGAAGCAATAATCATTCCATGGAAAATCAGAGTAGTCCTCCCACTTAGCTGAATTGAAAAGCCAGAAGCACCTCCGCTTAGGTGGGTACCGAGGCGGCACAGAGCACTTAAAGATGGTCGATTTTTAGTCCTTCTGGGTGTCCAGCACTCCCTCACTGGTAGAACCAGTGGGGGGAGCCGGCTTGGTCTAGTCGCCGCTATACACTGCAATTTGTACACTATGCATTACTAAAATTTCCTTTAGATCAGTTTGGAGGCATGATTATGCAGAAATGACAACCTGTTTTATCAAGAAAACTTAGGAAAATTTAGGCATCATCAAAGAGGTTTCTGGATTAAAAACTGATTTTAGAAAATACCTCTCTCTCTCTCTCTCTCTCTCTCTCTCTCTCTCTCTCTCTCTCTCTCTCTCTCTCTCTCTCTCTCTCTCTCTCTCTCTCTCGCTCTCGCTCTCTCATTCTCTCTCATTCTCTATCTCTCTCTCTCTCTCTCTCTCGCGCTCTCGCTCTCTCATTCTCTCTCTCTCTCTCTCTCTCTCTCTCTCTCGCTCTTGCTCTCGCTCTCTTGCATATATTCCAAACAAATTGGGGAAAGAGAGGAATTGCTAGTGCCCATTTAATGGTTGGGTCATTACTTCCCCGTATCTATGACTGCAATCTGAACTCATTTGTGTTCATTGCTGACTGATTGATCATCTTCAGGTGGGACAAAGCCTGGCATGGCTCCCATGAGGCCCCCTGGTCCAGCTCCTAACATGTCTGGATTAAATCAGCAAATGAGAGGCATGAACCTAGGCCCGCCGCTAGGACCAAATCAGGTAACATTTCGTACATGATCTGGCTGCAGAAACTGAAATACAAATATGTTTTTTCTATAACCAAGTGATATATATTTTTTGCCTAATGTAGATACAACAAGCAACACAAGTCTTGTGTTGATCTTATTCTGGTCAGCTAAACTAATGTTGTGATTCATTGTTTTGTTTACAGATGAAATCACCTCAAGGGTTAGTTGCCAATGGCTATCCCTACAGTGACCTTCAAAATGGGCCACCCTCAGGGCTTCAACCCGGACTCTCCATGAGGCCTCCTGGTCCACCTAGCCACCTGGGACCAGGATCTCAGCCTCCACCTTCATCCACTCCTGGCCTTTCCCGTCCAAGCCCACCAGCACCTGCAGTGTCATCCCTACCGTCACAAGGGCAGCCCTCTAGCCAATCTCCCCTCACTCCATTCATGAGAGGAGGACCTCTAACTCAGCCTGGTACCCCAGGAACTTCAACTCGGTCTGGAGCCCCAGGACCTTCAACTCAGCATGGACCTCCAGTACCTTCAGGTCAGCCTGATCCCACTGAATTTTCATGCCCGCCTGGGCTCCCTAACACTTCCACGGCTGGACCTCCAGGGCAACCTGGGTTCCCTTCCATATCAATGGCAGGACCTCCAGGCCAGCCTGGGCTCCCTCCCTCATCAATGGCAGGACCTCCAGGCCAGCCTGGGCTCCCTCCCTCATCAATGGCAGGACCTCCAGGCCAGCCTGGGCTTCCTCCTTCATCAATGGCAGGACCTCCAGGCCAGCCTGGGCTCCCTCCCTCATCAATGGGAGGTCATCCAGGCCAGCCTGGGCTCCCTCCCTCATCAATGGCAGGACCTCCAGGCCAGCCTGGGCTTCCTCCTTCATCAATGGCAGGACCTCCAGGCCAGCCTGGGCTCCCTTCCTCATTAATGGGAGGTCATCCAGGCCAGCCTGGGCTCCCTCCCTCATCAATGGGAGGTCATCCAGGCCAGCCTAGGCTTCCTCACCCATCAATGGCAGGACCTCCAGGCCAGCCTAGGCCTCCTCCCTCATCTATGGCAGGACCTCCAGGCCAGCCTGGGCTGCCTCCCTCATCAATGGCAGGACCTCCAGGCCAGCCTGGGCTCCCTCCCTCATCAATGGCAGGACCTCCAGGTCAGCCTGGGCTTCCTCTTTCATCAATGGCTGGACCACCAACCCAGCCTGGTCACCCAGGACCACCAAGTCAGCCTTCATTCCCTTCCTCATCAATGTCAGGACCTCCAGGCCAGCCTGTCTTCCTCCCTCACTCCATGGGTGGACCTTCAAGTCAGCCTAGCACTACTGGACCACCTGGACAACTTGGTCTTGCTCCTTCATCCATGGCAGGACTACCTGGCCAGCCAAGTCTCCCTTCTGTATCCTTAGTGGGACCACTAGGGCAACCAACTATGGGAGGCCTGCCTAGCCATCCTGGCTTGCCTCCCACTTCTTTAGCAAGACTTCCAGGCCAGTCCAGCATACCTCCTTCCTCTGTGGGAGGCCCTCCAAGTCAGTCTGGGCCCCCAGCTCCATCAGGCCAGTCTGGCCTTCCTCCTATTTCCATGGCAGGACACCCTGGCCAGCCAGGCATTCCTCCCTCTTCAATGGCAGGCCCTACGGGTTACCCTCACCCTCCAGCCTCAGGGCAATCACAACCATTAAGACCTAATATGCCACAAGGACCTGGAGTGCCACAAGGACCTGGAGTGCCACAAGGACTAGGAATGCCACCAGGGCCAGGTATGCCACTTGGTCAAGGAATGCCACCGAGGCCGGCATCTGGCATGGTTCCGCAACCAGGCATAATGCCACCTGGACCAGGTATGACAGCAGGACCAGGAGTGTCACCCCAGTCTGGGATGCCCCCAAGAACTGGTATGATGCCACCAGGACCAGCAGTAGGGCCAAGCTCCCCACAGCCTAACAAGCTTGGAATGCCCCAAGGCCAAAGTAGTGCCCCAGTCAATGGTATGCAGGGCAACATGCAGAACAGGTATCCTGGGGCTGGTGGGGTAAGTGGGCCCACATACTCTCAGGGCCAGAGTCGACGTCTGAACCCAGATGATATGCCTAGCCCCCTGCAGGTGATGGACGAGGACAGGCAGTGCCGCAGTGGAGAGTTCATCACCAACATGAAGGGACAGGTGCCACCCTTGGTAACCACAGAGTTCACAGTGAGGGATGGGGGCAATGCTTCTCCTTACCAACTGCGCTCCACCATGTACAGTATCCCCCACACACCGGAGATGATGAAGCAAACTTATGTCCCCTTTGGCCTGGTGATCAGTCCCATGGCCGAGGGTCCTACTTCAGACAGCCCACTATATGTAGGCACCAGTCTGGAGAATGGCCCAGTCAGGTGCAACCGCTGCAAGGCATACATGAGCCCTCTAATGCAATTCATGGATGGTGGCCGCAAGTAAGTAGGTCATTTGGGTTTACAGTAAATTGATAGGTTGGCCACAGGGGTGAATAATTGAGTAGAGTCTGTTTTTTTATTTATGTGTTCATATAACGTGAATTTGGAATAATACATATCAACAATTAATAACTAACTATATATTCAATATTCATATTCAATTCATATTCATATTCATATTCATATTCATATTCATATTCATATTCATATTCATATTCCCTTAACAATAAATATTCTTGTATTACAACAATACTGAGTCAAATGATGAATGCTTGGTGGCTGAGGTGTGGTACACACAATGATCAATCGTCTCGCCATTCACTACACTATCTTCTCCACTTTGTATTTAACCTGTTAGATTTTAGTGCATCCACCATGGTAAGCAAGCATCTAGCAAAGGATAGTACACATCCTTCTTTTCCTAGCTGTGTGATAAGGCATAGAAAAAAAAGTTGGCGTTGACCTTGTTACAACTGAGGCGAGAGCAGGGCCTTCATTAAACATTCTATACTGTTGAGTGAGAGCATATTGCGATCCATATGTGATAATGCAGAAAAAAACTGGTTAAGTGCCATAGCTGATGTACATCCAACAGCAGAAATCTTTATATGACAGGTTATATATGATGATGAAAAGGTGTTAGTTGCATGACTAGCTTTAGTGAGGAGATGAAGATCATCCAATGTTTCCTTGTCTTCTACCGCATTGAAAGTCATCTTTCCTTTTCCACACCACCAATCATATTATGCCTGCTCTCATATTGAAAATAGGTAAGCTTTTTCTTATTTGTTAATTCATATGCTACTTATTTCATCAATATATACACTCGACTCAATTTAACGGACCTTGATATAATGAATTATGGATTTAACGGACTCCATCAGCTACCAGACAAGCAAACCAAACCATTCAAAATGTCTACTGCTTGAAAAATGTGTCCGCTAGGTCGTAGGGCAAGCAGTGTTGGTGTTCCCGCCAAATCAAGGATGTAGCGCCAGTCACTGTTTACATCCCGACCTAGCTATACGGTTTGGCTGTGTTTGTTATTATTTCTCATTTACAGTAGAAGCTTGATATAGCGTAATAATACACTAGGGTCCCACATAGAACGAGAAATTGGTCGATAAACGAGGTCATTCTATGTGAATTCGCTCAATGTGAAACACATAACCTATGGGAAAAATTGATATTGGTCGATCAGTCCTCCCATCTGTACCCGTACATTTATACTCATTCACACCCATGCATACCAAAACATATATAAATGAGAAGTTATGCATAGAAATGATTAAATAGGTATATTATATTGTTGCTTACCTTAAATCTAATAGGGATTATGTACAAGGGGCGAGGGGTTCCGTGCCATAAGCCTGGCTTGACTTGCTTGCGTGCCTCACCAGACAGGTGAACAGAGGCGATGTAGGTCACAAGAGGAAGAAGAGAAATAGGCACGCCGCACGTAAACAAACACTTGTCTCTTGCCTCCCTGTGAACAACATGTCATTATCTCCAAAAGTTTGAGTCCAAAAGAATGTTTCCTAGAATCCAATAAGGTAAACAGAAACCATACTCCCAATTGTGTAGGCCCTAGTATAGGGAATTTCGATCCTAGTGTAAAATAATACCATGTTCTGGTATGCATGGGTGTGAACAAGTATGAATGTACGGGTACGGGCGGGAGGACCGATCGACCAATATAAATTTTTCCCATAGGTTATGTGTGTCACATAGAGCGAATTCACATAAAACGACCTCGTTTATCGACCAATTTCTCGTTTTATGTGGGACCCTAGTGTACTCTTAAGGTGTGTTTATTGAAATTCAAATCTTTTGTTTGCAAGTGATTCCACAGACACTTGTCAGCTCAACCCCATTAAAGTAATAGGCATTATCACATCTCACTGCATCTTATCTTAACCATATACAAATTAGGTTTCCTCATATTTTGTTGTTAAAGGTATTCCTTTTGTAATGATATTTGCACTTAAAAATGTGTATAGCACAGTTTGAGTTTTGTTACTGTATGAGGTTTACTCACTCGCAGAATGCAACCTCACCACCTACCATTATTACTTATGGAAATATTTTTCTCAAACCATTATTACTAATATGAATATTTTTTTCAAATTCTGTGAAATTCACTTCAGGAGTACTTGCATGGAACTTAATCTAGCGTAAAAAAAAGAACAGACTATACATTACCAGTATATGTACAAGTGGGTCTCCTTTTGTCTATTTACATTATATGCCTTTTAGTTGTCATCAGGCAAGTTATGGAAAAGAAGGCCTAGTTTTATTTTTGTATATTCTTAATTACTCAGGCATAAATATGGAAATATAATGACATTTTTTAGCATCAATTGTTGTTCATATAGTGATACTGTTGTGGACTCCTTGGCAGGTATCAGTGCAAACTGTGTCGAGGTGTGGTGGAGGTACCAAAAGAATACTTCTGTCACATGGATGGTCAGGGCTCCCGGGCAGACAAGTTCCAGCGGCCAGAGCTGTGCTGTGGCTCATATGAGTTTATCGCCACTGCAGAGTACTGTAGGGTAGGTCACTATGCCATAATGTTCCTTTCAGACAAGATGTTTGCTGGAAAAATGAACCCACCTTATTAAGCAGAAGCATAAAAAATAAGTACGTATGTGGAAAACATCAGAAGTAATGTAAGAATAGTTTGCCAAAAGAACAGGCTTACTGCTGTAATGCTGATCATACTCTTTTGAACAAAACTTGTGCCCTGCCTGCCTGTTCCTCCCTATTTGATTCTATTAATTTAATCATTTCAATGATACGTGTTTGATAAGAGCCTTAGAGGGTAATAAAGTGATGAACAAAAGGGTATGTGGTAAAAATTATGGGAAATAAGTATGGAAATTGGGGGAAAAAATGGAGATGGCCTAATAGCTCTAACATATGCAAATGTAAGGAAATTATCTAAGAAAGAGACACTAGAAATTTGAAAGATGCATTTGGTGTAAGCTTAGTGGATGACAGGAGTAAGGATATTGTGTATGGACGGTTTGATGTGTATTTGGAATGAATTACCTTAAGGAATAGTGGTTATAGTTTATAGCTACCAAAAATGGAAACATCCTTGGTGCAGGCATTATGATATAGAAGGTATGCAGAACCGAGGGGAGCCAAGTGCCAGCCAAGTGAAAATGCAGTTTTTACCCGTTACACCCAGTACAATCTTTCCTCTACCTGGAGAGACATTCATTGACCCCAAATGGCAACAACTGTAAGGATGGGAATCATATTGAACAACATGGGTCAGTCGACCAAATGCGGACCAACCTGCTTACGAGGCCCGCCATAGAGTCTGAGGGGACCAAGTGACAACCTGAGTAGCCAATGGCAGTATGCGAAACAATCCATCTTAGCATAAAATGTTTGTATGGACCAATAGTAGACAGTCTTGTAAAAACATTACTCAGGAATGCTGTGGAGGAGCAGTTTAGTACAGTAAAAGGCAGTGAAGAGGAGCTGGTGGGAGGGAGGAGGGAGCAACGGGAGGTAACAGGATGTGGTATGGTTTGGGAAAGGGTCTCCCTACCACAGGTTCCTTCCACAGTGATGATCATTCAATGAAACTGCTTCTACAGCAAATCTAATACAGCCAATGAAAAACCTTTATTCAAGTGGTGAGAGGAAGGGTTAGGAACCATCCCAGTCGCCTGGCCAGTCACTCGCATATCATTTGGTTATGTATGGTTCTGTGCTCATTATTTGTTTTGTAAATACTAGGCCATTATTCTTTTAACAACCACATTATTTTGTATTGTTTATAGTTTGTGTTTGGGGTAGGGTTTGGGAGTTGGTTTATTATTTGTTCCATGTTAACAGTGACAGGATGGCGGTGGCAGCAACAAATAGGCTGCTGTGGTGAGGGTGTTGCATCCTGGTGTGGCTGGTGGTGGGAGGCTTCTGTGTGATGCTTATTGTATATTGAAATGTTATCCAAACATTAAGCAGAACATACTACAGTAATCTCCTGTTTATCCGGCGCATAGTAGCCAAGGCCTTGCCGAATAACGTCGAAAGCCGGATAATGCATCACTACCCCCCTAGGCCCCTCCGGCGCCCATGAACCCAATAATAACTATCGAAAATGATGATAGCAGTAATAATAATAATTATAATGGCTAGAACAGTAAAACTAACAATATTAAAAACATTAATACCTGTATTGATGATAATGATAATAATGATAATTATAATACTGTAATAATAATAATAATAATAGGCAGGCGATGGCTACCTGTTGCGTTGGCACAACACATAGCAGACACACGTGTTTTGGAAAGCTTGCGGCCAGGTACCGACTTCTCCTTCTCATTGGCCAAGGTTTTACTGGGTAAAGACCGAAAGTATAGACCAGTTTCGTCAGCATTGTACACCTGGTTCAGTGATAATCCTTCAGACTCAACCAGGCGGCACAACTTATCATTCGGCAGCGCCGAATGGCCCAGCCATTGTCCAACTTCTGGAGAATTTTCGCCGGATAATGCATCACATGGACGAATAGTGTTTTAATACAGTCTAATTGCTGGCGCCGAATAACGTCGCACGCTGGATATTAGAACGACAAAAAAACGGGAGATTACTGTATTTGTATCTCTTTTTTTTTATATTTATATAATGTGCATATTTGTTTATATGTTGGAACTGGAATATGCATTCATGAAGGTACATTCTCTTACTTGAATCGTGTCAAAATCTCAATTCAGCATGAATTCATAATAGTTTGAACAAGTGCTTGTGGGCCCTTCGGACCCATGTATTGATGTTGTAGTAGTAGTATATATTAGACAACATGTGATTGCAAACTCCAATCGTGTTGTTGCTGTCGTTGGTCACTGGTCAAAGTGCCTCGGGGTAGACCACGTTCCGTGTGATTCCAACCCTTTGTGTTTCGTGTGATTCCAACACACACACTCACACACGCACACAAACGTCCATGAGTCTACTGAGTTTGTGGAATGCGGCAAGACGTTACCGCAGAGTTTTTCCTGTAATCTAATACTCCTAAAGTGTTTTTAGCCCAAAACCCCCCTTCAAAATTATTCAATCGACATGGGACCAGGCCGCTTACCACCTACGATTTATTTGCGATTTTTCTAGCCTACTCATCAAAATTGAATTTACAGTTTCGGCTACCCAAAACAGACACACACACACACACAGACACACGGCTACTCCTATAGTATATTAGATGTGCGCCAACTTTAACCTCTTTTTTCTCGAAACTTGGATTGATGCGCTTAGTCTCCACCGTGTCTGCACACCTCATATAAGATAATGGATAAACCAAACAGCAAGAAACATCTCACTACTGCTCAAAACTTGTTTACCAGAAATCTCTTAGATTCTCTATTTATTGTAAATATGAAATATGAAATATCACTACTGGCAATGGCCGGCTCATGCTATATTTTTCTAGGACATGCTGGGCATTCCAGTCATCTCTTACCTAGTTACATCTTATGTTATATTTCTGTTTTTGGCAGATTAAGATGTACATCTCTTTTCTTTTCTTCCAGCCTAGGTTATTCTATACAGTGCTATTTTAGAAAGACTGTGACTGATGACTTGTTAATTTTTCAGGACAAGTTGCTGCCCAAAGAGCCAGCATTCATTTTCGTGATCGAGATGAGTCAGTTGATGATGCAGCGTGGGGTGATACCCCTCCTGTGTCAGAACATGAAGGATATCCTGGAGCAGCTGCCCCGTGACAAGATCAATGGCTCCATTGCACCCCATTCCACAGTGCGGGTTGGCTTCATTACCTACCAGTCAGATGTGCATTTCTACAAGATGGATGGGCAGGCACCAGAAATGTGTGTTGTGTGTGATCGTGAGGACCTGTTTGTGCCAGTCCCCAGTGGGGTGCTGTGTGACCCCCGCGAGGCTGCACAGAATATTGAAAAGCTTATGGAGAGTATCCCAGAAAATTTCAAGAGTACCCGAGAGACTTCAGGAGCCCTGGCATGTGCTGTGAGGGCTGGCATGGAGGCCCTCAAGGCTTCGGGCCGGGTAGGGAAGTTATTTGTGTTCCATTCATCCTTGCCAATGGGTGGTCTCGGCAGTCTGAAGATAAGGGAGGACAGAAAGTTGCTTGGAACTGATAGGGAGAAAAACATGCTAAACCCTCAGTGCCCGTTCTATAACAACCTGGGTCAAGACTTGGTGGCGGCTGGCTGCTCTGTTGACATGTATATGTTCAATGATGCTTATGTGGATCTGGCTACCATTGGGCAGGTGCCTCGCCTGACAGGTGGCCAATGCTACAAATACACTTTTTTCCAGTCCAACAAGGATGGGCCAAGGCTCCTGCAGGACCTGAAGCTCAATGTTGGGCGGGATATTGCATTTGATGCTGTCATGAGGGTACGGACTTCCCAAGGGGTGAGGCCAGTTGAGTTCTTTGGCCACTTCTTCATGTCCAACACAACAGATGTGGAGCTGGCCAGTATTGATTCCAGCAAGGCCATTGCCATTGAGGTGAAGCATGATGATAAGCTGACTGAAGAGGATGGAGTGTACATCCAGGCAGCTCTGTTGTACACCACCTGCGGTGGCCAGAGACGCCTGCGCATTCTCAACTTGGCTCTCACCATCTGCAATCAGATGGCAGACCTCTTCAAGAACTGTGAGCTGGACACACTAATGAACTTCTTTGGTAAGCAGTCTGTTGTAAGACTGCTGGAGAACAATGCTAAACAGGTGAGTCTTAGCTGGCACACTCACTTATATATAACAATTCACCTGCAGCTTACTTATGTTAAGAACATAAAGGAGTCTGCAAGAGGTCAGTTGACCTACTCAAGGCAGCTCCTGTGCACCTAACACCTACCATCTGCTGTCTTCATCCATAAATATGTCTAACCTTTAAAATATCTACTGTCCTTGCACTTACCACATGCTTGCTGAGTTTGTTCCACTCCTCTACTATCCTAATAGTAAACCAATTTTTTCCTATATCTTTCCTAAATCTGAACTGATTTAGCTTGAAACCAATTTTTCTTGTTCTAACTTGCTCCTTGACTATGAGGACCTTATTTATATCCCCTCTGTTGAAACCTTTTACCCATTTAAACACTTCTATCAGATCCCATTAACCTACGTCTTTCTAAAGAGTGCAGATTGAAATGTTTCAATCTATCTTTGTAAGTTAAGCTCCTTATCCCCTGAATGATTGTCAGCCTTCTCTGTACCGCTTCTAGCTTATCTATATCCTTTCTATAGTACGGAGACCAGAACTGTACAGTTTTATCTAATTGTTTGAATGAAAACCTATTTCATTGGTATTGACCCTTCTGGTGTAGGTTTGTAGCCAGATTATTTTAAAAGTATTTCTTCTCATAAGTGTGTAATATAATTATTTGCTTTGATTTTCATTAAAATGTAAAATGTATATGGCTACTTAATATGTAGACAAGCACAGGCAAGTGAGGTAGGCGCCATTTTTTTATATATCAGAAAACGTGATTGAAGTTGACATAACTTCAAATGGCAATAATTTTGTTATTATAGCTAGGATTTTTTTATTGAAAATTTTTACAATTTTTATCCAAGTTCAATTCAATGCAAAAATTATCGTGTGATTGAAACTGAGAACAGAAATATACAGTAGAAGCTCAATATAACTAATGAAATAACTCTGCCAAATCCGATTCCGGTAAATCAAATTTTACGCTAAATTGAATTTCTGTTATCGGCTTCTGACATCTTGATATAACGGAATTTTCCGTTAAATCGAGAGCGTTTCCGGTAAATCCTTCGTGATAACATTATGTACGCATGACTTTTTACAACTCTAAAGACTATAAAGTAATATACAGAATTAAACTACAGTACACTCCTGAGTTTCGCGCTTGCTTTCTTCACAAGGCATAGCGCTAAACTCGAGGATCGCGAAACTCTGGTATTGAAAACACTGTAAAAATGATTATTTAGTCCGGTGCGAGGCGTAGTACCATATTTTACGGCTTATAAGACTCAACGTTTCCTCCCCAAAAATACCCTGAAAAATACTAATGGTCTTCCAAGACGAATGTTGTAGTAGTTCCTCAGTGTACTCAGTACAGTGGAAGTCAAAGTAGCGTAAAAAGATGCATAGCGGCACGGCTTTTTCCCTCCTCATAAAATCAGCTCCTCAACCGTTAAAAGTGAATTATTTTGATTTTTTTTCATATGTGGCAACTCACCCATAGATGAGGGTTTGCTTTACCGCATCTTGTAACTGTCAGTGCTTAATTAAGTGTGACGGGTGTAGTGTCATCTCTGCTGTCTGTGCGCAAGATATTGTGAAATAGAGTGCTACATTGTGAAGCCTGGTTTAGGTAGTGTGGTGATGGGGTGTAAGCCACAACTCACATGTGATCAGAACACCCTTATCTACTCCCTACACAATGCTGGTTTTAGACCAAAAGAGATTGCAGAGAAGGCAAAAGTCTCGCTAAGAAGTGTTGCACGCTGGTTGAAAAAAATTCGCGACACAACCGATAACATTCCACCTACTCATTTAAATAGGCATGGTAGATCAAAGGCAGTTCCCATCAAGACTACGAATTATAAACCGCCAGCTGACGAACACTCCATGTACAGCGCGTAAAATTAAAGAATCAAACCAAAGATTACTGCATAATGAGTCTTGTGAGAACTGTTTCTCGATATATTTAAAAGGACTTGCACTTGCCTTCCCGCCGCGCTGCACGCAAGCCTTTCTTAACACCTCGCCACAAAGAAAATCGCGTTGCTTTCGCCAGAGAATATGTTACCTGGCCACTTGACAAAGTTCGTTCCATACTTTGGTCAGATGAAAGCATATTCACTGTGACAGGTGCACCAAGTAAACGCGTTCGTCGTCCAAAATGTGCTGATCGCTACGACCAGAAATATGTTGTGACACATGTGAGGCATCCTGAGAAATTGATGGTGTGGGGTTGTTTTTCTTATTATGGTGTTGGAAATTTAGTTATTATAGAAGGTGTTACTCTGAATGGTGAAAGATATCTCTATTTACTGTTTGACAATTTAGAGGAGTGCTTTGACAAGTGCAATGCTGAGACATTCATGCAAGACGGTGCACCGTGTCATAGCTGTAAGCCAGTGAAGGAGTGGTTAGGAAATTGTGCCGTAAAATATTTTCAAGACTGGCCTGCCCCAACCTTGGGACCGCTACAGTTTATTTTAGCTTGAAAAATATGTCTTTGATGGGGTCCTGGAACCAAACCTATATTTTACCATTAGTTATGCATTTCGCTATACGAGATTTCGCTTTAAGAGTATGCCAGGTGGAACCTAACTGCTCGTATTTTTGGGACTTCCCCTATATATAATATATATTATATATATATATATATATATATATATTATATATATATATATATATATATATTATATATATATATATATATATAAATGTATTGTTTATTATTATATTCTTTCATTGATCAGGCTTGTAAGATTTGATTCGTATATCGAAATAATTTGTCAACAAATAAATTAATTGAAAATAGCATTAATCCGTTCCAGCCCTCAAAAAACCACCCCAATTTTTTGACTGTACCTATATGACTGGACTGCACTCACCCTCCGCCATTTGCATTCGCCAGTGTTTATACTCTGTGTATCTGCTGTTGGAAACAGCTGTGGGTGGAACTGCCGCTAAACGTACTGCACTCACCCTCCACCATTTGCATTCGCCAGTGTTTATACTCTGTGTATCAGCTGTTGGAAACAGCTGAGGGTGGAACTGCTGCTAAATGTACTGCACTCGCCCTCCGCCATTTGCATTCGCCAGTGTTTATACTCTGTGTATCAGCTGTTGGAAACAGCTGTGGGTGGAACTGCCGCTAAACGTACTGCACTCAACCTCCGCCATTTGCGTTCGCCTGTGTGAGCACAACACAACAGAGAGGCTTCCACGGCGAGGTAACCACGTGAAGTGAACGAGTGAGACGTGGGATGCTGGGCGGATGTTGTGGCGTTCGTTGCGCCAACTAGCGGCGGCGTATCTGAAGCTCGCTCGTAACAAAAAAAAAAAATCGCTCGTAACTCTGATTTTGGCTTGCAACTCAAAGCAAAAAATCGAATGAGCAACTGCTCGTAACTCGGAAAACTCGTAAGTTGGAGCACTTGTAAGTCAAGGTACCAGTGTATATGTACGTATATATATATATATGTACAGTGTCCGCAAAACGTATAGAGCTTCTCCCCAATATAAACATCATGGTATATATTAAGGTATTCATTAATAACACATGGAAATGAAACTATTCTTTATTTCTAGTATTTTGTCATGTTCCCCTTTGCTTGTATGACCATCTTGAGGCGCTTGGGCATAGATTCAGCGAACTTTGTGAAGTATTCTTTGTCCATTTCCGTGCACCACATCTTCTTGATCTCGTGGACGATGTGTGGAACAGATGACGTGTCGCAGGATGCCAGGCGATTCTTCATGTAACTCCAACAATTTTCAATGGGGTTCAAGTCGGGGGGAGTTGCCTGGCCAGTCAAGAACCTGAATATTTCTGTCAGCTAACCACTTCATAACTTTTTTTGCCTTATGGCTTGGTGCACCATCCTGCATAAAAGTATCACACTTATGCAACTGATAAAAATGAAGCATATGATCGTCTAACACTTGCACATAACGGTCAACTGTCATTGTCACATTCTTTGGTAGAAAATACAACCCACCACGCCCTCCAGCACCACTAAAAGCACCCCACACCATCACACTGGCAGGATGCTTCACAGTTTTTTCTGTATACTGGGGCGAGTAGCGGTCTGAATTTCGAGGACGTCTGATTCTTCCTGGCCGTGATCTTATGCATCTAAAGGTGCTTTTATCGCTAAAAAGCACCTTCCTCCACTGCTCAACAGTCCAGTCTTTGTACTTATATGCAAATGCAAGTCTATTATTAGCCATAGGCTTTGTGAGGAGGGGTTTCTCTGCAGGCTTGAACGTGGGCAGGCCAAGGTCCTTTAGCAGCCGGTGTTGAACTGTTCTTTCTGCAACTCCTTCGAGAAGTTTCGAATGCCTTTTCTTTAAATCACCTGCTGTGGTTTTTGGATCCTTCATTACTTCACGTCGCAGGAGGGTGTCAGTGGCCTTTGAAGTCTTCCTTGGCCTTCCAGGGACTGGTTTTCTTGGTGGTACGACGTTAGCAGGGAGGCTGCGAGCGGTAGAAACAATGGTGGGTGGCTGGATCCGGCCATCCAAAGACGGATGGTGCTCTCCCCATGGCCTGTGCGTATGGCTATTTCTTTTTTTGACACATTTTCCACCTTCCAGGCCAAAATACGAGCCTTTTCCTCAGTACTAAGGTTGGTTGGAGCCATCTGGATGTGTGGGTACAAAAGTTGCAGTACCAACAAACTGACAAGCCATATTAGAGGGTCATGGTATGGGAGAAAGCATCACAGAACCTCTCTCAAAGGCAGCTCAGTGAGCACTGAGCGGGAAACTGTGACTCTCCAGTTTCCCTACTATATATGTCTGAGTTGCCAGATAAAAGTTGGTTCCTGTTGGCAACACGACTTCGCTGCCAAGCCCACATACTTGTGGATGCTTTTTGCCACTGCTTTATACGGCAACCGCTCTATACTTTTTGCGGACACTGTATATATATATATATAATATATATATATTATATATATAACACAACCCTCGATTTCCCGGACCTCCATTTCCCGGATTTCGGATTTGCCGGTCAAAATCCGAGGTCCGGGGATATGTCAGAGTCCCGGACAAATGCCTAGTCCAGTCCGTAAATCGACAAAAGTTGTCTGGCGGTTCGAGCGTCTCCTGTCACCCCTGGTCAGTGTCCGCGGCTCCCGCCAGGTGGCAGTATGCTCAGCGGTCGTATTGTTTACATTTGGGCACAAGACACTCACGGTTCACCTGCACTGCCTCCGTCAATCCCCTGACCCCCACTGCCCCTGGTGCAGGAACGTCTCTGAGACTATTGAACACTTTCTGCTGCTGTGTCCGCGCTTCCACTCCCACCATGTAGTGCTACGCTCTCAACTCCTCATCCTGAACTTCGCCACCTTTGACCTGCCAGCCCTGCTGGCGGCGGCTGGCCTCCCGCCAGGTGGCAGCATGCTCAGCCGTCGTATTGTTTACATTTGGGCACTAGACACTCACTGTTCACCTGCACCGCCTCCGTTAGTCCCCTGACCCCCACTGCCCCTGGTGCAGGAACGTCTCTGAGACTATTGAACACTTTCTGCTGCAGTGTCCGCGCTTCCACTCTCACCGTGTAGTGCTACGCTCTCGACTCCTCACCCTGAACGTCGCCACCTGTGACCTGCCCACCCTGCTGGCGGCAGGCTGGCGTCCACCCGTCCTGGCAACACGCTGTCATCCGCCTCACCTGTGCCTTCCTGAGGAAGACAGGTCAACTACAGCACCTGTGATAGCATCATAGGACATCACCAGGGCTCATAGTGTTTCCCAAGGGATCCTCGCAGCCCTAAAAACAACAATAAAGTGACGTGAAAGTCTGCGGCGGGGTAGTTGATATTGGCGGTTGCTGGACAGTAAATACTAGAGTAGGATAAACGTCCGGGGGTGGGTAATGGCCTCGGACTGTTGCGATTCCCGGACGTTTGCGGTTCCCGGACCAGTGCTCCCCCCTATTAGTCCAGGAAAACGAGGTTTGTGTGTATATGTATATACAGTCAAACCTCGATATTACGGACCTCAATTTAAAGGACTTCGGATTTAACGGACTCCATTCACGAGACAAATTTGCGGGCAAGAATGGCATATCAGACCGCTTATCGCCGCTGGAATCGTCAACTTGATATAATTTTTTTTGTTTTATTATGGAATGCTTGGGTTTTAAGGAGTTTTAATGTATCAGATATTAAGATATATAAGGTAGGAGCCTGTGTTGCTAGTGATTTATTTGTAGAAGGTGTGTATGTGGGTTAAAATATTGAATATTAGTACGTATTACAATTTCTTGACTTCTTCTTGTGACCTCTTTCTCTTAAGTTTTGCTTTGTAGGTCCTCTCCTCTCCTCGCCTTCTCCTCTCCTCTCCTCTCCTCTCCTCTCCTCCTCCTCCTCTCCTCTAGTGTTAGCTGAAGCTTCTACCCCGGGAGACTGCACAGCGTCACACACACACAGCTGTTCGTCTGCACTATTTGCACGTCGAATGTAAACAAACATGGCTCCGACACCCAGGCAGGCTATCGCTGCTATACACTTACTTATGTATATTGTCAATGTTGACAAGCATAACTAGCTAAATATGTGCATGGATGCGTTCATGGTTGGCTCGTCGGAACTCGTCAGACTCGTCGTCTGAGATCGACGGAAAAGGAGCTAATGTGACGGCGCCTCTACACAAGTGTCCGCCAGTCGGAGCGCGTGGTACATATATGACAGTCGTAGCACTTGTTTACAAGCTCAGTTTAAGCTGTTTTTGCCTGTTTTCCGTTGTTTTATATGCTTATTTAAGACTTTTTCAGTGCAGTGAAGTCATTGTGGCATCGAAACAGAAGGGAAGTGACAAAAGGAAGCGTGTGAATCTAAGTATTGCAGAGAAATTAGAACTCATTAAGAAGGTGGAGTCTGGTGTTTCTGTTGCCCGGGTGTGTGTCGAGTATGGTGTAAAGAAACAAACAGTGAGCGATATTCGCAAGGCTAAGGACAAACTCAGAGAATATGCTGTGAAATTCAATGTTGATGCAAGTAAGGATAGGAAAGGATCATGTCATCATGTGTACATGGGTAACTTGTGTCTTATAATTATGTCTTAACGACAACACTGCTGCTGCCGTGGCCGCGCTGCGCTGCCAGGCGTGGATGAGCGCCTTGCTTGTATTTTGATCTATTTACTCATATGTATGAATAATACCCATTAAAATGCGATTATATGTCTACATTCACCTAGGATAATGGTATTTCATAGCATACCTAGTAGGTAATGAGTGAGCCTGGAGACTTACTACCTCTTCTAATACCACTCCCGTGCAGTCGTGGCGAGCTTGCTATGTAGCACCAGTCACTGTTTACCTTCCAACATACCTACACGGTCTGGTTGTGTTTGTAATTAATTCTCATTTATTACACAGCGTGCAGGAGCATACCAAATCCAGCATTTAGCGCCAGTCACTGTTTACCTCCCAACATAGCTACACGGTCTGCTTGTGTTTGTGATTATTTCTAATTTATTTCACAAATTTTCCTGAGTTTTACCTACATTTTTCCACTCTAGGGAAAATACCCTCGTTATAACGGACAATCGGCTTTAACGGACCACTCCTCCCCCCCTTTAGTCCGTTATGTCGAGGTTTGACTGTACATATGTATACCATATTTGCCGGCGCATGCGCCGCAGTTTTTTTTCCAAGAAATGGAATGCAAAATTCACCCTGTGTCTAATGCGGCCATATACCGCTTTGGGGAGGCGGTAGCAGAGTGGTTAGCGCCACCGAGTGGCGTTCTTGAAGACCCGAGTTTGATCCCGAGTGAGACTCATAAATCCACTTAAAATATTTCTGCACCGTCGAGTGGCCTAAGAACACCCACATGCCCGTCCATTACTTTTACCTTCAATTGCAAGTGCATTGGAGGACACGGGGGCGGCATGAGCCTCTACCTTTGATTGCGAGTGCATCGGAGGACATAGGTGGGCGGCATGAGCCTCTAATTACAGGCGTCACTATAAAAATCCTGCCATCGCCACCACAGGCGAGGGCCAACCATCACAGCCCTCAAGTGAGCCTCCAGGCCCATCCGAGCCCTGAAGGTCATTGCCTACAGGCGCTATAGGTATACCGTATTTTACGGCTTATAAAACGCACTTTTTCCCTAAAATATACCCTGAAAAATACTCATGCCTTTTCCAAGACAAATGTTGTAGGAGGTTAGCTTAGGTAGCTATTCAATGCATCCTCTTATATGAATTAACCTCTACTTACCTGTTAAAAGTATTTAAATTACCGGCATAAGACATTCAAATCAACTAATCTGTCCTCATGCTGTGATGTTTACTGGCGCCCAACAGCGCCAACTATCGTCTGGTAGTGTTAATGTATCATTTATCACCAGCCTGTCACACGTATCACAAGCTCGTTTCAGTTCTGGAAATTATCACCCATGACTAATTCATCAAAACTGTTTACTTATACTATCGCATACAAGCTAAATGTTGTACGGAAAGAACATGGGATCAGAGTAGCAGAAAGACACATCGGACTACCGCCTACCGATTTTCGTCACCGCCTACTGATTATTTTTTTCTTAGAAATTTCTTATCAAAATCAGGGTGTCTTTCAAGATGCAGTGTCTTATAAGCCGTAAAATACGGTAAATGTAAAAAAAAAGAAAAATTATATATATTATGAATGAGAATGGTTGGGCAGAGAATACAGAATGGCCGGTTGTGTATTACTAAGGGGGTCTGGAGTGATCTGTGTTGAGCAGTAGACCACTGAGCACAAATTTGTAACTGTGTTACTAATAATATTACTGTAAATGACGGCGTACAATTAGACTGAGCCTGAAAAATTTCTCAAAAACTAGGGGTCGACTTGTACGGCTAGGATAAAATGCGAACCTTTACCACCGAGTGGCAAGCAAGTGGATCAGCACTACTAACAATCGCTGTGCACCACTTACCGTAACTCCATCAGGTTACCGTATTTTACGGCTTATAAGACTCTGTATCTTGGAAGACGCACCCTGATTTTGGAAAGAAATTTCTAAGAAAAAAATAATCATTAGGCGGTGATGAAAATCAGTAGGCGGTGGTCCGAACTGTCTTTCTGCTGCTCTGTTCCCATGTTCTTTTGCGTATCGTACAACTTTTAGCTTGTATGTGATATTAAAAGTAAATAGTTTTGATGAATTTTGTCATGGGTAATAATTTCCAGGACTGAAAAGAGCTTGTGATACATGTGACAGCCTGGTGATAAATGATACAACAACACTAGCAGACGATAGTTGGCACTGTTGGGTGCCAGTAAACATCACAGCGTGAGGACAGATTAGTTGATTTGAATGTTTTATGGTATTCAAAATACTTTTAACACTTTTTTAACTTTTTACTTGTAACAGGTAAGCACTAAGGTTACATCATATAAAAGGCTGCATTGAATAGCTACTTAAGCTAACCTCCTACAACATGTGCCTTGGAAGACGCATGAGTATATTTCAGGGTATTTTTTAGGGGAAAAAGTGTGTCTTATAAGCCGTAAAATACGGTACCACATATATTTCCAACTAAAACTTGTGTTCGGTGAACTTACTTAACATATTTAACACACAGATAAATATATAAATAATAAAATAGTAATAAAAATTCAGTTTATATCAACACAAAACCATAAGCTGTTTTCAACAGCTGATTGTAAGCACTGAGCAAGAACGCCACTGAACCCAAGTGGCAACTGGAAAAGCCGTTTTGCGCCAGTTCCACCCACAGTGTTGTCAGGTTTTCGTGTGGATAACAGGTGGGTATTGCATGGATGCCGCCAAGAGCATGAAGCCTCCGGTGGTTTGGTAAGCCTTGTTGGCCTGTTCATTGTATAAGGGTCATTAAGCTAAGTGTCGGCAGTGTAACGGACCCATAGTTTCACAGTTGGCTGTGTGGAGTTGGTGATGCCACAGGCTGGTTTTTTTTCACATATGCAAATGGCGGAGGGCACCGGTAAGTGCAGTCCAGTCATACTACCGTGTTTTACTATAATATACAGTATGTAGTGGTACTATCAGGGGACTATGGTGTTTTTCAAGTGAAAACAAGAGGCGGACCTATAGTAAAGATTCATATCTTCATATATGTGGTGTGGTGTTATGTGTTTTTGCGACAGGTTACCATATACCGTACCATAGCCTATCCACATTTGAGCCTTGGCCTACCAGTAGCCTACCGTATTTTGGGGGCTGACTTATACAGCAAGTATAGGCCTAACCCGTAATCTTTGGCTAATAATCTTGAGGTCGACTTGTACGCCGCAATTTACGGTAACAGTAATGCATAATACCAAGAAAAAGTGGGAGTTTAAGAGAAAACAAGAATTGGGCAACAAGGTGGCGGTTGCTGTTGCCAAGATGGCCGTCAGATGTAAACATCACCCCCGCCCGCTGCCGCTCTCCACTGTAAAACGTCTGAAATCTCGGGTCTGCCGCTTCACCTGGGATACCTCGTTAGGCGACGCCCTCCGTGCCACCACCATGGTCCATGGCTCAGACTCCTCCCCGCACCCGTGGATAAGAGAAACATTCCGCTTCCTGGATGTTTCCCTCACCCGCCTGCGGGCTGCGGCCACACAACAGTCACGGCCCACCTGCACCGCAAAAACGAGCCGGTACCTCTCACCAGACCCGTCCCTGGTGCAGGAACGTCCCGGAGTCGTTTGAGCACTTCATGTTCCAGTGACCTCGCTTCCACTCCAACCGTCAACTTCTATGCAATCAGCTAATAACACTGAGCGTCACCACCTTTAACCTGCCCACTCTGCTCAGTCTGCTGGCCGCCGCTGCCGACTACAGACGGAACAGGGAAATAACGGAGATGATAACAGTAGTGAAACGTGAAATAGGAATAAGCAGTTGGAAGGAGATGACAGAAGGGAGGCAGAAAATGGTGATACAATTTTCACTGTGAATGAGTATTATTGATCAAATGAATAGTGAAACAAAGAGCATGTTAAAGTTTTCTTTGAAGGAGTGCGAGCGGTGAGAGGGTGGTAGCCAGAGTGGGATAGGGAGACAAGGTAGGCCTTTGTACCACCTCGATCCCTCGATCCTCACCCCTGTACCTCTATGGATAAGGAAACTGTAAACTGTAACTGGAAAGATTGCTAGTAAAAAGGTCGCAACGGTACCTGTATATGGGACGGAAGCCTTCCACACGGCACACCAAGACCAAAACCCATCACCACACCACAACTTCATTCGCCTCAATGCCGAATCACACCATACCATCATTCCTTCACCTGTACCTTCCTGAGGGTACAGGTACATCAACCCTCACGACTGTGATAGATTCACAGGTGTAAACCATGGCGAATATCTTCGATCCCGACATCGGTGCCCTTCAACAATATCAAAAAGTTAGAGATGGTTACCTTACACTACGCGCCAAAATATTGTTCGCCGCATCATAACAGACGCTCCCATAAGAGAATTCTGAAAATGTACTCTATAGCAGCCTAGTGACTTCCGAGAGAGATATCCTACATATGGCAGCTTGTTTAAAGCACGGGCAGTCCATCAAGACCGTTGAGGAATGTTCAGATGCCACTTGTCAATTATAGACGAAGCATTTTGAAAAGGATCGCCTCACTCCCCGCGAGTAATTTGAACAGACGCGCTTTGGTATAACTATCATTATTTTCATAATGGGTGGCAAGAAAGATCTAACAAAGGAGCAAATTAAAGTTATTGTGACTACACAAGGCAGAGAGGCCAGAGGAAGAAATATCAAGGATTGTGGGTGTTACGAGGAAATGTGTGATGAAGTGGGTGGAGAGTTTCGTGAATGTGGTGGGGTGGCGACACCGTAACATAAAGAAGTGGCCAGGGCGAGGATGTAAAACATCAGCAAGCACCGTAAATGTCATGAAACATCAAGTGGATGCCCATGCTCAAATAAGAGCAAGAAAATTATTACGATATGACATTTACATTCTCGCTGTGACCACTTCTTTATGTTATGGTGTTGCCACCCCACCACCCTTCACGAAACTCTCCACCCACTTCATCACATATTAACCTCGTAATACCCACAATCCTTGATATTTCTTCCTCTGGCCTCTCTGCTTTGTGTAGAGTCACAATAACTTTAATTTGCTAACCCATGTTATAATGTACTTATGGTGGACACCTCCGAAATGTACTTTTTCCCCCATATTAACACATTGAAAATACATACATTGCTCTTACAAAAATCAATATATAGTAAACCAAAGACTACTGTATACTGGACTTGCTACTCATTTTGGGCTATTTCCAGTGGAGGCCAGTTTTGCGATTTCTGACATTTGCGAACATCACTCCCATTTCCCTTCCTATGGTTTATCAGTATAAGTGATATACCGTTATCTTCGTAAATGTTTGTTCTATAATATTATCAAATAAAAAACTGTAAACTACACTAAAGAAATGGCATTATGAGAGAGTGAAGAAATATGCATGAACTTAATATTCAATTAAACTATTTGCCATTTAATATTTAGCGAGAAAACATTTTACATGATGCATATCAATAGAAGCTGAATTTTATTAGCTTTCCATTGATATATTTAGTTTTCTGATAAATGAATTAGAACCATATATAAATTAGCGTTAACTAAATAAATAACCTCATCAATTGGGAAAATTACCCGATTGATGATGTTATTTATTTAGTTAACGCTAATTTATGTATGGTTCTAATTCATTTATCAGAAAATGAAATATATCAATGGAAAGCTAATAAAATTCCGCTTATATTGATATGTTGCATGTAAAAAGTCTTCGCACAAAATATTAATTGGCGATGAGAAGTGAATGTAAGTTTATGCATATTTCTTCAGAGTCTCATAATGGAATTACTTTAGTGTATTTTACAGTTTTTTATTTGATAATATTTTAGAACAATCATTTACGAAGATAGCAGTGTATCATTTATACTGATAAGCCACAGTCTACTGTATTCATGGAACAGTTTTTTACTTGCCGATCCGATTGATGATGTTATTTTTGTAGTTAACGTTAATTTATGCATGGTGGTAATTCATTTATCAGAAAACGAAATATATTAATGGAAAGTTAATGAAAATTCGCTTCAATTGATATGTTTCATCTAAAATATTTTCTCGCAAAATATTAAATGGCGAAAAGTTTAAGTAAATATTTAGTTCATGCATATTTCTTCACTCTCATAATGGCATTTATTTAGTGTACAGGGAGGTCCCGAAGATACGAGCAGTTAGGTTCCACCTGGCATACTCGTAAAGCGAAATCTCGTATAACGAAACACATAACTAATGGTAAAATATAGGTTTGGTTCCAGGACCCCATCAATTAAAAAAAAAAAAGACGTGCTTTTCAAGCTAAAATAAACTATAGAAAACACAACAAACACACAGCGTCTATATTACCCACACTGCACTACCTATTCTGTAGAAAAAGCATTCTGAAAGAGAAAATAGCACACAAAATAACATAACTGCACATTAATTAAACATAAAACATGCATAACAAGCAAAAAAGACGTTGTAATGTAGGGGACGCCGCGTGATACAAAAGAAGGTAGTGTAGCGGTCCCAAGGTTGGGGCCGCACACCTGCTAATTACCCCTAAAGATCTGGCTGCTCCATATGCTTAATTACCCTTCAGGTCACTCTTTGCTAGGGGTGACCTGACTGCGGTCCCAAGGTTGGGGCCGCACACCTGCTAATTACCCCTAAATGTCAGGCCGCGCCATATGCTTAATTACCCTTCAGGTCACGGCCTGCTAGGGGTGACCTCACTGGGGTCAACCAAATCCCCCTTTGTCCAGCCCGGGAGTGGTAGGGCGCGCATTTTGAACTTGATAATTTTACTCACTAGTTTGAATGTCGTATCATTGGATTTTCAATCTCGTATATTGAAAATAGACCCTAATTTACACATCTCGTATCATCGGATTCTCTTATACCGAATGCTCGTATAACGGGACCTCCCTGTATTTTAATGTTTTTTATTTGACAATATTATAGAACAAACATTTACAAAGATAACAGTATATCATTTATACTGATAAACCACAGGAAGGAAAATGGGGGTGATGTTCGAAAATGGAAGGAATCGCAAAACTGGCCTCCACTGATCATGGGCGGGTTGGCGCGGGGCACGAGTAGCAAGTCCAGTATAGAGTAGTGTTTGAGTAAACATACACTCATCTTAGTCCCTTACCTTAATTCTAATGGTGGGAGAAAGTTTGGAAAGAAATTTCTAAGAAAATATAAAAGTATACATATTTTCTACCGGTAGTAAAATCTGTAATAAAATGTACCAATTTTCTCGATAGGCGGTGGTAGGTCTTTCTGTTGCTCTGTTCCCATGTTATTTGGCATATTGTACAACTTTTAGCTTGTACATATGTATGCGATAGTACGTATTAGTAAATCATTCTGATGAATTCGCCATGGGTGATAATTTCCAGGACTGAAAAGAGCTTGTGATACGTCTGACAGCTTGGTGGTAAATGATGCATCAACACTAGCAGACGTTGGTGCTGTTGGCGCCAATCTAGTAAGTCTCCAGGCTCGCGCATTACTGCTTGGTATGCTATGAAATATCATTATTCTAGGTGAATGTAGACATATAATCACATTTTAATGGCTATTATTCATATACAGTTGGCGCAAAAAAACAGGACGCCAAAAAACTTGGGGCGGGAATAACGTCCTTAGCTGTTTTGACAATTTCGGTGGGAGCGATTGAATTTTTTTACGTTTTTTGTATATCTGGCAGTGTATTAGGGATTCTGCTGTAGATTCCTCACTCCTGCCCGCTCTGTATCTTCCAAGTCATCATAGGAAGAGGTTGTTGTGTTTGGTTCTCCAACCTTCCTACACCCCCATTTGCCCCTCCATCTTCTACCGCCTTCTCCAGGTCTAATAAAGCATTATGCCGGGCAAATCTCTATCAATTGTGAAGAAGACACATATAGTAACCTTGTATCGAAGTGGGAAAACAATTGGCCAGATAGCGAGAGAGATGTGTGTTTCCAAACATACCGTCTCGGTGTGGTGCAGGCGGGCACAATATGGTGAGTTAGAGACTGTTTTGACTTGCAAGAAAGGGTCAGGGCGACCAAGAAAAACTTCAAAGAAGACTGATCAACTTACGACTGTCCGACTATACGACTGGCGGTAAATGCTGATAATTGTGAAATATTATTATTATTATATATACATTTTTTTTTTTACATTTGTATCTATAGCGACTGTAGGCAGTGACTAAGGCCCGGATGGTAGGCCCTGAAGGTTCACTTTAGAGCTATGATGGTTGGCCCTCACCCATGATGGCACAGGCAGGATTTTTATAGTGATGCCTGTGATTAGAGGCTCATGCCGCCCCCCTGTGTCCTCTGATGCACTCGCAATAGAAGGTAGAGTTAATGAGCAGGGCATGTGGGTGTTCTTAGGCCACTTGACGATGCATAAATATTTTGGTTCTTATAGGGGATCGAACTCGGTGATACGATGGTTATAACAATAATGAACAACAAAAATGTTGATAAAATATGACTTAAAGATGATTATAAGATCATTACACATATTATTTTATCATTCTGCCTGCGCCACCACGGCCGAGGGCCAACCATCACAGCCCTCAAGTGACCCTCCAGGGCCTACCATCCGGGTCTCAGTAGTCACTGCCCACAGGTGCTATAGGCACAAATGTAAAAAAAAAATTCTTTTTTTTTCTTGCATATAACATAGGCCGACTTACGACCAGAACAACTTACAACCGGTCGGTCAGTCCCGATCACGGTCGTAAGTTGACCACTCGGTGTATAGAAGAAATGTGATTTGGCCCAACCGACAAACTACAGATCGATTAGCTTCACATCCGTAGTATTAATGGAAACTATATTTCGAGACAAGGTGGAAAATTTCTTAGAGAATATATTTTGATTGAAAACTCCCAGCACGGCTTTCGTAATAAACGCTCTCGTCTAACAAATTTGCTGTACTTTTTTAATGGCATATACAGTACGTTTAACAAGATGAAATCAGAAGATGTAATTTATCTTGACTTACAGAAAGCATTTGACAGTCCCCCATAAGCGTTTACTTAAGCAATCAAAGTCGAGACGTAACTGGATATATTCAAATAGCTTGAAAACTGGCTTTCTGAGAGAAGGTAGCGTGTCGTAATGAATGGAAAAGCAACTACAGGGAGGTCCCGTCATACGAACATTCGTTATACGAGAAATCAATGATACGAACTTAGTCAATTAGGGTCTATTTTCAATATACGAGATCAAAAATCCAATGCTACGACATTCAAACTGGGGTGAGTAAAATTACCAAGTTCAAAATGCGCGCCCTACCACGTACGTATGCATCTGGGCTGTATGATGATGTACAATAATTCAGATGCGCAAAGACGAGTTTGTGGGCAGTGGAAGAGGTCTGCGCATCCCTCCCTTGTCCCTTAACCTACCTAACACAGCGTTCACACACAAGTTTATTACGGCGGGAATGTAGGTAAGTACAGCGGAGTGATGCCATGAGGAACACAGGGAGAGGAGTGATGTGTTGCCCCAGATGGTAGGTAGGTAACTGCCTGAATATAGGACTCCTGGGTTGGACAAAGGGGGATTTGGTTGACCCCAGTCAGGTCACCCCTAGCAAGGCGTGACCTGAAGAGTAATTAAGCATATGGCGCGGCCTGACCTTTAGGGGTAATTAGCCAGGTGTGCTGCCCCAAAAATTGTGAAAAACATGTCTTTGATGGGGTCTTGGAACCAAACCTATATTTTACCGTTAGTTATGTATTTCGCTATACGAGATTTCACTTTACGAGTATGCCAGGTGGAACCTAACTCTAAGTATCTTCGGGACCTCCCTGTATAGTCTATTTTATTTGATATGGTCAAAATGCCCAGTGGTCACGTGCTGTTATGTAGTGAGGATGGTGTGTTTGGTAGTGATGATGATAAGAGTAATCTGTACACATGTTGAATATTGAGTGAACCTATCAGCTGCCCCGTAGAAATGTGGGGGAAGGCAGGGGGCGTGGCTTCCTTTGACCACATTAAATGAAATCGACTATAGCTGGCGAGACATTTTAAGAAGTGTACTGCGGGTATCAGTTATTGGCCCTGTACTCTTATTCTTTGTAAATGATATTGATGAAGGCCTCATCTGTAAGATATCAAAGTTTGCTGATAATGCTAAAATATCTAATAAAGTTATCATATAAGTTTCGAGTATAAGCCTGAAAAAGCCATTCATACGATTTTCAATGGGATAGTGCGTCCTCATTTTGAATGTTGCGTTAAGTTTTGGTTGCCCTACTATAGAAAAGGTATGGACAAGCTGGAAAGTACAAAGACAAGTTACTAAAATTATTCCACGCCTGTGAAATAAGCCATATGAAGAGCGACAGAAGGAACACAACTTGTTCAGTTTGTCAAAGCATAGGTTATGAGGAGACTGAATAGAGCTGTTTGAAATGTTCCATGGCTTCGATGATGTTAACATAAAGGAATATTTGAATATTGATCAGACAAGGATGACTCGTAGTAATGGGTATAAGATAATGGTAAACTATTTGTCACATGAAGCGAAGCATTTTTTTTTTGCTTTAATATAGTTGTTAATATTTGGAAATTTCGTACAGCACAAGTAGTTGTAATAACACAGTTGAGGCAATTAAAGGCAAACTAGGTACTTAGTATCAGCTGCCCAACCTGATTGCATACTTCAGTCTTATGTAAATTGGTTGCGTTTTTTTTCTTCTCATTTATAACTTTAGCTTAGAGTATGTCTCTCCTTAAGCTTTTCCTATCAAATTCCATGGCAGTTTATCAATACTGCAAGGTGGTTTTTTTCACTTTTCCTGCTGGCCTCGGCCAGAGAGAGTTGTAGTAGGTGGGGAGGAGTCTTCAACTTTGTTATATTTTTTTACCTCTAACATGTAGAAACTATAGTGGTAGAAAGTAGTCATAGATTTTTACCTCTCACCTTTCATCAGCCCTTCAGTTTTCTTCCTAAACTTCCCACTTCGCTTCTCAACATTTACCTTTGTCCTCTTCCCACCTTCTGTCCTCCCTACTCTGCAAATACCAGTTATATGCCTCGTTTTCTCCTTGATCAGCTGTTTCACCTCTTCATTCCACCATTCACTGCCCTCTCTTCACCCTCCACTGCCTAACTTACTCATACCATACACTTTCATTTTCATTACTCAGGAAGTTTTAGAGCCTTTGTGCACCTGGTCACTCCTTCCCAAAATGTTGTCCATTCTACATTCACCTTTCTCTTTATATTACCTCCGCCAAAGAAGTTGGAGGGAGGTTATGTTTTCACCCCGATCTGTCTGTTTGTTTGTTTGTTTGTTTGTTTGTTTTGTTTGTTAGTTAGTTAGTGTACAGGATTTCTCGAAAAGTTACGAATAGATTTGGACCAAACTTGGTATACCAACTCTATTTGGTATAAGGAAGAACTGATTTAATTTAGGATGAAATCGAATCAGAACTGTTGCCATGGCAACCAATTGATGAAATATTCGGGCGGGGGTATGCGCTCTACTGAGTGCCCCCCCCCCCAGTTCCTGCTGTTTTGCCCCAGTCTTCCCTTATCTTCGCTTCCTACTTCTTCCTACATTCTTCTTTGTTCCATTCACTAACACTCATTATTTCTTTCCTACTTTTTTGGGTTTTTCTTTTTACATAACCATACCCCATTTTCAGTTTTGCAACTACCAAATAATGGTCAGAAATCCCTAGCAGCTCCAACTTGGCATAGGAGAGGAAATTATTTATTTAATAACATTTGCGTACAGACTATCATGTAAATCTTTAGCATCTATAGTCTCAAAGCTCAGAACTGTTATGCATGAAATGAAAAAGCTCCTTTTTCTGGCCTGAAATGGGGATGAAACTTGTATATGAGATGATGTTTGATTTAATCATGCATGTAGGATAGTTTACCAAGCATAACAATTATCATAAGTCTTACCCAACAGGTCAAGGAGAACTTGGTGGCTCGGACAGCCAACATACTGGCCTGTTACCGCAAGAATTGTGCCTCACCCTCATCTGCT
>JACEEZ010000272.1:157500-184853 GCA_016584305.1 Chionoecetes opilio
AGTGTCGGAGGAGGATTCCTCCGGGACCAATTTCGATGGCTTCAATACCAAAGAAAAAGACATATTAGGGCTGAAAATGAACCAGAGAAGTCATAATGCTAGAAAATGTAGTTCACGAATTAATGAATAAACTAGAGAAGATGGAAAAGAAAAGTGTTCGTTCTGGAAAAAGATAATACTATTTTGAAAAATAGAGTGGATGAATTAAACGAAAAACAAGACGATGAAAAGGTAGTGAAACTGCACGCAGAAATGTATTCAATACATAAGAAATGGAAAATGACACAAGAGAAGATGAAAGAAAGACATGGAAGATAGAAAAAGAAAAAGACCAAGAGAACTTATGCCAAATAATTGAAGATCAAGAAGATGAAAAGAAAAATCTGACCAAAAAAGTAGTCTGTGATAAAACAAAAGGAAAATTTAGTAAGAGATACGGTAGACAAAAAGAAATGTGCCATCATTTTTGGTTTGAAGGAAAAAGTGCTGCCCAAGAAAAACTTAAGAGAATACGAAGAAAAGAAAGTGTCAAAAGAAATATTTAAAGTAGTAGAAGAAAATACGGAGATAGAAGAAGAAATAGAAGAGATACATAGGTTAGGCAAATATGAAGAGGGAGGGGCCCGCCCCTTAAAAGTTAAGTTTAGGTCACAAAATACAGCACTAGATATGTTGTCTAAGGCATGGAAACTGGCAAAGACAGAAGAATATAAGAAAATATGGATAAGAAAAGATATGAATGAGGAAGAAAGAGCTAGATTGAAAGTACTGTTTAAAGAAGCCAAAGAAAAAAACGAATTGAGAACGGAAGAGGAAAAACAGAAATTCTATTGGAGAGTTTTAGACCAAAAACTGAAGAAGTGGTATCTAAAAGAGAAAGAGTAAGAGAAGACAGTTCAAAGGAAAAAGAAAAAGGATGGCGGGTATCGTACGCAAATATAAATGGGCTAGTGTCAACATTAACAGAAGTAAACGATTACCTGAGAGCCAAGAAACCAGACATATTGGGTTTAGTAGAAACGAAGCCGAGTGATTCTGAGGATGTGCCAGTTGGGGAGGGTCAATATAATGTATGGAGGTGAAACAAATCAGAAAAAGGGAGGTGGTGTAATGGTGTTAACAAGGAAGGATGTGGTAATAGGGAATGTGGAAAAAAGGAGAAGGAATGGCAGAGGTGTTGAAGGTAGTAGAGTTGGTGATGAAAAAAGGAAGAATAAGAGACTTAGTACTCGTATACGTTCCACCTAAGACAAATTCCTGGGGGAGAGAAGAGTATGGAGACATGATAAGAGACACAAGCAAATGTTTAAAAAATACGATGGAAAATTGTGAGAACATAATTTTGATGGGAGATTTTAACTGCAAAGAAGTTTGCTGGGAAGAATGGTATACTGAAGGAGGAGAAAACTCGTGGGGTGGTACATTGTTGGATTTGGTAATGAATAACATCATGACTTAGTGGATTAAAGAGAACGCAAGATTCAGAGGTAGCGAAGAACCATCAAGACTAGACCTACTATTGACGAAAGAACTGTAAGTAATTAGTAAAGTAAATTATCAGTGCCCACTTGGAAAGAGCGACCATGTACTTAATGAATTTGAAATAAATGACAGCAAAAAAGAAGGGAGAAGAGAAGAACACAAGAAAGGAAGATACAATTATGGAAAAGCAGACTTTGACGGATTAAGAACATTCTTCGGAGAGACAGACTGGAGTAATTTCCATGCAGCAAGGAGTACCCAGAAAAAATGGGATGAGTTCATCCGAATTTACACCGAAGGAATAAATAATTATCTTCCAAGGATAGTTATGAGAGAAAAGAAAAAGAATGAATGGTTTAACAGAAAATGTGAATTAGCAAGACTAGAAAGAGAAAAAACATGGAATAGTTGGAGGAAAAAAGGAGGTATCAACCTTTGGGAGAAATACAAAACAACTAGAAATGAATATGTAAGAATCCGAAGAGAAGAAGAAAGTAACTGAGAGGAATATAATAGAAAAATGTAAGAACGAACCAAAACTTTTCTATAGATATATAAATGGAAAAATGAAAAACAAGGAAGGAGTAGATAAGCTGAAGGTAGAAGGCATAGTGTACGAAGATGTACAACAGGCTGAGGTGATAAATAAGTGCTTTCAGACTGTATTTACAAGTGAAAGTGAATTTAAAACAAAAAATATAATAGCAAAAGAAAATTTAATGGAAGACATAAAAGTAGACGTAATAGAAGTAAAAAGGCTAATGGAAAGTCAAGATGTGAGAAAAGCCCCGGGTCCAGATGGAGTGTCGAACTGGATTATGAAAGAGTGCAGTAACCAACTAGCAGGAAAGTTACATAGTGTAATTGAGAGCTCACTCAAGGAGAGCAGAGTCCCGCTTGATTGGAAAAGAGCAAATATTGTGCCAATTCACAAAGGAGGAGACAAAGAAGAACCACTAAATTACAGGCCAGTATCATTAACAAGTGTAGTGGCAAAAATGTGTGAAAAAATTGTGAAGGACAGATGGTTGGAATACTAGGAAGAGACAAACACACTCGCAGGTGGCCAGTTTGGATTTAGAGGAGGAATGTCATGTACAACAAATTTATTAAGCTTTTACTCGAGTGATCAATGTAACACAGGAAAGAGAGGGGTGGGTCGATTGCATATACTTGGACCTATCTTTATTAATACACCAAGTTCTTTAAAAATTAATTGTACTGCAAGATTGCATAAGTTTCTAAAGCAGGAGCTGTTTGATCTTTATTGTTGCTCTTTTCATTCCTAACATGTAGCATTAGAAATGTAGAGTATGCAGTGAAAAGTGCAGGACTTAGGGTGTCCCAAGATCATAGAGGGAAAAAATGAAACATGTTTTTTTCACTTGCTCGTGTTTTACTTCTGTTCACACATGCATAAGAAGAGTTCCTGTGAAATTAGATGAAATTCGGAGAATATTTAGGGGTCGCGACAAACTGAACAATTTTCTAATAACCTTCAAAAACAAAGAAAAAACTCAAAACATCCCACATTTTTAGAAAGAAACTTATAAGGAAACCAAAACAGACAGTTTTCATTGTTTCCATTCAGAAAGCCTTCTTTTGAAGGTCCTCCTTCTTTTCCCACCCCACAAGTTTCCGATGGTGGTGGACTAACTGGAGGAGATACTTCTCCTGTGCGGCTGACTTCGTGGACCCCAGGTAGCGCTGGACTAGGGCGATGCCCCGCTCCGTGGCATCGTTGACCACTCGGAGACCAAGTGCCCGTTTCCGAGCGTCCTTGAATCGGTCGTCCTCCTCCCACAATGCCGGGTCCTTTGCCAGGAAGCTCTCGTCCGCGTCGAGTTTCTGAAAGAAGGACCGTGTCTTCGAAGTGACGAAGGACGAGAGGGAGGAAGACATCGTCATCTTTTTTCCCTCCAATCGCTTGAGTTCCTTCTTCGAGGCGGGCTTGTCCAATGCCTTGACCATCTGCTTCTTCTCCTCCACATCAATCCTTGAGTCGAAGAAGGCCAGTCCCGCGTTTTCCTTGGAAACGTACCACAGGTGGCGTCGCAGGGCTTGTTCTGCTGCCTTGGCAACGGTTTGGTCAGGGTATGTCTTGAGGATCTCGAGGAAGAGCACGTCGTTCAACGGAGCTTTCACAGAGATCGGTGCCTCATGCCATTGCTTGCAGTACACCAGAGCAACGAAGAGGGCCACTCGTTCAACTCCGGCCTTCTCTCGACCAGTCAGCGACAGCTGGGATTTCAGCATCTGAAGCTTGAGGCAGTAGATGGCCTTGGCCATCCACCGGGCTTGATGGAGAGCTCCAGGACGGCGGAATGGTTTGGCTGGACCTTCACCACCGAGGAACAGGTAGGAGAGACGGAGAAGTTCTTCATAGTCCTCCCTGGGATGGTTCTTCGACATCAGAGCCTCCTTCAGGAAGGCCAATGCGTCGTCCTTCAGCTTGCTGGCAGTGTCATTGGTGGCGAAGAACTCTACGAGGTCCTCCGATGTTTCCACCGTCTCCCTCTGCGAGGAATCCACGAAAGACCATCGATCACGGAGTCGTTTGAAGATTTCAATGTCAGGACCAGAGGAAGAGCCGAGGCTGGCTTCGAAGGCATCCTTGAGGATCACCTCGTGGACATGATGGCGGCAGGCCAACCAAAGCAAGCTTCGTCCGAGTTCTTGCTCAATCCGAATGCAAGCACCTTGCACCATGCCAGTGTTCGAAGCCGTGGTGTCGAAACAGAAGGCGATGATCTTGTCCCTGACGCCTGCTTCGTCCACCTCCTTCAAGACCACTGCAGCCACGTTTCTGCCAGTCGAATCCGAGCTTGCCGGGACCCCAAGAAGGAACTCGGCATCATCTTCCCCTGTGAGGAGGACGGCGATGCGGTCCTCCGTATCGCCAGAGAGGGACGGGAGGAGTTTTCCGTCCCAATGCAGGACCAACCTCTCAGGTATCTCCTGGTTCCGCAGTTCCACGATCTTCTCGGCGGCTTGCTCTCTCCCCGCAATTCGTGCTCGATGGACCGTGCTCTTCGAGACCGCCATACTCCCAATGTCCATTCCAAGAACTTGAGTGGTAGCTGCTAACGTTGACGTTGCTTGCCGCACCGACAACTTCTCTCGATCCCAAGTTGAAATGAGGTTAAGATCCTTCACGGAGATCGATGGCGACTGTTTGAGTTTTTTCCTCTGGCTTCGGGATCCACGAGCCGGTGATGACGTCGTCGACACAGGACTGCTGCTGCTGCTACTGCTTTGGCTTGGGATTTCCGCCCTTTCAGTCAGCCTGGCAATGTCGCTGTCTTCACGTTTCCGGAGCCGCCTGAGTCGAGTTCCGCGCTCGATCTGCTTCTCCACCTTCTTCGCTGTCACGAGGTCAATTCCAGCCATGGATGATTCCCCTCTGTCTTCTCTCTGACTCCGTAGGAACTCCTTGTCGTCGTCCTTCACGTTTGCCCGTTGGAGAGAGGAGGAGTGTGCGAGGTCGAAGATTTCTTGGAGGTCTCCTTTGAAAATCTCCTTATCCATACGATGTTTCGGCCTGTCTTTGTTCTTGTTCTTCTTGAGGTCATTGTACGCCTTTACCAGCTTTGACAGCTTCGTGCCGGCGTGTATTACTGTAGTTGTCGGAATCCCGGCGCGCGACCAGAAGGGGAGAACCTCCTCCACCACCGCCTTCCTGCTCCCGCTCGCCGTCTTCCCCATCTCCCGGTCGGTGGTGGTGGTAGTAGCGGAGGAGGACCTGCTCCTTCGATGGTAGCCGGGCTCCGGTGATTTCATCGATTGGAGCCTTGTCGATCAGCCAAAGATTACTAGCGGCTCTTGTTGCCATGTTGATAACCTGAGGGAGAAAAAAGTGGAAATTTAGAAAAATCCTGAAATTTGAGTCACGTCACCTAAATGTTCACTTTGTCGGGACCCCTAAATATTACTCAATTCGCCCAAAATTTCAGCGCAATACTGTTTTACTATGAGAGAACCGGAATAACACACGAGCGTGCAACATTTCAAAACTTTTGCATTTTGGGACACCCTAGACTGCAGGTAGTAAAAACTATCAGAAAACTGTTAAGGTATACACTCTGGCTAATTAAGTTTTAAGGTGGTCCATCAATTTAGGCACATCACTGTTGCTGTGGAACTAAAGTATTTGTTATGTTTCTTGATATCATAGATTGTTGTTATACCAATACCATACTCGCCACTGAAGCACCTTATCATGTGTTCAGTAACTTTTCTTTTAACATATCTTGTTCATATGTTAAGTATGCTGCAGCTCATGGGTTGTCAGGAGCTCCCAAAAGTTGTGCTGATTTCAATATGTGATTGGTGTATAGCTGCCATGGTTGGAACTAGTTGGTATAAGGTCCAGAATCTAATATAAAGTTTGTGACTTTTATTCAAGTTATGTGACAAAGGGATATTATTATACAAAATTTATTTTCAGGGTAGGATGATTATTTTAACAAAAAAATCACAGGCATTGGTGTCCTTAGATGTCCTTTCCCTCATCCCCCTCCCCCCACACACACCTGACTAGTTTCACATCACACACCATGCCAATACATTCTGTCTACAGTTCACAGGATTGCCTGCCCCACTGCGCGCTTCGTACGACAAGCTGCACTCTGAAGGTGTCTTCTTGCTAGAGAATGGACTACAGATGTTTGTTTGGGTTGGTTCCAACACTCCTTCATCCTGGCTGGTAGATGTGTTTGGTGTAGCAGCACCACACCAGCTGGATCCAGTCATGGCCGAGCTGCCACTCCTGGACAACCCGACCTCCAAGCGTGTGAGAGACATTGTGGCCACTGTCCGTTCTCAGAGGAAAAGACACGTGAGGGTAAGTATTTGTGCTTTTTATCTAGGCCTGGGGAGAAATTTACATATTAGTTTACATATTGAACAGCAATTAATTTTGTACATTTGTTTGTGTAAGTTCATTTAATGTCATCTCTTCGCTTTTCCTCATTTTCCTGTGGTGACTTCATTCGCTACAACCCCATCTTTTTGAAAATGACAGTGATCTTGTAATACTGCTTCACACCCTTTACCTACTTTTAGTAGAAATGAGCCACCTTTCCCTTGTTGTAAGGTGCTCCTTCATGTGGGGTTTTTTCATATGACAGACTGGCCTAAGGCAAAAAAAAAGAAGAAAAAAAAACCTGCTAGCTGCCAGACCCAATAGAGCAGTCAGTAAGAGGATGTAGGAAGGGAAGTGGGTCAATTTATTTAGGGAGGTGTGTTGACACTCCTCTTGAAAAAAAAGAAGTAGTAGGAAGGTGGAAAAATAGAAATAGAAAGAATTTTCCAGAGTTTGCCAGCGAAAGGGATGAAAGAGTGAAGATACTGTTTAACTCTTGCGTTAGGGAGATGGACTATGAAATGTCATATGAAAAAAGAAACATGAAAGAACACCTTACAACAAGGGAAAGGTGGCTCACTTCTACTAAAAGTAGGGAAAGGTTGAGAAGCAGTGTTACAAGATCACTGTCATTTTCAAAAGGATGAGCTGCGACATGCATACAGGTTAAAAATACGAAAAAAGTTGTGCAATAAGGCCACGGAAAAAGGGTAGGCATGCAGTTAACAAGTTCAGAAGGGCAGTGAGAATGAAAATAATGGTAGAAGATAGCCAGAGAATCAACATTTTGGTGATGATTAAGAGATTGAAGATAGTTAATCAGAGGAGGGAAGTTGATGAGACGAAAAGCATTTAACTCAACCCTGTTTGATCTTGTATGAGTGGAACCCCCTCAAACATGAGATTCATACTCCATACATGGGCGGTTAAGGCCTCTGTACAGAGTGAGCAACTGGGAGGGAGAAAAATATGGATGCAGACTCCACAGGACACCTAACTTCTTAGAAGCTGTTTTAGCAAGAGATGAGAAGTGAAATTTACAGTTGAGATTTTTAGTAAAGGATAGTCCAAGAATGTTCATTGTAGACAAAGGAGACAATAGGGGCATATGCTCAGAGTGTCCAGTTACCATGTACTAGTATTTTCACACTTTTTCCGTTCTCTAGTGCTGGCACCATGGGTGACTATTCATTCTTTTTACATTTATTTCACCATATAACAACCCTTCTCTGTCATGAAGCTAATTTTATATAATCATAAATGATCCATAAGAATATCACATTCTTCAATCTCAATATTAATTACATTTTTACCTTATGTAATGCTATATCCTCAATACATGGATGATGAATTGTGTCTCCTACTGGCCTATATAATCAATAACGTAAAAAATGGTGAGGTATACTATTCTTGTCCTTCAATCAATCAATCATTGGGGGCATACGCCAGGGGGCGCGTCGCCTCGCCCACCATACGACGCCACTCCCGCGGGTCAACACATGCGGGTCCTCATGCAGGCTCCCTTCCCATACCAAGCGACTCTCGACAGGAAACATCAACTTGCCCCAGCCACGAGCCTTGTGTGCACCCCCTTGGCCTCCTCCACGCTGGATTGTCTCTTACAGATACAACTCGATGGGAAGGATCAATTTCAGGGTAGCGTGCCACATGCCCATATAGCCGAAGTTGGCACTGACAGACTATGCAGGTAATAGGCCTCGATTCAGTCTCCTGGTGCAATCGCTGATTTGACACGTAATCATCCCAGCGATACCCCATGATTCTGCGAAGACTAAGGCATCGATTCGCCTCTTCAAGTTGCTATTTAGTGTCCATGTCTCACAACCATAGAGTAAGACTCTATGACTGGATCACAAGTGACTTGAAGATCCAGATCCTTGTCCTCCTGCACAGGTACCGACAACGCCAAATACTCGTGCTGAGCTAGTCCATAACACCGTGGGCTATACCAATCCGTCGTAAGACTTCTTGACGTGACCCGCCATCATTATGGAGTGTGCTACTAAGGTATGTAAAACTTTCCAAGATCTCAATGTCCTCGCCGCATGCATGAACAGACTGTACTGTTTCCTCTAGTAAGCCCCCAAACACCTGGACCTTGGTCTTGAGCCAGGAGACCTCAAGTCCCAAAGGCTTTGCCTCCTCATGCAGCGCTTCTAGAGCCATCACCAGACCTTCAGCGACTCAGCAAAGATTGCTGCATTATTGGCAAAAACAAGATCAGTGATCTTGGTGTTGCAGAGGGATGCTCCACAATCACTGTGATCTACAACTTTGCCCAATACCCAGTCCATTCAAGTGTTGAAAAGTGATGGGGCAAGGATGCACCCTTGCCTCACTCTTGTATTCACAGGAAAGAAGCTGGATACACCTCCCCCACACTTCACAGCACTCTCAGTCCCAGAGTAGACCAGTCATCAAACCAATAGTTCTTGCAGGAATCCCGCGAAGTAGCAGAAGATCCCAGAGTGACTCACGATGCACAGAGTGAAACGGTTGTAACACAAGAGTTTACCTCCTCAGCATGCTTCACAACGTTAACAGACCAAACATAGTCTTCCAAGGATAACAGAACCTGAGTTTCTGGGTTGACATCTCTCCCCTCCCCCCCTCCTTGAACCGGGCAGCCCAATTCGTTCTGTTGACATAGGTGAATCATCCCCACCAATTTACATACAGTGGTGCACAGAGTTTCGCGCCTAATTGGGACAGTTAAATTGGCGCGAAACTCAAATAAGTGAAACTATATGCATTGAACTTATGGGAAATAAGCTAATCGGACGCATATTCCCGTTCTCTATGCTAGTATGTGATTTCAGAGTGAAGTCGCTTGGCTATAGCTCCGAAACTAACCATAGGATTTTCTCGAAAATACCCTCATTGTCATTCCCACACAAAGTTACCAAATAATGACCAGGGAAACCTACCCTATCCATAACCTAACGTAACCTTACCTGATGTGTTCAAGAGTAAACGCCACATACTCTTCCAGAAAACGGGAATATGCAATTGGGACCCAGAGTGGTATAATTTTGGTATTGGTCACTAAAAAACTAACAAATTTAACTTACAACATCGAGTAGTTCTTTTCATCCTGCGTACTTTGGACCCCCATTTTCCATGGTGCTATTGAAAATTTATGGCAATGCATATACCACCGAAAATTTAGTTATTTCAGCAAGAAAAGGTTAAATTAGGTTAAATCAGATTAGGTTAGGTTAGGTTAGAAGTGGGGTTTGCTTTAGTAACAGGATATCAAGAAAAAGAAGAGAAAATTATCAATACTACGGCAATATGAAGTAGAGCGGGGTTTGTGGGGAGGTAAGGTAGGTAAAGATGGGAGCATACGCCAAGCTGCGCGTGGCATGCGGTGCTCATCTCCGTGGCATTAGCCCTTAGAGCCTGTGGTGGGTGAGGGGCGGGGTGGAATCTTCTCCCCACACATGTAAACAAACATTGGTTTCTGCCAAAAAACGAGTGCCAGATAAATTCAGGACACATTAAATCTGCTCAGGAAGACAAAGTTTTTACCTCGATATAAGTTGTGCCCAATAACGAAAATGTAGCCCTTGGAAACACTACCCACAACAACACTCATAGCAAACTAATCACCAATCACAACTTAACCACTGCTGTTGTCAACAGGAGCACACAAAATTCACCACGAATAGCCCAACCTCAGTTGTTGCCGTAACACAAGAACAGTTCACGATAACAGTGCAATAATTGCCAAAAGCATAGAGTAACCACCGCTATTGCCGTAACACAACACATAAGGTTACAGCAGCAGTCCAACCACGAAGAGTCACTGTCGCTATAACAAGCATCGCAATATCAGGGGACATATACACATAACTTGCTAATTAGCATTAATGGCCCATGTTAGGTAGCAGTAAAGCACTAACAGAGACCTTCACAGATTTATTAACCGATACGTGGGTTCCACCTTTTGTGGCCCACCCTGTAGTATGAAAAAATTGACTGGGAAGAAATGAAAGGAGTGACCGATGTGCAAGTGAAATGGAACATTTTTCTGAGCATATATGAGAAAGGAGTTGAAAAACACGTACAACTATATACACCAAGAGAAAAGGGAAAGAAAGAATGGTTTAAGGTGCCGTTCTGAGGTGAAATATCTTGAAATAATATTATTTTGTGTTTAATATTTTCTTTTCACTCATACATTAAATTTGATAAGTCTGCCATGAAAAAAGTCCTACGCGCATCAAAATCTGTCTCTTTAACAGTTTAAATGGCCAGCCGATCGGAGCGCACATGGCGACATTTAAATGCCCAGGAATTTATCTTCATAATACGATTTGAATGGATTTAGAGTATTTTTTTTCACTTTATAGTAGTCTATCCTTTCACAACAACGTTTTCTCTTAGTCCGCCTGAGAGAGAATGTGTGTAAACAATCACCAGCTACACAAAAGACCTTCCATCCTCTGTGTGTCTTCGCTTGGATTTTACGCATATTATCATCAGTTAGAGATGAGCAAGAGGTCTGAATTATGCAAGAAGAGGTTGGCAAGTATTTCAAGAGCACGGGAAGCAAAGAAAAGCAGCCATGAGTTGAAGGGACTTCGCCAAGGCTATTTTTGTACCGGTAAAGGATATATATCTTATCCTTCATTTTCCATGATTATAAAGATTTCATCACTAAATCTAAATACAGAAAAAATGAAAATTTACATCTTTCTCTTGACCACAATTTAAAGAACACATTGATCTTTAAAATCATATACAAAACATTATGTTTTACTTTAAAGACATGAAACTGGGAGCCTGAAAAGTACTACGTAAAACTGGGGCACAGAACGGCACCTGAATGGAAGATGTGAGAGGGCAAAGAGAATAAGGGATGAGACATGGAAAAAAGTATAGAAAAATCGGACACAAAGAAATAAAGAAGAATATAAATTAGCAAGAAATGAATATGTGTGCATAAGGAGAGAGGAAGAGAAGAGTTATGAGAAGGATATGCAGTACCCCCCCGAGTTTCACGCTATGCGAGTTTCGCGATCCGCGAGTTGCGCGCTGAGTCCTAAATTCTTACCATCCCGACTTTCGCGCATTATCTCCCCGAGTTTCGCGCTGCTTTGTACACTTTTTTTTTTTTTGGTGTGTGTGTATTTACCTAATTGTAACATACAGGAAAAGAGCTATGCTCGTACTGTCCCGTCTCCAAATCTACTATTATCCAGCTTGCCTTTGAAGTCCTGAATACTTCTTGCTACCATCATCAGCCATGGTACACAACACTCATTAGTTCCATAAGAAAAAAGCAAGAAATCACGGAGCTCTACAGATCACCTCGAGGAATTTCGCGCTCCACAGAGTAAACATTGTGTACTAGGTCTGAGGCGGGATGGAAACAGCACGCTCATTGGCTCAGAGGACTGCCAGTTGCCCTGATTGGCTAGGCGTCTACTCGATGAAGTATGAGCGTTCTCATTGGGCCGTTGCGAAGTGGTGATACCATTGGCCAATATTCCGGAGTTAAAGAGACGGTGAGACTTGTGTCATTTCTACACTAAGCGGTTGCAGATCTCAGGCGAGGGAAGCGTACAGACAACAAATTATGGTTTTCTATGGGAATTTCAACCCTCTTGCAGTACACGAAAGACCTAAATCCACTCTTGTTGTAAGATAGAGCCGAGAGGTGGTGAAAACTCATTTTTGGCTGGGGTGGCGCTTGTGCCGTTTCAATTCTAGGCGCCTGATACGTTGTGATCCATTCACGATATTGTCAGTTATCGTAATTTATTGATGGCTTTCATTCGATGGTACACTTTCGTTGTTGTGGGTTTGTTTACAAGTTATCAGCTGTAAGCGTGCGAGCTCTGACCGATGTGACGATGAGTGACCTCCAAGATGCCTCGGAACCCTCGCCCCCTTTAGATAATCCCTATTAGATTTAAGGTAAGCAACAATATGCCTATTTCATCATTTCTATGCATAACTTTTCATTTATATATGTTTTGATATGCATGGGTGTGAATGAGTATAAATGTACGGGTATGCACGGGAGGACTGATCGACCAATATAAATTTTTCCTTTAGGTTATGTGTTTCACATAGAGCGAATTCACATAAAACGACCTCGTTTATCGACCAATTTCTCATTTTATGTGGGACCCTAGTGTAATGCCCTTTGTTTACATCACCTCACGGCCAGCAGGGCACAGCCATGTGCTCAGGGGCGGAGCTTCGTTATGTCAGTGCATACTATCTATACATGTAAACAAACGCTCGGCGCTGGCATCGCGGTGGAAAAAAATGTGAACCACTTGTCCGTGAAACTTTGTTTTTAGATGCGCGAAACATGAAATGGGGAATATTTTGAGGTACCGCTAAACCTTGTGTTGCGAAAAGAGATCCCGCGCAATTCGTTGCACCATTGTATATGCTTATTTTAATGGCCTGCATCCTGCATCCTTCTGTGATAGTATGTACAATAATTTCCAAAGATAACTGCTCAGTTGGGGCCATGTACAGACCACAACCCCACAAGCCACATCCAGAAATCCAATCGGATTAAACCATGATCTCTTGCAGCCCAGATGTGACTGATGTTACCTCAAGCTTTCACTGCATATATGTACCTCAAGACCAGCATAATGTTATGTAAATGCAGCAAACTTTAATTTTTTTTTTTTTTTACACATTTTATCATAAGTGGCCGTACCCTATGCCAGGTGCCACATACTTTTAATAAGTTCTGTATAACGGACTTCAGTTTTAACTAAATTAGGGATTCGATCTTATATTTTTACTCTTCCTATGGCACAGATGTTCGTGGTCCCCCAGCAAGGCAAGCATGAGATGGTGATGAGGAACTACCTGGTGGAGGACAAAGGCATGTATGGTACTCCAAGTTATGTTGACTTCCTCTGCCATGTCCACAAGGAGATTCGCGCCTTACTGTCCTGAGATACGTGGCAGCACTACCCATGGGACACCACCTCTCCCTCATGTGCTTCAGGACCATATACTGCTGCCACCTCTTCCACATGCTGTTCCTTTCTTAGTAGAAACTCCCCTACCATGCCCTCTGCTTCCTCCTCCTCCTTTTGCTCTCCTAGTAACCGTAGTCCTGCTATCATTGCCAGAGCAACCTCTAAATGCACCCGTCAGCTCCCTTACCAGCTTTTTGCAGAACCCCCATGCACCCCAAATACTCACCAAGGATTTGGGACCAATGTAACATACCCCAAAGTGGCTTCTACGATGCAGAACTGGCACTGAAGACTCAGTCACTGCTTGGTTGGCTGAATCTACTATGCAAGCCATTTTGAGTCAGGCTGCAGGAATATTGTTAGAGCCTGAGTAAACAAGGTGGAGTCCGTCATTAACAAAAGTGCTGTGACAAGGTGCATAACATGGGTAGTTGCTGTTGTTAGTATGGATACTTTTCTGGTATATGCTCAGGCTAGAAAGGCTAAAGTGATAATCAGTTTTAAGAAGTTCTTTTTTTCTGCACTTGTCTCTTAGCTGACTGCAGTCCATAAAACTCCTTTTAATACACCTTCCTAGTTTGACCACTAGTTTTACTATGAGAAGGTCAAGTTGTGAACTGGAGAAACATTTAAATGAACAGCTCTTATCTGTTTTATTGTAAATAGAAATTTTGATACTTGTTGATGCAAGAGCAAGTGAGAAGCAAGGGTCGTGCTGGGTACCCTTGCGACATATTTGGTTAAGAAAAGTTTATTTTTTATGCAGACTATTACTTAAAGCCTTCCAATTTTTAACTGGAATGTGATGAACAATTATTTTCATTGTTGGTACAGGTATTCTTTTTCCATGGGAAATTATATTTACTTCCCCTTTATGATATTTAAGTTACGGGGTGTGGATGAAAGTTGAACTATAAAAAATGCAGTTTTAGGAAAATATTTTGTGGATGGATGCAATATATGTTATTATTCAATGTTATGTTAATAAAGTAATATTGTTACACTTCAACTCTGTTTAATTCTTCATGTGAGATATGTATGTTCTAAATGGCGCGAATTCAGATAGAAAATTGCAATTGTCACTAAATTGAAGATATTGTGAAACTTGGAAAGCATCTAGTTACCAATTTCTATCAGCATTTTTAATAACTGCATGTCATAACATTATGCAGATACCACCATGTGACTGTTTTTAACCCTTAAGTGTCACTGAAGAGGAGGGGATAGTTGTTTGGAAGGTTATGTCGAGTAGATTGCTGAAGATTTATGGTTTTTCAGGTATTAAACAGAAGAAGGTTTGCTTTGACCTATTCGGAAATTAAATAAAAATAAAAAGTTAGGCACTTTGTGGCATCTCTCTGCGAGTCGCTTAGTTCCTGTTGAGTTGGATGATTAATGAACGACGTTAAAAAATGCATAGTCATCAGCGTAGGAGGACAGGGCATTGAGTTAGACTGAGAAGATCATAAATGAATAATAGAAAGAGTGGGTGATAGGACAGAACCCTGAGGAACACCACTATTGATAGACTTATGAAAAGAATAATGACCATCTACAGTCTACAGTAGTTGCAATATAATTGTTTGAGAGGAAACTTGAGATGAAGGTGCAGAGAAAGGATAGAAACCTGAAAAGGGTAATTTGGAAATTAAAGATTTGTGCCAGAATATCAAAAGCTTTTGATATGTCAAGGGCATCGGCAATAGTTTTACCGAAACCCCTAAAGGAGGATGAGCAGTTGATATCCGTGGATGCGGATGCTATGTTAAAAATTATGTGGATTCGGATATCTGGTCCACCTATCCACAACACTGCAATACACACACACACACACACAAAACATATGTAGCCTGTATGATCTGGTACACACGCACGACTAGGATGACAGGATTGGTTCAAAGAGCGGACGCAAAGCTGCAGGGGTTCCCTATCGGGTATCATTAAAGCGTTTTCCCGTAATCACTTACAATATTTTAAGTTTATATTCTTAGTCCTTGGTTTAGTCAGCAGATAATTACTCTGTAGACTGTAGTGATGTTTAGTGCATTGCATTGATTGGAATGAAAAAAATTGACAGGGAAGACTGTTATAATTATGTATGTGATGTAAGAGCCAGCAGAGGAGGACATGGGAAGAAACTAAAGAAGATGTGTTTAAAGGATACAAGGAAATACAGTTTGCCTTATCGATGAAATGATATTTGAAATAACGTTGATATCGAGAGCATAGTGACTCCAAGAGTATTCAAGAGTTTAAAGTTATGAGTTATCAAATGAGATATAGAGACGGGACCTCGTGAGTATTATTTCCTTGACCGTATATCACACCTAGGTAAGCACACAAACACACACACAAATTGCTTGCGAGGTCTGGTGGGAACATATCCATCTGGCGTTCCGCCGGACGGTAGTTCAAGCTTCGTTTATGCCCCTAAAAAGCTTTTCGCTGACAACGTGAGCAGCTTCTTTTCCCCTTGAGCAGAGCTGGGCAGTATTTAAATACATTTGTATTTAAATACATATTTAAATACATTTGTGTATTTAGAAATGTATTTATAAATACATTGGTTGTCATGTATTTGAATACAGTATTTAAATACTTTTTTGAGTATTTAAATACATTGTATTTAAATACTCATAATATAAGAATGTAAATAATTTTTAATCAGTTAATTTGGCCATTAACCCGACCAACTATCTGACAACCCCGATATTATAGTGAACCAGTGTTTCCACTTTAAAGGAAATTTCCTTATTTTAAGGAAATTTAGGCCTGAGAAGGAAATTTCTAAGGAAACTCAAAATCTAAGGAAATCCATTTTTTTCAGACATGTAAAAATGTGTGTGTATTTGAAATGTATTTACAAATGTATTTAAATACAATTGATTTATTTAGTATTTAGTATTTAAATACATTCGTAAAATGTATTTAGTATTTAATACTAAATACATTTCTCCCATGTATTTAGTATTTAGTATTTAAATGCATTCAATGTATTTAGTGCCCAGCTCTGTTCACTTATACGGTGTGTGTGAATAATGAGGTCACAGTTTTACCCAAAGATCTGTCCAGTGCGTAATCAGGGCGTAGATAAAAAAATACACACAGAAGTGGGCAGAAAAGCCCTAGCTGCTGTGGAGAGGACAAAAAGAGGCTGAATATTTGGGGGGACATGAGATATTGATATTGATATTGATATATTTATTTGGCCATGTAGTTTTGTACATATGAACATATTACACATAGTGATAAAGCCAGGTCCAATAAGCCGAAACTTTTATAGGACCTGAAAGCTATAATACATAATTATACATAGCAAGGGACTGGTCAGGCCCTTTTGAAAATATAAAATTTTATAGATAATAATATGGAAGTTAACAATAGTAAACTAATCATTCTCAATGATACAAAATTTCTTTATAACCATAAAAGAAGATATAGACTACACAAAGAAAGAAAGAAAAAAAGAACTATCCTATCATTTGGAATAATATGCGATGGCCAATAATTATAATGTAATGACAGGTTTGAAAATAAAAAAAAAACACATAACATAGTGAACTATCAAAATACACAATATAACATTTATGATTGTAAAGAGTCTATACATTTTCATTGTATTTATCAAGAATGGTTTTTAATCAATTTATGTTTGAAAGATTTTGAGTTATCGTCAGTAATAACATTTTCTGGTAAGTTGTTCCAGCTTTTACTTCCTCTTGACAAGATCCTCTATTGTGCATGTGATGTCCTGCACAATGGTCCTAAACTTTGTAATAAAACAAGGGTGTTCTCTTCATCAACTTTTTTTTTTTTTTTTTTTTTTTTTTACCTTTTTTGGCGGGGTGGGATTTGGGAGAAAAATGAAGGGGAGCCACACGAATGTTGAGAATTCATGAAGGGGGGAATGGAGTGAAAAAGGTTGAGAACCACTGTGTTAGATTATTTCAGGACACTTAATCGCTTCACACAACTAGACGCTTATCCCCTTCATCGTATTAACGAAATGGTATATAGCCTAGCCAAGTATAAAGTGTTTAGTAAACTATAGATTTGAAAAATGCATACTAAGAAATCCCCCTCAGGGATGATGAGAAACTGTACACAGCTTTTGAGGCTGACGGACAATTGTATCATTACAAACGGGTCGCCTCTGGTCTTACCAAATCTGTTGCTGTTTTTCAATGTGTCATTGATTCTATCTTATCTAATCATAACCTCATAATCTACTAATGCCTACATAGATGATGTTATAGTATGTGGTTTTACACAGAAGGATCATGACCATAACCTTGCACGTTTTAGGAAAATTGCTTCGAAATATAATCTTACCTTGAATGAAACAAAATGTCAGTATAGATTAAGGGAGATTCCTAATTTCTGAGGGAAATCTCTCTCCAGATCCTGAACACTTGAAAACTCTCAGGGATTTGCCAGTCCCTTCGGATTTAGTCGCCATGAAACGGAATTTGGGAATTTTGGGACTCGATAGATTCCTAACTACTCGAACCGTATTCAACCTCTTTTAAAATCCAACACTTTCCCCTTAAACAACAGAGCCGTTCAGTGTTTCGAAGCACTGAACGAAGAAATTTACCGTGCTTCAGCGGCTGCTTTTGACGAGAATTTACCCCTACAAGTGGAAACAGATGTTCTGCTACATCTCTGGCTGCTACACTCTCCCAACTAGGTAAACCAGTGGCTTTCTTCTCAAGTACTCTGACTCCTTCCGAAAGGCTTCAACCAGCTATAGAGAGTGAGGTTACGTCAATCATTGAAGCAGTGAGGAAGTGAAGACTGTTTCTCATAGGCAAGAAATTAACTGTAGTGACTGACCAACAGGCAGTGTCATTTATGTTCAGTATTAGCCGCAAAGCCGCCCTCCGGGCGGACTTTTTGGCTAGCTCCTGCGGAGGGCTATTGGTGGGCCTTCGGCCCACCAAACACAGACTCTCCAGATAGACCCATTACCCACCACCTCGGCCCACCAAACACAGACTCTCCAGATAGCCCCTTCTAACTTTCCTGAAATGTATGTATTCCCCCCACCCATTCACTCACCCATTACCCATCACCCTCCACCCATTCACTCACCCATTACCCATTACCCCCCACCCATTCACTCACCCATTACCCATCACCACACACCCATTACCCATCACCCCCCACCTATTCCCTCACCCATCACCCCCCACCCATTCACTCACCCATCACCCCACACCCATTACCCATCACCCCACCCATTCACTCACCTATTACCCATCACCCTACATCAAGGTTTCCTCAATTCTCGCAACCCACTTTTTTTTCTTCACAGTTCTCGCTAATAGGCTGCTAAAAAAGAAGAAGAAAAAAGTGATCGGATCATCCTATAAGTGGGCTTAAAACCTTCCCCTGGTCAACCTGATTCCAAAACTGTGACATATGATGGGATTCCGCCACAGGGGGCGGCACCTATCGCGGACAGACAGACAGACAGACAGACACACACACACACTTTCGCTTATATTATTATAGATAGATGAAACACTTCCAAGATCAAGAATGATAAGATCATGCGATGGCGTTTAGAACTCTGAATACTTGTTTGATATGCATTATCGCCCTGGTCTCGATAAGGTTCCTTGCAACACACTGTCTCGAAAGTGTCTCGTGCCTGTGCCATTATCGAAGGTAGTGTTAATGGGCAGCATGTGGGTGTTCTTAGGCCACTCGACGGTGCAGAAATATTTCAAGTGGATTTTAGTTCTCATCAGGGATCTCATTCGGGTCACCGAGAACGCCACTCGGAGACGCTAACCACTCTGCTACCGCATCCCCGCAAAGTGAAGGCCCACTACCAGCGTCCGGTCCTCAACTAGTCCAACGGGTTTGATCAGGAATCGTTTGGCTGCGAGACTCAGTGCGAGAGCCATCGCGAGTGAGTGACACTCTCTCTCTCTCTCTCTCCAACCGACATATCCAGTGTTACTTATTCAAGATATCCATATCCATGGATGCGGATGAGGATATTAAAAATAATACGGATATCCGCGGATGCGGTTGCGGATTCGGATATCCGGTCCATCTTTACATAGATCGGTAAACTATACAGATGTCAGTGCGCAAGTCAAATCTCTACTCCCCTTATGTGACACCATCACTAAGCTACAGGCACTCAAAGTGCGCACTGGCAACAAAACACACCAAAATTGTAAACACATACATTTCCCTTCGTCTCACCCACAGTCAGTGGCGTATCCAGAAAATTGAAAAAGTTGGGGCCAAAATCTATAATAATATAAGCGAAAGTGTGTCTGTGTGTCTGTGTGTATGTCCGCGATGGGTGCCGCCCCCCGTGGCACAATCTCATCATATGGCACAGTTTTGGAACCAGCTCGACCAGGGGCACATTATAAGCCCAATTATAAGATGATCCGATCACTTCTTTTTTTCTTATTTTTAGCAGCCTATTAGCGAGAATTGTGAAACAAAAATGTGGGTTGCGAGAATTGAGGACACCTGGATGTAGGGTGATGGGTAATGAATGGGTGAGTGAATGGGTGGGGTGATGGGTAATGGGTGTGGGGTGATGGGTGAGTGAATGGGTGGGGGGTGATGGGTGAGGGAATAGGTGGGGGGTGATGTGTAATGGGTGAGTGAATGGGTGGGGGGTGATGGGTAATGGGCGAGTGAATGGGTGGGGGGTGATGGGTAAGGTGTTAATACATACATTTCTACATCCATGATTTCAGGAAAGTTAGAAGGGGCTATCTGGAGAGTCTGTGTTTGGTGGGCCTACTGGCCCACCAAACACAACTGACCCACCACCACCACCAACAAACTGGCCCACCAATAGCCCTCCGCAGGAGCTAGCCAAAAAGTCCGCCCGGAGGGCGGCTTTGCGGCTAGTATATATATATATATATATATCTCATAGACCACTGTAGATATAGTGGTCTGTGATATATATATATTTATTTATTTATAATAAATATATTTTATTATTATTTATTTTTTGCAAAGGGGGGAGCCATGGCCGCATGCCCCACCCCCCTCGGTACGCCACTGCGGCCACAGTATCCAACAATTACACCCAATAACTCCAAAACATCACAAACAAAACCGACCTCATCCTGAGTGGTGATTCCAACGTAAAGACGTCAGCCTGGTATGCCAACAACCTGGACCCAGACAGATGGCTTGAAATCCAGACCGAGACAGACAATCCATCACCCACAACATCAAGCACTCACCTGCTTGTGGTCCAGATAACAGAAGCAACATGCAACGTAGACACCTTGGACCACATGGACTTTAGGCACTCACCCACTTAGCAAACTATAGCTACTCACATAACACAATACCCAACATCAGGAAACACGGTACCATCATCACCATCTTAAAACTCAACAAAGATCCCATACAATATTCCTCACATCCATGCCCCATCACACTACACCCCTTCTAAAATGACGGAACGTCTCGTAACAAATCAGGCCACATCACACATTCCCCTAGCACCCTCACAACATGGCTTAAACCTCTACACGCAACAAACACTCTTCTCACATACCTCACACAAATAATTTTTGATGGCATCAACTCAGCAAAACCTCCACATTGAACAGTTCTCGTAACACTAGACATCAATTATACCTTTGATGCCATTTCCCGCAGCAACCTCACACACAAGAAGAAGTCACAACACAAACATGCCAATAACACGAAAATATGGTTGGCCATCTACCTTGCAGGCAGAAATGTCCATTTGCTGGCCAAACATCGAATATCAGAAACTTCACAAACGGTGTCTTTCAAGGGTCCGTACTATCACTGTTATCTTCGTAAACGTTTGTTATATAATATTATCAAATAAAAAACTGTAAAACACACTAAATAAATGCCATTATGAGACTGAAGAAATATGCATGAACTTAATATTCACTTAAACTCTTCGCCATTTAATATTTTGCGAGACTCCTTTTAACATGGAGCATATCAATAGAAGCGGCATTTTATTAGCCTTCCATTGATATATTTCGTTTTCTGATAAATGAATTAGCACTATTCATAAATTAGTGTTAACTAAATAAATAACATCATCAATCGGGTAATTTTCCCGATTGATGTTATGGTGGTTGATGTTATTTATTTAGTTAGATTAATTAGCACCATGTATAAATTAGCGTTATCAGAAAACGAAATATAGCAATGGATAGCTAATAAATTCCGCTTCTATTGATATGTTCCATGTTATAAGTTGTCTCGTAAAATATTAAATGGCGAAGAGCTTAAGTGAGTATGAATATATTTAATTAATAAATTTGGTTCACAAATAGGTGGTAAATTATTGGAATGGACTCAGTAGACAGGTAGTTTGTGCGGAGTCATTAGAAAGCTTTAAAGGGAGGCTGGATAAATTCATGGATGGGGATGAAAGGTGGATGTAGGTAAGGTTAACTAACAGGAACTACCTCGTGTAGGTCTCACGGCCTCCTGTAGCTTCCTTATTTTCTTATGTTCTTATGTTCTTTAATATAAAGTTCATGCATATTTCTTCAGTCTCATAATGGCATTTCTTTAGTGTGTTTTACAGTTTTTTATTTGATAAAGTTATATAAAAAACATTTACGAAGATAACAGTATATCATTTATACTGATAAACCATAGTCTACTCAGTCTACTGAATTCATGGAACACTTGTTTAGCTTGCCGATCAGCCTCCACTGGTCATGGGCGGGTTGCGCCAGTATCAAGTCCAGTATAATTATCGACCCGTAAGTCTAACATCAGTGGTGGGTAAATTATTGGAATCTATTATTGCAAAAAACATTAGAGAGCACTTAGATAAACATAGTTTGATCAATGACTCACAACATGGATTCACCAAGGGTAGGTCATGTCTCACCAATTTATTGAGTTTTTATAGGAAAGTTTATGAGACGGCAGATAATGATAAGGATTATGATATAATATATTTGGACTTTAGTAAGGCATTTGACAAAGTACCACACGAGCGACTCTTAAATAAGGTTAGGGCTCATGGTATAGATGGGAAGGTTCTTCATTGGATCAGAGCTTGGCTAAGTAATAGGCAACAAAGGGTTACAATTAATGGTTCCAAATCTGAATGGGGACTGGTGACAAGTGGAGTTCCACAAGGGTCTGTTTTGGGCCCATTACTATTTTTGATTTACATCAACGACTTGGATAGTGGGATTAGCAGTGATATCAGCAAGTTTGCTGATGATACTAAGTTAGGTAGGATTATTGGATCACAGTCTGACGTAAACATATTGCAGGGAGACTTAGATAAACTTAACGAGTGGGCAGTCAGATGGCAGATGGAATTTAATATTGATAAATGTAGCGTTATGAATGTTGGTAGAAAAAACCCTGGTATAGATACACCATAAGCAATGTATCGCTGAAAAGATCAGAAGGTGAAAAAGATCTTGGAGTGAGGGTGAGCCAGACTCCGACCTAGGAAACAATGTATGAGGCCAGAAATAGAGCTAATAGAGTATTAGGATTCATTACCAGAAGTGTTAAAAGTAGAGTGCGGAAGTTATTCTAAAGCTTTATCTGGCTCTAGTCAGGCCTCACCTAGACTATGCAGTTAGTTTTGGTCTCCATATTACAGGATGGATATAGTGTTGTTAGAAAAAGTGCAGAGAAGGATGACCAAATGATACAAGGGATGCGTAACTTTAGTTATGAGAGGAGATTGAAGTTATTAAAATTACACTCACTCGAGGACGCAGAGTAAGGGGCGATCTGATAGAAGTTTTTAAGTGGATCAAGGGATTTTAATAAAGGAGAGGTAGGAAAAGTTCTTACGGCTTTAACCAGGGTAGAACAAGAAGTAACGGATTCAAGCTGGAAAAGCGTAGATTTAGAAAGGAAATAGGGAAAAACTGGTTCACAAATAGGGTGGTGAATGAGTGGAATGGTCTCAGTAGACAGGTATTTTAGTGCGGAGTCATTAGGGAGCTTTAAAAGGGGACTGGATAAGTTCATGATGGGATGAAAGGTGGATGTAGGTAGTGTTAGGTGACAGGAACTACCACGTGTAGGCCTCGCGGCCTCTTGTAGCTTCCTTATTTTCTTATGTTCTTATAAAGTAATCTTTGGCTCAACATTTGTTGAACAAACAACAACAAGCGAGAAGCTGGCTGCATTTTAATTAAAGAGGCGTGTAAAGTTAATTTAATTAGGCGTGTAAAAAAAATGTTGTATATTGTAATTTTACCTCCCTTTCTTTCAAGAATAAAATTATATCGAATTAATTTTATTTTCACCAAATGTTTTAAATTATAGAAAAAAAATATTAACAAAGTCACGAGTTTTTGTGCGCAAGCATTACCATTCACAACACACAATGCATGGCACAAGCAAATATTCCTGAATATTTAGTTTTGCTAATCTGGGTTGTTGTTATGCACAATTGTGTTGTCGATTTTGTCAACCGCGATGATTTTGTCATTAATACACAATCAATATTATTTTTCGTCAATTCTGGTGAGGAGTGCCAGAACTGGCTGGTGAGTGGGTGCAAAGAGAGAAAATGTTAACAACCACTGTCTTACAATGTGGCTCATTGATTGATTGAGCACGTTATTAGTTATTGGACTGACGAGAGGTCCTTCATGCTAGCATACCTGCCAACCCCAAATCAGGCCCGCCCTTACAAAGCACTACATTTGCCCTTCAAAACAGCATAAAACCTTACACGTGCGTGAAAAAATGGTTTATTTGGTAACATACAATACAATATTGGCAGTTACGAGGAGCACTGATTATTGTATGTAGCTGTGGCTGATTTTGGCAACTTCAGCATTTCACTTGTTGGATGCACTTGATAGCAGCTTTCATCACAGTTCATTTTTACTTTGAGAAAAGCTGTTAGTGTATCAATTGCCATGGTCTTCCTATATTCAGTGTTGATTTTCCTCACATGTGAAAAGGCTCGCTCACTGTCAGCATTACTGTGTGGCAGACACAAGAGGGCGCTTTTTACCATACAAAACTGCATTATACGCCGTACAATTTAGGGTACGCCGTATAACAAAATTTCTTTTTCTCAACTTTGGCATGCCAATTTCCTATGTAAAATGGAATTCTAAGACGATTTTATCTCATTAAATTTTTGCATTTGAGCAATTCTTACTATGCAAAATAGCACTTTTATATTGCACCCTTATCGAATAATACTTAAATGAGTACGCAGTGTCCCGTTGGTCCTGTGTATTGCATCATGCACCAATATGAGTTCCAAATGACTAGCGTGGTAAGCTCTTTCTGATCAGTTGGTTCATCAGGCACTACATCACAGTGCCACAGCCTCTACGTTGGCCTAAAACGTGTCCATCACCTGCTTCACGACTCTTTCGGTGCTCTGAGTGTGGATAGAGAACTCCGGAACCTCGTACGGCTTGACCAGGATCTCCTGGATCTGATCCCCGGACAGTGAACAGGTGAATGCCGGCTCGTGCACCTGGCCAGGCTGCCAGCTGATCAGTGTCTGCAAGCTGGTGGCTGACAAGATCAGCTTGGGTGTGATGCGAGGTCTTACACTGGTGTCCCCATACTCCTCGCCAGCCCTCAGCTTCAAAATCTGGGTCACGGCGAACCTGCGGTCGTCCTCACTCTGACTCGCCATCAGCGAGAGGAGGACACATTCTGAGTGTGCGAACCATGCTCCTGTCCGCACGTAGAAGGTCACAGCTGTTTGGACCTTCTTGGGCTGCGACCTCATCACTCTGAGCTGCGTGAGGATGTGCTTGGGGCCGTCCTCTAGTCTGTGGTGAACCTTGATGTCGTAGTAGAGCTTGAAGTACACCTGCAGGCAGTACTTGACTAGGATTTCCAGGGTGTTCAGTTCTTTGCCAGTCATTCCATGCTTTCTGGTCCACATGTACACGAGCGACTGGGCTGTGGTGAGCCATGTGGAGTGGGACACCTTGCCACACTTGATCTCCTGCAGCTCGGACGGGAGAACGCCCCGCTTCACAGCCTGGACCAGCTGGTAGGAGACCTGCTGGTCAGTGGACATGTTGACCAGGATATACTCCGGTATCTCCGTGAGATCTTCACCGCCTGGCATTCCTCTGAACTCTGCGTTGTACTGCATCTCATTCACGCTGGACAGCAGACTGCACACTGGACCCGTGAAGCCAGTGTCAGATGAGGTAGGCCCGTCGATGCTGGTGATAAGGTGGCGCAGGGGCAACTCGTTTGTGTGCAACATGCATATACTCCAGAAGAGCTTGCGTCCCAGCATCTTCTCCAAATGGGCGTGAGTACCACCCTTCCACCCCGTGTTGGCCCTATATAGTTGAGTCACCTTGCAGTACGATCAGTGAGTCGGTGGAGTCGTATGTCACCAGCAGATGATAGAGAGCCTGAGCCACCTTGAACGCAGGCTTCTCAGGTGGCACCGGGTCCTCTGGTACAAAGTGCCAAAGGTACCTTCCAGATGGCTCCTCTGTCACTTACTCATTCTCCTTCCTGATCAACCTTGGGTGCAGTTTCCCATAGCTGTCGGGCACCATCGCCCTGGTCTTGTCCTTCCTCCCATCGTAACCCAATCCAACTATTTTGGTACCCTGGTTAGGGTATGCCGTATAACAAAAATTCTTTTTCTCAACTTTGGCATGCCAATTTCCTATGTAAAGTGGAATTCTAAGACGATTTTATCTCCTTCTATTTTTGCATTTGAGCAATTCTTACTATGCAAAATCGCACTTTAAGCTATGTTTTGCATATAAATATAAAAGTCCATTTTTGCATAGCAAGAAGTGCTCAAACCAAAAAGTTGAAGCGGACAAATCACCCTTAAAATTCAATTTTACATAAGAAAACACCCTGCCAAATTCGAAATAATCTATATTTCACTTTTCATTGGACCTACGGCTTACCCTACGCGTACATGATAAAAAAATCTAATTTCCCGTACAAAATACGGGTAAACCTTACAAGTTGACAGGTATGTGCTAGATATTTTGTTAACTAGCAACCCATCACTAAAATACGTAGTTGCTCTGAGTTTACTTCAGGTGATCATTGAAATACAACTTAAAATATTACAGACAGCAAATTGAAAAAAAATGTTCGCAACGAAAGTTTTCTGATTTAAGTTTGGCAAATAAAAAAATTGGGTCACTACTCGCCACAACTTTTTTTTTTTTTTTACATTACAAAGGACTGGCCAAAGCCACAAAAAAAGAGGTAACAAAAAGCCCGCTTAGTTGCCAGTCCCTATAAAGAAGAAAGCAAGAGAATACAAAAATGGGGGTGGGTCAATTTAGTTCGGGAGGTATCCTCTCTTGAAAAGATTTAAATCGTAGGAAGGTGGAAAAATAGAAACAGGAAGAGAGTTCCATAGTGCACCAGTGAAAAGGATGAAAGAGTAAAGATTCATAATTAAGAGTAAATGATTAACTCTTGCATTAGGAAGATGGACATAATAGGGATGAGCATGAGTAGAAAGTCTTGTGCAGCGAGGCTACGGGAGGCGGGGAGGCATGCAGTTAGCAAGTTCAGAAGAGTAGTGACCATGAAAATAACAGTAGAAGATAGCAAGAGAAGCAACATTGCGGTTGTGATTTAAAAATTGAAGACAGTCAGTTAGACGAGGGGAGCTGATGAAACGAAAAGCTTTTGACTCAACCCTGTCAGAGATGAGATGTGATATTTCCAGTTCAGATATTTAGTAAAGACAGTCCAAGAATGTTTATTGTAGAAGAAGGAGATAGTTGAGTGTCATTGAAGAATAGGGGATAATTATCTGGTAGGTTTTGTCGAGTATATAAGTGAAGAAATTGGGTTTTTGAGGCATTGAACAAAACAAGTTTTACTTTGCCCCAATACAAAATTATAGAAAGATCAGAAGTTAGGCGCTCAGTGGCATCTATCCGTGAATCACTTAGTTCCTGTTGAATTGGACGTCTAATAATAGATGTTGAAAAATGCAGGGTAGAATCATCAGCGTAGGATTAGATAGGGCTTTGAGTTAGACTTAGAAGATCATTAATGAATAA
>JACEEZ010000272.1:187359-204859 GCA_016584305.1 Chionoecetes opilio
AACAGTCTGCAGCACCCCTAACCCCGTAAGTACTCCTCGGAGTATTTCACAGGCGGCAGTGCGACTGCCTACTCCCTACAAAAGAGGAAGAATTTACTTCTTCTTCTTCTTCTCCAGAAGAAGATTGACTTCTTCTTTCATATTCCTCCTCCTCCTCCCTCTTTAAGCTCAACACCATGTGTCGTCCACAGGCTGGTACAGATAACCTGGTGGAATACACGCCAGTCAACGACACGGACGGCCTTGAAACATCCCGCCTCGGCCTTCGTTTCGTGGTGGGTCCCAGCCACTTTCCTCCAGGAGAACTGCGCCTCAAGTGAGTCATCTTCTGATAATCATATTCTTCTCTATATTTTATTTCTCACCAATCATACAAAATGTAATGTAATTTTTTGTAAACCAATGTCTTTATTCTTTTGATTATATTGAACACTCTTCTCTATGAAAATTAATATTTCCGTTGACTTTTCTTTTTTTCTTACTCATCCTGTTCAGCACTTCTGCATATGCCTTTCAGTACCTTATATTCCATTCTCCATCTAATGTTCCCATTTCTTCTGTACAAACTCGTTTTACAAGAGAACTTTAGAACATGGTAGCTTTCATGTGTATCTTCTTATCGTCTTATCTTATCGTCAACTGGTTTGAAATCTATTTTCAATTTTTTTAAATGAAATCAATGTTAGAACCTCTCGATTCGTTACTACTGCGCTGTACTCTTGTTACTATTATAAGCTAAGCAAGACAACCGCCTCAGTCTTTATCAATCTTGCTTTGTGATTATTTTTTAGACGTGGTGTGAAGTTGGTAAAGGTAAATATGGGGTCACACGCTCTGCTGCTCGTGACCTCGGTGCTCATCTCTGTCGCATTAGCCTTTGAATCTGGTGAAAACCCATTAACCCGGGACACAGGGCTAGTGTGACATCCGGGTTACCACAGTTACCTTCCCCAGGTTTCCCCACGTACCCATCAAAGTTATCAACCCCAAAAGGGAGGATGAGCAACTTTTAGGGGTGCCGCCGACTTGCCCTGGCCCGGATTCAAACCAGGGCCCGCAGATTCGTAGCTAGGCACACTAGCCACTACACCACGGATGGAACAATTGTCGCTTGGTGAGGTGTGAAGTTGGAGGAACATAAAATCCACACCCCACTCAAGATTCCATAAAACTAACATAGATCGTTTTTAATTGCTTCTAGTCCTTTCTTTGATACCTTTATCGAAAAGAGAGAGAGAGAGAGAGAGAGAGAGAGAGAGAGAGAGAGAGAGAGAGAGAGAGAGAGAGAGAGAGAGAGAGAGAGAGAGAGAGAGAGAGAGAGAGAGAGAGAGAGAGAGCTTAAGCTTACCATCTCTCTCGCCTATTGGCCACAGGTGCACCGCCACTATCGCTGCCGTCTACTGGCAGAGCTCCGAGGAGTCGGTGGAGTTACAACTGCAGCAGACTGACTCAGTCCTGGAAAGTAAAGGTGTCTACGCAGGTGAGTCGCCAGGCCTACCGCACTGTTATGTAAATCAGCTGATGTTCGTATGGCCAATTGGTGATTATGTTTTCTAATTCCATTGCTTCTGCAGCTGATTATGATGGCTATTATAATGATGATGATGATGAAGATAGTGATGATAACATCATATGGCTGCAAGAGGATGCACAGTTATTTGTGGGGTTTACCCAAAGATCGGTCACTATTGAGTTCTAAGCTCTTTCTGGAAGGGTAACAGTAGGTAGTTATGTGTCCAGCGCATGATGAGTTCCTGGGTGAATGACACACGCTGCCCGTGTGGATTAGTGGTAAATTCTTGACATTCGACACGTATATAATAGAGCCTGCTCAATAATCCTGATTTTCATTGACAAAAATGGGCCATTTCTAGCCCCCTTGAGCAAATTAGTCCAGCAGCCAGGGGTTGGAACCTTGGAATTTGTGGTGCATAATTGTTCTCTGCGGAATTTGATCACTGAGTAATAAGAAATAATTAATAAGAATCCGTCGGGTGCAATTATGGCACCCTTGAGCATTTTGAAAAATTCAAGATGGCGGCTAATGTACATAATACACCAACGTAGTAATGGTTTTATATTGATAACTTCCTTAATATTTGACTTACAACAGTCATTTTGGTGTCTAACCATAGATTTTTGTGGTCAAGGAATCCAATAACAGCAATGAAATTACAATAAACACTTATTTATACGGTCTGAAAAATAGACGGTCTGTTAAACTAATAATACATTACAAAAAATAAGATTAAACCATCCAATTAGACTGGGAAAAGTACAATAACAATATTTCTGAATACCCAATTTAAGATGGCCGCAAAAATGGGTAGCGTATACATTAACATATTTACAGAGAATAATCAGCTTTATATCCACAGAGTTTCATGAATCCAAGGGATTAAGCTAATCTATTCCCATTAGAACATAACAAAATACACAAGTGTCTTAGAGACAAGATCTATTGCAGTAGCGTCCAATGAGGAAACTCTCATATAATCAAACACATCAGTCATCACTGTCATCCTCATCATTATTTTTCATTTTAAATTCCGAGTCATTGGCATCCTCTATCCTTTGTTCAGCAATGTCCAGCGATTCCGACATGTTCTTATTTCTGCTCGACAGCGACCAAAAAGCAGAACAGGACATTTTACCAGCCACAATTCACACCTCTCAGTTGAGCATGGTGTTTCGCTTGAGCAGCCCACATTGGATCAGCTTCATAACAGCTGCTGGAGCAATTTCCTTTGTGTGGGGAGGGTCACTGGATTAATACACCGCAATCGTCATCAGATACCCAGCGTTCTCCAGAGGGTCCATATCTGGTGCCTCGCCAGTCAGTGCCGACCTCCAAATGCATGCTTGAAAATGTGCCCTTTTCACGTTCTCGACAAACGCTTAAATTTGAAAGAGGAAGAGTCTTCAGTTGGTGAACTGACGCAGCATTTTTTCTCCCCATGCTGGAGATCAAGTCTGTATCGGATATCTGACATGCTGTCTTTTGGGGCCCAAAATTTTCTCGCCATAGAATGCTGCAATAAACTGGGTTGCTTCTCGAATTATTGTCTGGTGTGGGCTTCAGGTTGTCCTATGCTGTCCAGTTTATATCTGCCCTTAGGACTTTTACTGCTTTGATTTTCCAATTCCAAAATAGCAACCAAACTGTGTCGAATCCTGTCAACGCATGTGCTGCCAGCAGCTGTGGGGACAATAGCCTGGTGTTTATTACGGTGTCTCCAATGTTCACTGAAGTCCTTCAGGAGAAAACGGTTCCATGACAAGGCATGCAGAGAGTTGACAGTAGTGGTAGTAATGTACAAGCAATAAAAACACGTCTGTGTCATCGAGATTACTTTAATAGTCTTTCTGGTGTTAGAAACAAACTGGACAACCTGGTGTGAATGATGAGTCTGCTTCCTCATGGTTAGTTTGCAAATCTGACTCTCCACTCGTACACCTTGCCAGACTTCAACAGGAGTATCAGCTTTCCTGTGACAAAAAAGTCTGTTTGGTAACCCGGGGTCCTTGCGTTCCATCTAGAAGTTCCTCAGTTTATCATCTCAATGAGCTGCTCCTTGTTGTGTGCCCCCATTGAGAACAACGTCTCGGGAGGGAATTGGCGTTGTCAGCGTAATGACATGTTCCTTGCAATGCTACACTCCAGCAGATCGTGCAGCCCTTGTGCTGCTCTTGATGCTTTCTTGTGATATTTGTCAAACACTACAAATACGTTGCTCGAAACGGTCATCTTGGAAAGCACATACTCTACAAAGGCATTCACATAATCATTGACGACTCCTTCGTTGGCCAGTGAAACTATCCACATTGCTGCACATTCATCTATATATATTGGATATGTGTGGCTTGTGAATGTCCTGGAGGAATGTTCCACTTGGAGAGTCTTCCAGAGCGTAGCTTTGGCTTTAGCTATTCTCATTTCAGGTTGGTCCCTTGTGCCATCAAAGAGCGACGTTGGAAGAGGTGCCAGCTCATATCCCATGACTGAATTTACATCAATGTCTCGATACTGTATTAATATCATCACCTTGAGAAGATTAGTCACAGTCCATCTGTCCCTTTTTATCAGTGGTATGTGTTCTCTTTGCTTGATTTCCGACCATGGTTTTGATTCGGTTTACAATCGGTTTGTGGAATCCTTCTGGCCAATTTTATTTTCAAACGCTTGTTTGCTGGATTCCAATGGTCTGGGCATTTTCCACATGCACTGTCTCTGGATTAATCCTTCCGGTTACAATGTTGACAAGTCCCGAGGATGTTCATCAGGTTTAGTGGATGAATGCACAACGTCAGCTTGTCACGCAAGCCGTCCTGTCCTTTTCATCATATGCGATTCGGGACGGCATCTCCTCCTTGTGCCCCCTGGTCATCTTTGTAGTTTCTGTTCTTCATCTCGCTACGTCTTTCAGTAACCGGCTGCATGTATGTAAGCTAAGTCCCAACGACTAACGGCAGACTGGTTCATGGTTAAAACCTGTGAGACGGGGTGGCCCTGTCCACATCGCATAAATGTTGTCTCTATATTTCATATCAGTCCACATGCCATTCCAGATTCCCTTTGTATGTCGATGAATAACATAACAATCAATAATTGTTAGATAAAAATAATCTAAGCGGGCTAAAAAAGTTTGACTAATAATATAATAGAGTAAGTAGACTAAAATAAAGATTCCAAAATGTCTAATTCTCATTTCATACAAAATAGAAGCCCCTAAATAGAAAACTACATTTAAAACAACAAAATTACTAAAAAAAACCCCAGTGTAAGCCTTAAAAATTACGTTGCATTGCACAGTATATCACTTAAATATCAACACTAATTGATAGAAACAACAGAAAAAAAACAATTCGATACTAAAAAAAATTGCGCGTTTTTTTGGGGTTACCCATGTCCCATTTAGACACGGCAGCATGTAATATGTATCAGTAAAAGGAAAAGGCCAAAGTCAGGGGTCCCTCGAATTTCATTTTCACGCCAAAATTGGACCTTTGGGCCCATATGACCTTATTGTTGACGAAATTCATATTCATTAGTTGAGGTGATAAAGCTAATCAAAACCCAACATTTTATTTGTAAAAACATTGCCAAAGGTCGTACGTTGTATCTATGCCCGTTTATTATACCCCTACCTCAAATTTTCAGTCCCAAACAGTGATTCCCATTCCTATCTTCAGTCGTCATTTTTGCAAAATGCTCAAGGATGCAAAAGTTGCACCCGACAGATTCCAAAACTAGAGGTTTCAGGCTATCAAAATTCGGAAAGAACAATTATGCACCACAAATTCAAAGGTCGGCCTAAATATGGGGTTTGGCCACCGGACTAAATGAATGTGGTATATCCCATCCTAACCCAAAAAATTCCTGTAAGCTCTCTCCGGGAGGCTGGCGGTCACGATTCCAGTACGTAATTAGGATCATGGTGAATGTAATGGCGCTCAATAACTACTCGTTGGTAAGTGTGGTAGTTACCGTGGCTGTAGTGGTAGGAGTGTGTGATGGTGGCGTTGCGGAGGCCGGAGAGGTAGCGAAGGCAGAAGCCAAGTGATTCCTTGATCACCCTCCTGGGTGCCTGGTTCGGTGTTCCTTGTATTTTGTACCTTGTGTGTGTGTGTGTGTGAGGTTCAGGTATACACAGTATGCGTATCAACTATGTATATTCGCAATATATTGTACAGGGACAAAGAATTGAGTGGTTGACGCCCAGACGCAGATAAGAAGCGTCTTACTAAGGCGGCAACCCTGGGGCAACTTCAACTGGCTGACCTGACCCACGCTACCCCTGCTCGAGACGGGCGCTGGCAGAGGTCGCCTCGGATGCCACCGGCTAAGTGGAAAACTTGAATAGGACTAAAATTTGCCTATTACATGGCTCGGTCACCTACCGGTCGTGCCCACACGGACCAATGATAATGCATGGTGCCGAATTACAACAAAGATATGATCCTATGTGTATCATATTAAATATAACATAATATTAGATAAGTCCTGCAATATAATAATGTAATCTTAATGTATACAATGCAAGTAGATTAACTTAGGCCGTTATCTTGATAAGCAAATGAACATGGAATTGTAATATATCTAAGAACAAAGACATTTATGAAATGGTAAATAACTTGTAGGTAGTAAACAGAGTAAAAAATCATGTGGAAGAGTGGCGTGGCAAGAAATAAGATGTTGCCGGTGGTGTGTGAGCCTTGAACACTCAAAACAATTATATTAATAATAAAAGTTAATGCTAGTAAAGTTGCCGGCGTATGCGGCAGAAGGGGCAATAAAAAAATTGAAAGCCTAGTGACGGTTATCCGATCTTTTTGCAGATAGTCCGAGGCTGCAGAGACTCAATGTCAGAGTCATGTCGATCAGGTGGAGACTCAGTTATCGGTCAACAGCAGCAGAAGGATGCGCATTAGTCGTTTTGAGGTTCCACATGCACAACTTCAGTGAATTGTGAATAGTATTAAGTTATTAATTGATAACTCTGTTTGTTGTGGTTTGAGTAATGATATGAACGGGGAGATCTTTAGAGGAGATGCTGAATCGCGGAAAAATCACGCAAGGCCAGTGTTTGTCTGACGCAGCTTAAACAATTTTTTGTCTCTCTCTGTCTCTCTCTGTTTACGTTCACTGACTCAATGTGTTTCCACAATATATCGCTCACGTGTATTAATTATTATGTACTCGTCCAGTTATTCACTTAAGGCACGTAACTTATATTACAATTTTATGTTGCCACATACCACCGTTGTCGTCTTTTTTTATGCTACGACATTACCATTATGTGTTGTAACGCAACACTATGCGTGATGTAATGTTATCTCATTTCACCGCTAATGCACCAATTATGTTACCCTTCTTAATATGGTTATTTTACGGGTAACGGGTTCACTCCATGTTGATACTGGTTGACTAACCTGTATGGGGTGATTGCCGGATGATGCCCTCTTGACGGGCTGGTAACTTGCTTCGTTGCCCAGAGGTACACATCAAATAAAGTGGTATGTATGGGCTAAACGTGGTCGAGCGGTTCTTACGTAATTTATAAGTATTCTTTAGTGCCAAAGGATTCGAGTAAGACAATATACTACAAAAGATATATATATTATATATATATATATATTAATATATATATATATATATATATATATATATATATATATATATATATATATATATATATATGTACACTTGTGAAGGTTTATACATTAATAATGTCACGCTGTTCGTTAAGTAACGGCCAATGAAGCTAATGTCTAATAGACAGAGCCAGGAACAATTAATGTCGTGACAAGGTACTCCACACCCCCAGGTGTGGGGTACACACAGACACACAGGAAGGTGTCGTGAGTAGGAGCGCAAGGTAACACGTCTCCTGGTGATCTCTGTGTTCTGTCCTCCTCCACTGCGTCTGCCGCATATGAGAAAAGCTGCCCGGAAGCTGTTGTTCCGGTGAGCCGTTGAGTGAAGGTGTTTACGTCGTGGTTCCCAAGATCAGGCTATCCACGTCATCATGATGGGATGGCGTGGCTGCTTGGGTCAACATAACCTCATCAAAAGGTGTCAGCATTCAGCATCCGCTAGGCGCCAGTACAAAACACACAGACACTCGGACATCCTGTCTTAGTATAGATTAACACATACATATAATATATAACCAGTATGCTAATAACAGTTGCCAGCTTCTTGTCGGGGCTCGCCCGCTCGGCGATCACAGCTGATAGCTGTAAACAAAACCACCACACAATGACGATTGATTGATTGATTTAATGCCAAAACAAGGTGAATGTGCACACAATGACGAATTGTCATCTTCAACTCATATCCAACCACATCTTCTCTCATAAACATACTGAATTACACGCAATGCTAGTCATTTCCACAATATATACCTATCAACTGCTCTACCGTAGATAACATTATAGTCGCCAGTCACTTGCCACTGCACTAATGTCGCCAGGCACAATATATTACAAATTTTAGCATCACTACTGATTTGTATGTGCCACTGAAGACGCATCCACAGTAATTTATATTATGTACATCACACTACATGTCTTCAGTGGCACATAAAAGTCTGTAGGGATGCTAAAATTCGTAATATATTGTGCCTGGCGACATTAGTGCAGTGGCAATTGACTGGCGACTATATAGTACGTTATCTACGGTACCTTGTGTATTCTTATACGTGGTCTTAAGGTAAGTCCATGCTTTTGAATGTACATCTGTGTGTTTACTTGTGTCCTGTTATCTGTAATTACATTATTTCTACGACGATCTTCACTCTATTACTACCTAGTTCCGCCTGTCCAACTGTTTTGCGAAATATTGTCACGGCGCGAAATCCTGTAAACCTCCATTCATCGCTCTTATTTCACTGGTTTTACAGGTTAACTGCTGCCCTGAAACATGTTACAGGCAACATCGAGTCACTAGCTTCCCATGAGAACACTTACAAGTAATAATAGTTACTCAAAAGCTTAAATTATCCACGTCAAAAACAGTCAGGAGTATGGTTTTTATCATTATTATTTTATCAACTATTATTACTTGTAAGTGTTCTCATGGGAAGCTAGTGACTCGATGTTGCCTGTAACGTGTATCGGGGCAGCAGTTAAGCTGTAAAAATAGTGTCACAAGCTCTACCCTTCCCGCCATATTTGTTGTTATCTCTGACGTCACGGCAAGAAGCCGTGAGAAGCCGTGAGAAGCGAGCCCTGGCTCTCGCTTCTTCCGGCTTCTTACGGCTTGCCCAGCTGGGCCAATCCGTAAGAAGCCGACTTCTTAAAAGTGCCTCGCGTTAACAGAAAACGCAAGCTGCAACAATCTGGCTTCTTACGGCTTCCTCACCAAAATTCCCTCTTAACCCTGCCGATCCACCCTGGGTTACCACTACCGGTGTCGCGTTCCCAGCAGTCTGTGTATTCGGTACAGTCCGGCTTTGTTTACCAACAATAGGGGGCGCGAACTGCGCATGCGCGGAGGCGAATGTTTACTATAGAACAAAGACTTATTGATCAACAAGGCCGGATCGCTTTAAACACGATACCGTATACGGTGGATTCGGTAGATGTGTTTGGATTCGTGTTCGGTGGATATCGTTCATTCCACAACAATTTATGTGAAGGGCCTACTTCATCCCTTTATCTGGCTAATCTTTCCTGTAAATATCCAGCCATGTTATTGTTGTTGTTGTTGTTTAGGGCTGCGAGGATCGAATCGCGTCCTTATCGGAGGACGCTTGCGAATGCCTTGTTGATCAACAAGTCTTTGTTAGTAAACTTTCGTCTCTGCGCATGAGCAGTTCGCGCCCCCTTTTGTTGGTAAACAAAACCGGACTGCACCGAATACACAGACTGCTGGGAATGCGAAACCGGCCTTCAAGGACGCTTCCCCTGAAGCTTCCATTATGATTATTACACCACAAACACCAATGATTTACCATTTCATGAATAACACACACACACACACACACACAATCACACACACACACACACACACACACACACACACACACACACACACACTACACACGATGGTCAAATGGATAGAGCTTTGGCGCGCCATTCTGTGGTTAATCGGTTCGAATACTCGCTCGCGTGGATTTTTCATTGAATCATTCGGACGGTTACTGTTCCCCTTGAGCAATGGGATGGGGAGGGTGTGGTGTGTGAGGTCCCCAGCATTACCCAAATATCGGTCATAATGAGCTCCAAGCTCGCTCCCGGAGGGTGAAACTGGCGATCGCGAGTCCTGATCGCGTGGACAAGACCATGGCTGAATGACACGCACGCACGCACGCACGCACGCACGCACGCACGCACGCACGCACGCACGCACGCACGCACGCACGCACGCACGCACGCACGCACGCACGCACGCACGCACGCACGCACGCACGCACGCACGCACGCACGCACCGCCTGAACGGCCCAGACGGTAGGGGTGTCGGCACCATTCTGTGGTTCGGCTTTCGATCGCCGACCCCGCACATTCCGGGGATGTTTCCAATGATAAATTCGGGAGATTAATGTCCCCCTTGAGCAAGGGGATGGGGGGGTGTAGTGTGTAAGGTCCCAGCATTACCCAAAGATCGGTAATAATGAACTCCAAGCTCATTACCCAAAGTCCCAGCATTACCCAAAGATCGGTAATAATGAACACCAAGCTCCAAGCAAGGAGGGTGAAAGTGGCGATCGCGAGACTGACTCGCGTGGACAAGACCATGGGTGAATGACAACACACAAACAAACATACCTGGAAGATGTAATTCAACTTTCATCCCAATCAAGCCATATACTGACCACCTTTTCCTATTTTTCCCCATTTCCTGAAGTAAATTTATCTTTCACCACACAGCACTGACACTCAGTCATTATTTCAGAAAATCTCAGTTTTTCCCTTTGTTGATTACCAAATTATCTACCCCTTTTTGTTTCCCTTTTGACTCTATCTCCGTAGACAAATTTTCTCCCCAAATCATTTAAGGGTTTCAGCAAAAAAACTCTCCCTAAAATTTTTTTCCCTTTTTTGTTTTTTTAAATCGCAGTTTTTTCCCCTAGCTAACCCCCTCTCGGATCTCATTTATTCCCCCTTTTTTTACTTAGTCATCCCCTCCCCCATTTAGCCTACTTTTCTTTCCTAAATTTCCCTTTTCCACTCCCTTTTTTGCCACTTAACGGGTTAATATTTTTCCATTCCATCCACCGCTCCCTTCATTTTTTTTACCTTTTTTGCTTCCCCCCTTTCCACTTTGTTTATTGCATAATTTTTTCCTTTCCCGTTTTCCCCTCCATACCCTCAAGACTTTTTTCCCTTTTTTTTCCCAATTCCCCCCCCCTTTCCTTTTTCCCCTCCATTTTTATATTTTTTTTAAATTTACCCCACTAGTTTTTTTTCCAACCCCCAAAACCAGTCCTCTCTTTTCCCCGTTCTCTTGCCTCCCCCCTTTTTTATCAGGGATTCCCTTCCTGACCCTGACAGTTTGGGGAAATTTGGAATCCCAGGATTTCTTTTTCTACACCCCCTTTTTTCCTTTTGGGGAAGGGGAAGGGGGAGGGGCCCGCTGCAACCGCCTCAGTGGGTCTCCAGTTGCTGGCCCAGGCCTTCCCCCTGCTCAAACCCCCGTACGCTTCGTCTCCGAAAAATTTTTTGTCTTTAGCTCGCCTAGTTTAAGTTGAGCGTTGGGGTCATGACACGGGTCGTCCCTGAAAGAGGTCATATGGGCCCGAGTGCGGGAGGGCAGAGAAAGGGATAAGATTTTAAACCCCTATTAGACACTTTGCAATTTCCCAACTACAAGGTTTTGGGACTTTTACAAAGGGGCCGCCACGTCAGCACGAACTAGGGGGACTCGAACCCCTGACCGGGAAGCACGGGGGACCTGCCATTGCGAACTCAGGGTCTCTACCAACCTTGCCCCCCCTGACGGGCAGTGCAGGGGGCCCCAAACCAAAGGTGGGAAAAGTACCAGCTGCGGCGTCCTATTTTTTGCTTAGCCCCCAACATTGATGATTTTTAAAGGCGCAGAAATTTTTCCTACAAGCGTCCCCTGGTTTCACGAGATGATGATGTTACTTGATTTTTTGATTTTAAAAAAAAATGTGATCCTCCCATCGTCATTGCATATGCCCCTCTTCTTTTTAAAAGTAGGACGCTGGAAAACATTACTGACATTGCCCCTTCCCCCCTTGCATTTCCCTAATATCCTCACTCCCTCCCACTGTCCCATCCCTTAATCTCCTTTTTTTTGTCTTGTTTTTTTTTGGGGGGCCCCCGCCCTTGGTGGGGGGGGTTGAAAAACTTAATTCAAGTTTAAATTTTTTTATAAAAAATTTTTTTCCCCCTTTAAAAGTATACGTATATGTCTAATTTTTTTTTTAATTGGGGTATCCTTCTTTTGGGGGCCTTCCCGGGTCTTTTTTTAAAAGCCCATTACATAAAAAGCGTTTATATTATTTGGCCCCGGGTTGGGGGCATCTACTTACGTGTTTCCTAATTTATCGTCACTCACATCAGGGACTAACTTTCTGAAAACCTCCGTCAAAAGCCCCGGGGACAATTGCCTTTTTTTTTTATCTATCCCTTGGGGAGGTTGCTCCGTTTTAAAGGGTTTACAAGATTTACCGCCCTTACAATTTAAATTTTTTATTTTTAAAAAAAAAAACATTCATCCAAATCCAAACTTGGGAAACTGCAAAAAAACCCCGCTGAGATCTTTGAAAAATCAAAAAAAATTTTAAAACATTTGCCAACAAAAACATCCTAGTTTTGGGTGTCGAATGAAATAAAGGGACAAATATTGGAAAAAACAAATCTGATGAAAGATACCCTTACTTATTACACGGGGGGAAAAATTTTTGAAAAAAAAAAATTTTGAGTTAAAAATTTTTGACTTTTTAAACCCTAAAATTGGCATGCTGTTCCAAATCTTAGTCAGTTTTTTTCTAGCACGTCAAGTCTTTTTCTCCACAGTTTAAACCCCTCCAGATAAGCAAAATTCCACTTTTTGGCTTTTTGAAAAACTTGCCAGCTGATTACGTTTTTGACTCATCGAGAGCTATGTGGAAACCTTTTTGTGCATTTTACAATTGAGACGGTGGGGTGAGGGGGGTTGTGTGCGGGCCCCCAAATGGGTTTCATTTACTATCAATATCTGCAAAAAAAATTAGGATAGAAAAAAATTTTAGGAGGTTTGTTATGGTTTTCTTTTAACCTTGTAAAACATACCATTTTTAATTTTTCTATTTGTTTTATGCTTTTTTTTTTTTTTTTTTCAAAGCTTGAAAACAAATTCCCAGTTTGGGTTTTTTATTTACATGGGTATAAATTTCTTTTTTTTTCCCGATCATGCCCCGCCCCTGCTACTTTCTGGGCAAAATCCCCTAAAAAACCCGGGACCCCTTTTCTGCTAATTGTGTAGTTTTCACCCATTCCAAGTCGGGGGCAAGCATCACGTATTTGTCAAAAAACCATATTTCCCCATTTTTTAAAGTGAAACTCCGGTGATCAAGACAAGCTATGGGCCCTAAAAAAGTGTGCAAGCAGTGTGTAGAGATTAGGGAAAAATGTGGCCCAAAAGGGAAACACGTGAAAAGTTGGCTTTTGGTTTTCCCCAGGGTTTTTGGCGAGAGCAAAAAGACTTTCCCACAGACTTACTTTTGTTTAGGGGAAAACATCAGGTTTTAAAACAAGAAAAAAAAAAAGTAAATAAAATTTTCCTAATCCCGCAGCTATAAGCCCAATCCCTCATTCGCTAAAATTCCCCAGTCCCCTTTTCGAACAACACCTCCTCTAGAAGATCTGATGATTTTTGAAAAACCCGAAGTGACAGCAAGGGAGGGCAGTTTTTTGACATTCACGAGGTTTCATTTCGTGGGGGATTTGTTTCAGTACGATTTTTAAATGTTTAGCACGGGGATTTGGGCCTACCCAAAAAAGCTTCAAAAAATACTAGCATAAAGGGGACTAAAACCGAGAAAAAAAATATTTGAAAAAGGATTTGGAAGGAAATCTTTCTTTCGAACGAGAAAAGTACATTTCTGCAGTACTTTTCGAAGTGCCAGCTTTTTTGGGGTTTTTTTCCAAAAACTTTCCCGGGTTTACTAAAGGGAAATTAGGGTTTTTCAAATTAAACAATCCAAATGAATGGCGATTGTTTATTGAAGCTCAAAGCGGAGCTTGAAGTGTGCCCTTTTTACACAATGGCAATTTTTTTTGGGCAGTCCTATTGGGCATTCGGTCTGTCTTCGTGAAAAAATATGGAGATTTTAAAGAGAGTCATTGAGTTATTGCAATATGACAAACAAAATTGGATCATCTGTGGTTTCCTTAAAATGGGGTCCTTTCCCTTTTTTGGTCAAAAACGTGGGGTACACAAAGTATCCCTGCTTTTTCTGTATGCGGGGGGAGCAGTGCTCGAGAGAAGCATTTTGGGTTTTTAGACGAATTGGGCCCCCGGATCTGACTTTAAACCCCGGAAGGGTCCTAAAAATTGTACTGACCCCTTGTTTTTACGGAAGAAAAAAAATTTTCCCACCTCTGCACATAAAAAATAGGTCTTAAAGAAACAATTTGTTAAAACCTTGGGCAAAATGATGGCGCCTTTTTGAAGTAATCATCCTTTGGGATTTCCTGGACTGTCAATTGAAAAAATCAAAGGGCCGGGGGTGGGGTTTTATGGTCCACAAATTCGACAGCTCATCAAAAATGAATTTTCAACGGTACTATGTCAGCCTTGAAAAGGGAAAGCTTGGGGAACATTCAAAGGGCGTCGTCAGAACTTTTTTTGGAAATACACTGCAAGTAATTTTCACAGAAATTGTTTTAAAAAAAATTGGAGAGCACAAGCGCTTGGGTTTCAAAAGGTATTAAAGTTCATTTTTTGCATAGCCCCTTTCCAACTTTTCCCGGAAAAAACTTGGTGCTGCTGCGACGAGCAAGGTGAACGATTTTTCCCCAAAATTTGGGAAAGGTTTTGGGAAAAACGTTACCAAAGGGGGATGGGGTTTTTGGGATATGAAAGTGACTATTTTTGGAGCCCTAAACCCCGATAGTCCTCAAGTTGAACACTCCAGACAAAGCTACAAACTAAAATTTTTTCCTTAACCCCGCACCCCAATTAAAAGCCTTATCCTTTCTAAAAACATATAATTTTAAATAAACAATTTTATTTATGCCTATTTCTTTCATTTTTTCATTTTATGTTTTGCATTTTCAACTTTTTTTTAAAATAAGCCGTTATGTTAAAGTTAAAAGTATTTTTCATATTTTTTTAAAAAAACGAAATTTTTACAGTTTAAAAACCCTTTACGGGGATAGAGGAAAAAAATGAGATCAGTTTTGGGTTCCACCCCAAAAAACTTAATAACAAATGTCAGAACCCAACTCAACAAAAAATTTTTCCCCCGTGGTTTTTCATGAACGCCGACTCGTTTGTATCTATCAACAGGGAAGTGTGGTGGGTACTGAAGAATTCCTTCCCTAAAAGTGATAGCATTATTCACAACCCATTAATTCACCCAATAAAGGACGTCATGGAGGCTCAGCATTTATTAAAAAACTTTCACCCCCAGTACAAATTTTCCAACAAAAATATTTTGGGGGAAAAAATTACTGAGAAAAAATTTTGTTTAAAACCTCGTTAACCTTTTTGGGCCCCGGGCCCCCTGCACGTGATTATGTAAAATTTTTCAGCCCCTAGAGGATTTTAAAACGTTTATTTATTTCCCCTTTTTTTGTGTTTTGCTGCTTGCACTGTTGATCATTTTGTGGGTCAATATGTTACCAATTTTGTGGGTGAATCGGGTTTTGGGGGGGCAAATGGCTGAGTAAATTCAATTTGTGTCTGGAAGTGGCAACCTTTGGGTATCGATTTTGGGAAAAAGTCAGGGGCAAAAAAAATTCGGCAATCTCTTTGTCAAGAAAACCAACCCTGCTGCCCCCTAACTAACCCTTTGACCCGGGGTGTGCATCGGTGGGGCCAGGGGGGCGGGGACACAGGGGACACATGAGCTTCTAATCACAGACGCCCCCCACCAAAAAAAAAACCCAAACCCGCCCATCACAGGCGAGGGGTAAAACCCTTTATAACCCTCAGGTGAGCCCAGGGTTCCATCCGAACCCGGGGATTTAGTCAGGCTCTATAAGCTGTACATAAAAACAAAAACAAAAAAAAATTTTTCAAATCAATATGAAACTTTTAATGAGTTTAGTGACCCCAGTATTGAGGGGGAAAAACGACCCTCACAACGAGTTATTTTCACATGAGGGCCCAATATATATGTTTACAACTAAAACATAAAAAACACACAAGGGAAAAAAAAAAAACAAAACCCCTCCCCGACCCCACCAGAGGGACCTAGCATTAAGGGGAGGAGTAAAAAGACGGGTTTTCCCTCCGGTGGGATTCGAAGACACTGGTTTTCTTAGTTCCCCCCGGCTATTGTAATAGATTTTCAAGGGGACAAAAATGTCATTATTGTAAGGGGGGGGGCCATTTCCACTTGTACCCATGTGTCAACTTTTTATTTGGGTGACACGGGGGGTACCAGTTTAGTCCCGCCACCTGCGAGAAAAACAATAAATAGGGATTTACATGATCCGTTTTGGTCCGGGCAGCCGTCCCTTTGGTAGTTTGCCGTCGATATTTCTTCCCAACAAGTAATGTAACTTTTCCCGATAACCTGTACCGACAGCCGACTGACACGTTCCCCAGATTTTTCTTTAAACTTGGTGGTCTGATGGGGGGCTTGCTCCTCTTGACGGAGGGGTTTTTTGGGTAGTGTGAACCCGGGCCTGCACCGTGCCCAGCGATTTCCCCGACGTGTAGGGTTTCCACAATTGTTTTCCCCGTAAAAAACCCCATTTTGTTCATTTTTTGGCATCATGGATTAAAAACTGATCGAACTTAAGCGTGGGGTTTTTAAAGAGCCCCATTTAATAAGAATAATAAGAATGCCAAAGATAATCTGGGAAAAGAAGGATTATAAAGAGAAAATTGGCGAGGAAATAAAACCAAAACGGTGTGTGCCCTTTAAAATTTACTGTAAGGCCCTAAATCAGATTATCAAAAAACCACTGGGAAATTTCGTGTTTTTCCACCCATGATCCTACAAAACAGAAGCTAATTTACACTGGGGGGACTGTTTTTGGGCGACAGGGAATGTGTTTCAAATTTTGCCACAAAATTTGACCCGGGATTTATATAGCTGAAGGGAAATTCCTGTCTTTTAACAAAAGCGGGTGCTGTAATCGGGCCCTTTTTTTTCCTGGCATTCCCTTTTCTTTTTGGGAAATTTCCACTCGGCCCGAGTGGGACGACCTTTAAAGGAAAACACTTTGATTTTTTCCATAAAATAATTAAATTTCTTCCCTGGGCAAAATCCCCTATCTCTTTTTGGGGAGACCCCATAACTGATGTTTATTTTCTCTGGCATGGAGGTATACCCTTTTTACAACCCTTTTTTAGTCCGGAAAAAATCCCCTAAATCTTGGTTTAAAATAGCCTGCTCTGTGTTGTCCAAGATAGGAGACAGTTTTTCAGACGGTAAACCCTTGCCATTTTTCCCTGAAAAAAAATGGGCCCCTTTAAAATTTTTTGCCCGTACCATGGGAAATATGATCCCAAATAAGCTAAGTTAAAAATGTCAAGAATTAACTTTAAAAAAAATCCTTTTTTCAATAAAAAAGGGCAAAAAATCTCTAGTTCCAGCTCCCCCTCGTGAATTTTACACCTAACCAACACGATTTTTTTCTTTTACATATCTTCAAACAATTTTCTTCTACATACTTCAAAAAAAACTTATCTCTACATATTTTTCTGCCAGGGTTCATCCCAAGGGTGGTTTCCCCCTTGGGTTCCCCCTATACCTAGAGCTGAAAATTTTCGCTAAAAACTTTTTTGGAATGTTTTTTTTGCACATTTTTTCCCTTTTTGGATGATAAAGAGAGCCTTTTTTCCTCCTTTTCCTCAACTCTCTGGCT
>JACEEZ010000272.1:209859-249560 GCA_016584305.1 Chionoecetes opilio
AAAAAACTAAATATAGCAAGGAAAGCTAAAAAAATTTCTGCTTCTTTTAATATCTCCCATCTTATAAGCTGCCCCACAAAGTTTTACATGATGAGGGTTTTTAAGTGAATTTTAAGTTCACCCTTTTTCTTCAGTCTCATAATGACCTTTATTTAATGTTTTTTAAACTGTGTTTATTTGGATAATCTTTTTAGAAAAAAACATTTCCGAAGTAACAGTAATCCTTTATACATGTATAACATGATATACCGGGGTTTCATCCCTTTGGAAAACCCTTCCCCGGGTTTCTTGGGTAAACCCGAAGGGGCCCCTGGTAGCAAGATGGGCGCAGTAGCGTTTAACATGGGGCCTATGAATGACTTTACCTCTTTTTACAGTGCCCCTTAGCTACCACCTGCCCCCCTGGGCTCCCTCTCACAGTCCCGGGGCACCCTTCACAAAAACCCAAAAGATCTTCTATAGAAAGTGGTGGACAGAGCCCTGGTGGGGTTTTAAATTTTCCTTTCCCCTTGTGTGCCCTCCAAGGGCCCCTTGGCCCCAACGTGGAAAAATAAAGTGCTTCGCTCCCTTGCCCTTGCCCTTGGGTCCTGCCCTGCGCCGCCCCCTTTTTGGCCAATGTCTTCCTATGTTATGGCACGCCTTCCCCACGCGTCATGCTCCCTGATCATGCCCCCCCCCTCGGCTTCCTGGGGGCCCTTGCTTGGGAAATTCTCCGGCGCGTCTCGTCGGGCGTTTTTTCTGTTCCTTTCCCCTTTCCCCCTGAGCCCGTTTTTCCCGGGAATAGACCCCTGATGCCCCCATGCGGTCTGCTTCGGTGTCGCTCCTGCTTTTGGCCGCGGTTTTCCCAGGCTACCTTTTCCTGTTTCGCCTTCGTCACAAAATTTCCCTGCCTTGGTGGAAAGGTGCGTTGGTGCAGTTGTAGTCAGGTTCGCCGTGTCCCTGAAATGTGATCCCGGGGGAATTGCTTCCCAAAAAGGGATTTATTTTTTAAATGGCATCATAGAGTTTTAGTAGACGGGAAAAAACTTGGGTGGCAAATTTTATTTTTGGGAAATTTTGGGGTTTTTTGTGGGGGCTTTAAGGGGGGGGGGGTACCGTTTTTTCGTAGGTTTATCACCCGAAATAAAAAGCGCTTTTATTGATAAAAAATTTTTATCTCTTAAAAATTAAAAGAAAATTTTTAAAAAAACCCAGGTGCTTCCTAATATCATCACTCTTTTAGTAAAAAAATATTTGTTGATTCTGGAATATTTTTGATTTTATTAACAAATGTGTTTTTGTACTTTCAGACGGTGAACCAAGATACCCCGCCGTCTTTTGAACAGGTTAAGTTTTGGTCCATTCCCAACCCTTTGTTTGTTCCTACTATAAAACCTTTTTCTAAAAAAAATTAAGGGACAATAAAGGGAAGTGGGCCCTAACGATGTTTAGAAACTTTAGCACTTTTTTATGAACATATTTTAAAAAAATTTAAGGGGGAAGCTACAAGGGGCCCGCGAGGCCTACACGTGGTATTTCCTGTCACCAACCCATACCTACATCCCCTTTCATCCCCCAATAAAACCTATCCAGCCCTTTTTTAAAGCCCCAAAATGACTCCGCACAAAATCCCTTTGTCTACGGGAGACATTCCATTTCTTTTCCACCCTTTTTGTGAACCAGTTTTTCCCTTTTTCCCTTTTCTAAATCTACGCTTTTCCAGCTTTGAACCCGTTACTTTTTGTTTTTCCCCGGGTTTTAAAAGGGCCGTAAGAATTTTCCTACCTCTCCTTTTTTAAAAATCCCTTTATCCATTTAAAAAACCCTTCTACCCGATCCCCTCAGAAACTTCGCGTCTTGGGTTTGAGTGAAATTTTAAATAACTTAAAATCTCTCTCATAACAAAATTTACGAACCCCTTGTATCTTTTTGGGTTTCATCCTTCTCTGCCCCCGTTTTCTAACAAGGCTATACCCATCTGTAACATGGAGACCAAAACGAACCGAAATGTCTAGGTGAGGCTGACTAGACCGGATAAAGATTTAGAATAATTTCCCGCATTTCTATTTTTAAAACATTTTGGGTTAATGAACCCAAAACCCCGGTTCCCCCTTCCCCGTTTGTACGGCCCCCCCATAAAAACAAAAATGACTTTCACTTTCATCCCCGCTTGAGTGGGTATTTGGGGTAACTGGGCACGGGTTGGAAAACTCCGCTCGAGCAGACCCCGCCGAGCGGGAGAGAAAACTTAAAATTTAACTTTGTACGGGGGCCCCACAGGGGCCCGGTGGTGGGGTTTTAAAACTTTGTTGTGACGTCTTTGTGGTTTTTGGGTTTTGTACGAGGGCCGTACAAGGGGGGAAAGGTGGGAACCCGGGCTTAATATTTTCTATTAGCTCTATTTCTAAACCTCAAACATTTTTTCCCTGGGGTCGGAGGTTGGGCTACCCTCACTCCAAGACCTTTTTCACCTTTGATCATTTTATCAGCGAAAACATTGCTTAGGGTTGGTATCTTTTACCGGGGTTTTTTTTCTACCAACATTCAAAACCTGCACTATCAATATTAAATTCCATCTGCCATCTGATGCCCCCCCCGTTAAGTTTATCTAAGTCTCCCCGAAATGGGAAAAATTTTAGGGGCTGTGGGTCCCAAAAATCCTAAACCCACCCCTTTGTTTTCATCAGTAAATTGGAAAATCACTGTAATTTCCCCTATCCAAGTTTTTGATGTAAATCAAAAAAAAGTAATGGACCCAAAAAGGGCCCTTGGGAAAATCCAAAATTGTCACCAATCCCCCTTTAGATTTAGAAACCATTTAAATTTTAACCCTTTGTTGCCTAAAACTTAGCCCAAACTCCCCGATAACAATGAAGAACCTTCCCCATCTATTCCATGAGCCTTTAAAAATTTTTTAAGAGTCGTCGGTTTGGTTTCTTTTTCGGATGCCCCCACTAAAGCCAGAAAAAATTATAATAAATAATTTTCCTTTTCCCCCCAAATAAAGGCCCCATCCCCCTATCTCCCAAGATTTCCCAAAAATGGCACTAAAGACTCATAACAACCCCCGGGATTCCTTTTAAAACCCTGGGAACACTTCATCTGGTCCTGGCGATTTAAAATTTTTTCATTTTTTCATACCCTTTCCACCATTTCCCCAGTTATAAACCTATCTTTGAGTTTTCCTCATCGCCCTTTCCTTTGAAAAATTGGGTTTAAAACAGGTATCGTCTGTGTACCCTCCTCTGTAAAAACCCCTTAAGGGAAAAAAAAAATTTTGACTTTTACACATTAATTCCCCATCCGTTTTTTTAAGACCCACCCCCTCTTGGAAACCTTTAAAGGCCCCACTAATTCCCCTTTTCTTGGTTTTAATACCTGATAGAAACCCCCCTTTGGGTTTATTTTTTGCCTGACTGCTACCTTTTAAACTATTTAAATTTTTCTTAGCAACTCGAGTAAAATTTTTTCACCGTCCTTTTCCCTCACGTTTTACTGTTCTTTGCTTATCAATCCTGCCCTTTAACCCTAAATAAAATGTTTTTTTTACTCCAATGTTTTTGTTTTAAATTAGTGGTCATCCATTTTTGGGTTTACTCTTTTTGGAAAATTGTTTTCCCTTTAAAGGGAAATTTCTTTTTTGCCCGGCAATTATATTCCTTACAAATAAGGGATAATTTCCCCTTTTAGGCCCCCACCTCATTCCAAAGCTAACCGCCTAATTACCTCCTTTAGCCCCGACCTCCTTCCATGTCTAAAACCCCTCCAATTACATCCTCAGCCCCCACCCCACTTCCATGTCTAACCCCTTAATTCCCCCCAGGGCCTTCCCAATCCTTCATGATTTGGGCTTTCCCGCTGTCATGCCCTATCCGTACCCTGGAAAAAATTTTTTCCCTCCCTCCCACAACTCTTTTCCATCCCACCCTCCCGGTGCCCCTTTTTAATCCTGCATTAAAATTTGGCTTTTGAAATTTGGATTTTTTATGTTTTTTGCGCATTTAAATTTTCCCCAAATTCCCATTTTTAAGCTAAATTTTGATTCATAATGGTCGTATTATCTAAAATTTTCCCCCCACCTCCCCCATCTGTAACTAAATCGTCCCTATTTGTCCGGGAAAAGATCTAGAATATTATTCCCCCTTTGTAGGTCCCCGATTGCTTGGGCTTGGAAGTTTTTCCTGGATTATATTTTTAAAATTCCAATCGCGTCGCTGTCACCTTTTGATTAAATCCCCGCTAATTCCTAAGAATTTTAAAAAATTCCCCCCACGCATAGTCGAAATTTGGGGAAAGGGCCCTTTTTTATTTTTTCCCCAAAAGGAGCTGAATTTTTACATAAGTTTGGAGGGGCCCATACAATACAAAAAAAAACCATTTTCTCAGTTCCTTCCCCCAAACCCCTACCCCTATTTGACTCTAGCTGTCCCTCGTTTTTATAAAATTATTGAAACAACACTGCAATGCATTCTTTCCCTAAAACGCAACTCCTTCACCTCTCCTGCCCAAATTGGGCCTTGGGAAATAACTTATACCCAAACTATCTCGACTTCCCCGGGTTTAAATACTTTTCCTGACATAAACCAACCAGTTTCTGTTTTAAAGCTTTATATCAAAATTCTACCCCTATTTATCCTCTCAGGGAAAACTATCTTTCTTAAAATATCCTTTCAGTTTGTATAATAGACCATCAAGCCCAAATCCCTTATTTTTTTCCAAATTTTTCCCTTTTTCTTTTAAATAAAACCCCCCCTCTTCCCCTCTTCTTACGAATCACTTAGTTCCCCCGCCTTTTGAAACTCCTCCCAGTGTCGAAAATTTCCTTTTCCCCCACCCCAAGTGTCCCCCTCCCCTGGTTTCTTTTATCTTTTTAAAAAACCTGCAGGCACTACCTCCCCCTTTAAGGGATTTAGGGAAAAAATTTTGAAAACCTTTTTCCCCGAAAAGTGCAACCCCCCTCCCTGCCGGTAGAGAGGGTTTTTGCCCCAAAAAGAGGGGCCCCGCGGGCTAAAAAAGGCCCAAAAAATTTGGGTTTTAAAAGAAAGGGGGCCAGCCGGGGAATTCAAGCAATAGCCCTGGAATTTCCAAAAAGTTTTGTCCCCAAAAAAGCGTCTTGGAAGGGGCACCCCCACACCCCAAGGGAAAACCCCCCCCTTTCCCAACTTTTCCTTTCAGCTTCCTTGAACCCGTAGCAATTCCCAAATTCTTACACACTCAAATCATTTCCCCCCAAACAAATCAGGCAGACGATGGGCTTTTTCCCTTGACCCCCATGGGACTAACTATTTGTCACTAACATAACCCATCCCCCTTCCCTGGGTTTTAAATTTACCCCCCTTCATGCGCATCCCTTCCCCGTCGCAGAAAACCCGCTGTAAAATGGCTAAACCCGCTTCACCAACAAAACCCAAAATTTTTCCTTCGGGTGATTTATTTTATTTGTCTACCCCTCCTTTCCCCCGTATCTTCCTTTGGCAGCCCCAGAGTACCCGAAAAGCGTTTTTGTGTTTTCACCAAAAATGGTATTTTTTACCTTTTTTTCCTTTGAGCGTGCCCACCGTGCTCAACCACCCGCCATTTTCCATTCCTTTGGGGACTTTCTAGAGACACTCCCTTTTGTAGTAGCCGAGGCACGTCTCCCTTGGGACCAATGAAAATATGTTCTTTCCCCGTAAGGGATCCAATTGTAGAAAAAAGTCACCGTGAATGGAAGATTTTTAAAAACCTCGCACCGTTAAAGGGGCAGGAAAATTTTTTATCTTTTGCTACATTTTTTAGGGAGATTTTGATATTTACCCCGATATGATTTTTGGGAAAGTTTATATATATAAGGAAAAAAAAAAGACAAAAGTATGATTAAAACAGTAAAAATTCATGACATGGGTTTTATAGCACTGATACAAAAAAGGAAATAAAAAATATACTTTTCTGTAAACATCACACATTCATACCACCTTTAAACCCCCAGTAATTTCTCCACTCAACATCTAGGAATACAACAAAAGAAATAAATGAATGTAAAAAACTGAAATTAATTTATGGGGTCATTTGCGTTTTTTAATCCCTTGGCTAAATTTAAAGGCTACAGGGCATCTTTGCCCAAATACTGTGTCTTTCCCCGTTTTTCCCCAGTTTGGTGCATTTGGGATGATGCTGTGCATGGAAAGGGGATTTTATGGCCAAAGAACAAATTATTTCATTTTGCACGCACCTTTGCACCAAAACCTAAAATTAAATTCAAATACTGCACGTGGTGCCGGCTTTTTGAGACCCTTGGGACTGGTATAAGGTTTTTGTCGTCATTTTTGTTTTTCCCTCCATGGGCCCCCTGGGAGCGGTTTTTTTGGCCTTGGATCTTTGGGAGGTTTTGTCTCTTTTGAAATCAGGTTTGGGAAAGTTTTAGTGAGGGTTTTTAGAGTGCTTGCGTCGGTGGAAACTTTTTAACCCCCCAAGTTTTGACCTTGAAAAAGGGTCCCATCGAAGAGCTGGCAATGTGAGCACAAAATTTTTTTGGATTTTACCCCTCTGGCCCAAAAGTCTCGCCCTGGGCAACATCAAACTTCAGGGAAAACGTCTGGGAAAATCCAAAGATTTTGGAAAAAAGGGGGGTTTTTATAATCTTGCGCCGAAGGTAGTTGCCGGGGGCCCTTTGGGTTTTCCACGCTTTCCCTTTGATATACTGAAGAACTTTTCCCCCCCAATCTGCGCCCGGAAATTTTTGCAGTCCTATCCCCAAAAACCCTTTTGGGTTTTTCCCTTCCCAAACGCAGTGCACCTCTCCCTTTTATGGGCAATTGTCCGGAAAATTTGCCCCTGCCAAATTAACATCTTCAATTTTCCTGGGGTGGTTTTGGTTGGCAACAAAAATCTTTTTCAACAACAAGGGAAAGCACTGTGCTGGGGACCAAACATACATGTCTCGCGTTGGGCGTTCCTTTTTTTGCTGCATCGATGAAATGAAGGGGATCTGGTTGTTTCAGTTCCTCGTGAGTGGAAATGGGAAAATTCTGGGTGATGATTTGTTTGCATTGGTGTAGGATGACCCCATACACAACAACCCCCCCCTTTTTTATCCCCGAGAAAGCTTCAGCAATCGTTTCCCCAAGGGGAAAATTTCGGGGAGCTGGGACTTGGGGTTACAGAGATGAGAAAAACTTTATTTGGAACATGCGTATGTCATCGCGTCTTTTATTATGAATTTAATGGTTTTGATGAGCCTTTCTTTGCTTGGGAAAGTGTTTTTTTCTTTTAAGATCCCGTTATTAGCGGTCGAAGATGATTTGCCTTCACTGTACCCAAATTATCATTTTTTCCCATTCTCTTGACAAAGCACAGCCAAAGGGCCCTTTAAATTTGTGCATCCCCGGAAAGCTTTTCCTACCTGTAACGAAACCGCTTTTTCCCTCAATGATGATGAAACGGGGTTTCTTGGCGAACCCGGGGTTCCTCAACCCCAACTCGGGCATCGTCAACAGAGTTACTTGTTGGAGAGACCGGGCCTAACCCCGAAGGGTTTGGATGTTCTTCGAACCCCCCTCTGTGGTACCCTCCATTCCCCCATTTTTGGGAGAAAAAAAAAAAAAAAATTTAAATTGGTACTCTTGGAAAGCGTGGTGTAGGTTTTAGGGGGCTTTATACCAGTTTCGGGGGGGAAAATGACTCGATTTCCTTCATGAAAAAAACTCTTTTCAATCGGGATCAGCAGTGTATTTTGTTGGGAAAAAGGGGAAAAGAGGTGGACCCCCATTTCCCAAAATTTTTCCCATTGGTCTCCCAATTTGTCCACTAGTTCTGGCGCGACTGTTGAATTCCCAGGAAGCGAGCTAGTAACTGGCCAAATTTTTACGAAGCTTCAAAAAACTTTGGTTTTCCAAATCCATAGGGTTGTCTTCTTCACACAATTTCTGTGTGTCCTTTAGTTCATCTTCTCAAATTTGTCCCATATTGAAAGGGGGGAAAACAAACTACAAGTTGTCAGCCACAAAAGGTCATATCGATTGTCCCTTTCAAAATCTTGTCCAGGAATCGCTTTTTTGCACTTTTGGGGGGAGCCATCATCGAAAAAAATGTTCACCAAAATGCATGTCATTTGGGGAAGGGTTAGTTTCGCAAGTTCTTCAAGGCCCCGTTTATTTTATTCCCCATTGTAGCGAACCGCTGGGCTATTTTTCCTGATAGTTGACAAAAATTTGTGGGCCCAGTTCAGAGACGGCGGATATCTTGGTCACCACCCCTGCATGTTACAAATAAAAAATATTGGGTTTTAAAAACATCAATAATTATTCCAGATAACAACTAAAAAAATTTGGACATAAATGAATGATGATATGAGGAAGGGGCCCCTGATTTTTTTCATAATTTTTCCCATTAAAAATTTTAAGAGATAAAAATAGTTATATCAATAATTAGCGCTTTCATTTCGGGTGATAAACTACGAAATGACGGTACCCCCCTTTAAGCCCCCACAAAAACCAAAATTCCCAAAAAGTAAAATTGCCACCCAAGTTTTTCTGTCTACTAAGACCCTATAGATGCCATTTAAACAATAAAACCGCTTTTGGCACGCAATTCCCATGGGATCACATTTCAGGTACACGGCGAACCTGACTAAAACAGCAGCGCGGGGTGACGCGAGGGCTCGTAACGCTCATGGCAGTTCATCAAAACAACGGTGGTAAGGTGCGGCCCGTGCTCGACTACCGTGAGCTCAACAACCACATGACCGCCTACACTGCCGATAGTGACGTGTGTGTCGATCAGCGGCGCAAGTGACGTTGACATGGAGTAAATGTGGCTGTTGTTGACCTCCACAAGGCCAATCTGCAGCACCGTTTTGATCAGCAGCTATGACCGTTTCAGACAGTGATAGTGCGAGGTCAGCAATACTGTCTGACTTGTCTTGGATTCGGCCTCAAGATAACTCCACTGATTATGAAGGCCGTTGTTGTATCGGGGAATTAAGGTTCACTGTGTGGTTTGGGATTCATGTCTTGTATCGGGGAATTAAGGTTCACTGTGTGGTTTGGGATTCATATGTTGTATTGGGGAATTAAGGTTCACTGTGTGGTTTGGGATTCATTAAGTTTCGAAAGAGGTTTCGGAATTGCCTTGATTTAATGTAGTATGCTTTGTTGGAGCAGTGAGAAGGTGGACATGTAATGTGTAATGGCTTACACATTAAACTAAGAGCCACTCCTCGAGTTTCCATTCAAACCGCCACCTACTACATTTGGCGACGAGGGTATACGGATTTTCTGTCCATCTACGGTCATCTGGAAATAATACCGAATTTTGCAGGCATCTCAAACTTTGTAGAGACAGTGTACTTTAAACAGGCCTGACAACACACTAGAACCTTTGCAGATATGAAGTACAATAAGTGTACAATATGCAGTTGTAATGTCATTCAGATAAGCTTGGAGCAGTTCTTATGCTGTTTTGCCGGTATTATTCTAGTGTTTACCCATACTCTTCCTCTCCCCAAAACAAGCTTGGGGGACCTGGGGTAATGCGGGATATTTGGCTGAGGTACAAAATATGCATCGCAACCACATATTTTTTGAGTTAAGGGTGTTGTAAAAATTCACCTAGATCTAGGGAAAATGGATTGGTTTCTTCTAAGTCCATAGATGTGTGAACCTGACGATTCTCACAGAATGATGACCGGAGTGTCGAGAACCACCCCATCCCTTCGTTGGGAGGTAAGGTAATATTTTGTCAGGTTACCGGGGAGGGGGGGGATTCCCCAGCTAGGTTAGGTTAAATTTGATTAGGTTAGGAGTTAGGTTACATTATCGGTGGGTCGATGGGGACGGAGCTGCCCCGATAGGAGGTTAGGTAAATTCCCCTAGATCTCGGGAAATTACCCTAGATCTAGAAAATTTTGACTCCCCTACACAACTCCAAAAATACATGTTTCCTACGCATTATTTGTTCCCCACCCGAAAACCCCGCAATCCCGCATTCCCACAGGTCCCCAAGTTTCTTGGGCGGAAGGGGGAGAGTATGGCCAAACGCTAGAAATTTACTATTTTGCCTTCTGGAAAAATACCCTAAAAAAATTTCAAAACTAATCTTAGTCTTCTCCAACTCCTCTTCCTATTTGTTTGCCTTCTCCTTCGAGAATAATCGAGATAAAGCAGGGGCTATAACACGAATTTTAACCTCTCCTTCTTCTCCACCTCCCCGGTGTTACACACAAGAATACTTTCATACTTTCTTGGCAGGCCTTGATTTACCCGACAACATAAGAATAAGGACATAAGAAAATAAGGATGCTACAAAAGGCCGTGAGGCCTACACGTGGTAGTTCCTGTTACCTAATACTACCTACATACCTACCTACCTACTACCGACAATTTGAGGTAGGAACTTACCATTTTGAGTTTTTTTTAATACGATGTGAAGTTACAATAAGATTTTCATACTTGACTTCCAATCTTTTTGGTTTATGGTGTTGGAAAAGGGCTGTGAAGATATATTCGATTATATTCGTCCTGGTGTAGCCGTGTGAAGTGACCCCAGGCGTGACAACTGACTTGGTCTTCCTCAGGATACCAATCTTTCTGGCGGTTGTTTTTGGTTCTTGGTGTTGGTAAAGGGCTGTAAAGATCTATTTGTTGTTGTTTTAGGGCTGCAAGGATCCCTTGGGAAACACTAAAGATCTATTTGAACCTATTCGGTTGTTGTTGTTGTTGTTGAAGGTCAGTGATGTGGAATTCGAAGATATTCGCCCTTACCTATTCAGTTGTCAAATTGTCAATGTTTAGTTGTTTACATGTCTCATGATGTCTGTCGTCAAGCCTTGGTAACGGAACCCTACTCCAAAACGCAATGCTTCGTCCACAGTTCTTCCATTTATTTCTCCATTTTATATTTCGGCCATATTTTTTTTTCTTTTTCAGTGTTTCATTGAAATCCAATTAAATATATTGCTATATTTCTCTGTATAAAGTATCTGTAATACTCTACCGTAGATAATTTAGTCGCCACTTGCACTGATGTCGCCAGGCGCCATATATTATGAATTATAGCATCAGTACTGATTTTTATGTGCCACTGAAGATGATACACAGTAAGTTATATCATGACTGTATAATCTACCCTGTTTCAGTGTTGTTTTATGCTTTGTATCTTTTATGCAAGTATATACGGTTTCAAATTTCGCTACTCGTTTTTTTTCGGACGACGACGACGGCGGGAGGACACTCAGAACCAAAGTACATATAGACTACTAACAAATAGGGGCACGGGTGGCGCGATTTCAAGTGGTGCGCGCCCGAACGTTCTTCTCTTAAAAAGCCGTGACGTCACGCGTTGAGTTATCGCCCGCCGCATCGGGCCCCGGCAGCACGGCCGCATGTTTCCCAACTCTCTATTTAAGAAATGATGAGGCTTCAGTAGGATGTTATTTCCAAAGAAATAGGCTCATATAATATTGAAATACTATCTGATCTGGTACACTGTCCCTGTTGCTGGGAACTCCCAGAAGGATGCAGCTAAACCATACTATAGTCTATTAACTTAAGCTCGATTCCTGGGCTGGGAGCTGCTCGATGCCTACCCGAGTTTGTAAGGACGTCGCTGATTGGCTGATGCACCCGGGGTGGGTGGCGATGGTGGTGGTACCTTGGCCCGTACCGAGAGTCGAGGCGGTAGAGCGACGAATGACGACGTACCGACGAAGGTAAGGTCGCGGTAGAACCTTCAAATCGTTACCGAGAGTGAACAGAAAGGGAGGGTTGGTTGAGGTTTCACGCGGCAGTGTATTGGCAACAATGTTGCTTCAAACTGCGGAGCCAGCAGTACGACTAAAATAGTGTATAATGCGAATTTGCCCTTATACTCATCAAAAACATCAACAGAAACGTTGCGATCGGCTATGAAGTTGATGAAATATATATTTAATGAAGTTAATTAACAGTAGAGGCGTGTATACGTAAGTTTCTCTACCGCTCATGTGAACATATGCGGAAAGAGAACCGTCCTGGCGGGTTCTGGCAGCGACCTTCATGATGGCGACGGCTCAAGCCACTACCCACCCCCCTAACCTGAACCTCCTTCATTATTATCACTAAAATCACTTATTGCCGCATATGTAATACCTAATAATCTTATACTTATACATAAATACATATTGGCAAGAATTTTTTTAACATATCTCTTAATCCCTCCAGATTAGGAATGTAATAAAAATTCATAGAAGGTTGCGTGAAGACACAGGGATACCCGTGTCTCCAACCGTGACCGCCAACCTCGTCCCTGCTCTTCGTTCCAAAATTACAGGGTATTTTATCCCTATTATGGTAAGCGAAGGTCTGCCGCTCGTCGTTCTACCGCCTACCGTCATGACTCTCGGTACGGGCCCTTGCCTCGCCGCGACCCAACTCCCTTGCGTTGACTCAGAAAAATATTCATATTTCTTTGCTTTACTCAACTCTTACACAAGATAGGCCTATTTTGTTTGTATCAGTGAATCAGGCAGTGATTTTTCAACAATAACACGCTATTCATAACTCAATACGGTAAAGAATAAAGTCATGACTGAGTATCACAAGAGTAGGCGGCTTTTCAGGTTTTCAGTGCATTGAAATGTTGTACTTCTACCCGATATTACCAAGCTACCAGATGATATTTAGGAACACTGAGCATACCATCGTGTTCATGATATATTGCTGCATATCATGAGCATAAAAAAATACAGTAAGACTACATCAACATTAAGATAATTGAATGAAAGTAGAATAATGTATAAACATTTTGTCTTGCTTTTATGCTTCAACTCGCTGTAACTCCATCAGTTTTGCTCGCATTACTTTTTCAATCACTGTTTAAAAATCCCCACAACTTTTCCAATTCCTTAGGTATGTAGCACGTACCGATAAGTGTAGTGCCTCCCTTTTGGCTACATGTTAATTTGAAGGGCTCCACAAACCTGGCGATTACGCTGCCACCACCCACAATAAGTGGGAAAAAAAAGAAATCTAAAGATTTAGAAAATAGATGAGGATAACTGGGACTTAATGAACGACTCGTTAACAGGGTTTCTTTATAATCATCACGATCAGTAATCACATCACAGCTCCAATGGTTTCACCGAAACCTCACTCGAAATAATAATACCCGAAACGACTAACTTCTCATCCGGGCTTAACACAGACACAAAAGTTCCTATACTCAGTTACTAGGTACTATACCTATCTACATAAATAAATAAAGGAGCTACAATAGGGCCTTAGCTCTATATACTGGTGTCCAAGCTGGTCACCAACTCCGCTCAGCTCAGCAACACACAAGTATCGCCGCCATCACACACGTGCGTCAATTCAGGGTATCAGCTCATTTGTTCCAGGCACCAGACCCTGATAACATATCATAAGTTACAAATCTGTCTTTACTAATCAATGCATAGACTTTCCTTATAAGTACACCGTCATCACATACTTCTTGAGGTTGCAGGGGAAACACCCCCTCCACACGGACCATTCCACTCGGGTGTCGGGTTGAAAGAGATAGAGAGTGGCTTTTTACCTTCTCTCTTACTTCTTCCCGTGACGTCACCAGTGACTACGAGACCATAAACATATGGCGGGAAAACCCTATACCCAAAATGAATTGGGGACTGAGGGAGTAAGATTTTTTTTTATCTTTTAATAACTGGCTATATATAATATTACTTTACTCTCCCCACGCATTGTAAACTTTTCGTCAATCGTGAGTCACAGGATTAACCCATTTTCTCGAGTTACATAAGGAAAAAAGAAGGTGGTCAAAATTTCTAAGAAAGTAAAATTGCTGCAAACTGGCGCCGTGACGGGTAAGCCTCTGATAGCTTCTCCCAGGGCCGCGTTCAGTAGGGTTCCCCAGCGCAACATGTTTCGTCTCTTCCCTACTGAAGATTCACAACACATTTTGCTACCAAGATAGCAGCTGTCGAAATTTTTCGCTGTGGCTATTCTTATTCTTGCAGAATAACTTGTTCATGACCCTGTATTTGATGCAGCAGAGGTTTAGCAGCAAGACATGAAATATTTAAAGGGAAACAAAAGAGGAGAGAGAAGAGGGGAAAAGGGTCTTTTTGGCCTTTGTTTATACCCTTTTTGTGGCGCGAGTGGCAATCCAGCGGCAAACCAACTCTCGATCGGTGTGCGGGAGAGAAAACGAATCGCAATTCGCAATTTCGAAATCGCAATTCGAAGCGTACGAATTGCCTTACTGAACACACTCCTGAACTCATCTCTCCTGTAGAAAGCTCACAATTAATTAATTGCTCACCCGTCACGCGCCAGTTTTGCAGCGTTTTAATTTCTTAGACATTTTGACCACCTTCTTTTTTCCTTATCGGTACGTATTACATACCTAAGAAATCGGAAAAGTGTGGGGATTTTTAAACAGTGATTGAAAATGTAATGCGAGCAAAAATGATGGAGTTACAGCGACTTGAAGCATAAAAAGCAAGACAAAAAAAAAATTATACACTATTTTACTTTCATTCAATTATCTTAATATTGGTGTAGTCTTACTGTAATTTTTTATGCTCATGATATGCAGCAATATATCATGAACACGATGTTCAGTTTCTTAAATATCATCTGGTAAATTTGGGAATCGGGTAGATAAAAATTCAAAGCACTGAAACTGAAAGCCGCTACTCTTGTGACTTTATTTTTACCCATTGAGTATATAGCGTGATATGTTGAACAATCACTGCCTGATTCCAGCGACGTCCTTACAAACTGGGGTTGGGCATCGACCGGGGGGGAGATGCTGAAAGTCCCCTTAGATTTAAGGCGAAAAGAGCCCCTTTAAACCCCGTTTTCCCAAGGCCCTTTTTTGTAAGGGCCCTCGGCAAAGGCCCGGGCTCAGGCCTATGAAACAGCCCATTTTTTAAAAGGCGTTTTTTTGCCCCCCTTTTACACCTCCAACGCCCAAGGGGGGGGGCGGGGCCCCCAAAAATCCTACTACCCATCCCGCGGGCCTGTCTGAGCGTTTGGTTTGGGGCCCAAACTTCGACCAATCAAAAGGGCTTGAACAGTGACGAACCTCTCCACGGGAAACAAAAAATTTTTTTGTCCCTCCCTCCCCCACCAATAGTGGAGCGGCCAAGAGCCAAAAATTTAGCTTGCCCCCTCCACACTTTAGAACAAGGCAAATTGGGTACTTTGGGATTCGTTGGATGTTTTACTTTGTAAAAACGATGTTTTTACATTAAATTTTAAAATTTCCCAAACTTTTCCTTTTTAAAACCCATTTAAAACCCAAAACAAAATTGAAAATTTTTTGAATATCTTAAAAATTGTTTTTTTTGGCACTTAAAAAAGATTGAAAACTTGGTAACACACTTTAAAATTCCTTTCTGCCAAGTACACTCTCAAAAATATAGGGGTTTTTGGCCCCCCCTTTTAAGGGTGTTTTAAACCCCAAAATACCCCAAAATTGGGGGTTTTACCCCTTTTTTTGGCCATTTTTTGACCCCGAAAACTTTGTCTTCAGTTATCCAAAAAAACCCCTTTGGCGCAAAACGTTACACCCCTTGGGTTAAACTTTTCCATTTTCTAATTTGTATTTTTTTTTTCCTTTGCAGGTTGAAGAAAGTAGGGAAAAACCACCAGAAAAAACCCCCCTCAGAAGGGGAAGAAGAACGAGTCTTTGCAAAAAGTTTGCGTTTTTTTGGGCGGACTTCATTACCCAAAAACCCAAAAGCTAAATAACCCCGTTTCCAGAACCCCTGGAATCGAAGGATTGAAATCCATTCTAAAAGCCCCGCCCCTTTTTTTCCCCCCCCCGGTTTTAAAAGATGGGGGTTTTTGGGGGGCGGGGGGGGAAGGCTTTTTTCCCATGAAAACGACATCCTAAAAGGGGGATATTTTTTTAAAAATTTCCCACCAAAATGCAGAGAAATTTTTAACGAACAAGGGGAAATTTTCCGGATAGCCCAAAGAAACACTGGTCCCATGTGCGACGCTACGATGGGGGAAACGGGAAAGGGGGCCTAGGTTTGGGAAACTGCCCTCGTCCCCCGGGATATGACCTTTGGGAAATTTAAACATTCGATCGGGCTGTTTCATATGTGGGAAATCACATAGCTGGAAGGAGAAATTTGTCAAAACTCTCAACTGGGAGGGGGGGCCCCCCCCCACCACACGGAAAAGAGTGTTTGTGCACCCATTCAGAGAAACGACTATGAGTTTCCCAAATGAAAAATGCTGTAAAACACTGACTTTTTTCCCCAATGGTTTGAAAAATATCACGCTCTTGCTTTTCGCTTTAAACTTTCCGCAAACCAATTTTAAAGTTTGCTATGCAAAAGGGCCCGGGGGTTTGATAAATCTGACAAGGGCGTTTCCCTTAAAAAGTTTGTGAAAAGGGGGATTGAAGGACTGTCCTGCCCCAAAACCATCTCTATCACAACCTTGTCTGTCCTGAATAAAAGATTGGTCCTATAAAGCAAGGTCAACTCAAACCCCCAAACCACCCTTGTACTACATGGGTTTTGGAAGGAGAAATTACAGAAGCATTTGGGGAAGACAGGATTTATTCATCGTCCAGCCGGGGAAAGTCGTTTTGGGTATGCTCGGGGGGATATCACATTGCCGGGCCCTTGAAACACGTTGTGAGGCTACAAGTGCATGTAAATGAAATTGGTGAATGTAACTCGAATCCTCTGATGAGGTCAATTCAGAAGGGGGAGCTTTTTGTTTTGCAAAAGGGCCCTGGTACCCTCGGGAAAATTATGGGTTTGCCCTTACATTTCAATCTGACGTTATGTTTTCAAATTTGGGAATAGGGGGACAAAAATGTGCAAGGATTTTGTTCCGAATCCTTTGTATGTTTTCCCTTTGCATGGGGGAAATTCAAAAAAGACTTTGACAGCGCTAAAAGCAAATTAATCTGAGATCCCATGGGAAACATTAAAATGAAGTTCTTGCAATAGTCACAACATGATTTCTCAAATTTGAAAAACCCCATCCCCCAAAAATTTTGGGTTTTGGGGGGCAAGCTGCCCACGACCAGGGTATTCGAGAACTGATAGATGACCTGCCCCTCCCCCCCACACCCCAAAACCTTTGTGAAGTTGCGTAGTTTTCCTCCTGCCATTGCTTTGGACCAGCCCCCCAACCACGTTAAACGTTCATTCCACGTGCCCTTTTCCCTGTCTATGTCCTGAAATGTTATTAAAAACCCACTGTTGATGCCGAAATTTGGGCCAATTTCGATAAAAATAAACAGACAATAAGGGAAAAGAACACTAAAATTAAATGGCTGTGGTTTTTTGTATAAAAAGGTCCCCTAGGCCAAAGAAACACCCTTGAAATTCCAAGATCAAACCAAAAAACCCCCTAGATCCCAAGCTGTGTTTAAGGGGGAAAATCAAACGCTCAAAAAACCCCATCCTAAACCAAAAACCATGGGGGAAATTTGGGAAAGTAAAAGCCTGTAAAGTCTGTTTAGTGATGTGGTTTAAAAATTTTGATTTGGGAAATGGCCCGTGCAAGTCCCCCTGAAACCCACGTTTTCCCGGGCCCTTGGGGGTGGATTCAATTCTCTTTTTAGCGAGAGAAAATTTCCCATTTGACTCAAATATGGTACTCCCTTCTTTTAATGCCCCCCTCAGGGATTTTCCCTACGATCTACACAAATTTTGCTAAAATTTGGGTTAAAAATTAAAAATGCAGGGGAAAACATGTTCTGTCACTGCTGACCTGGAAATATATAGAAAGGGCTGAAAAATTTTCTTTGGACGGGAGCCAGACCCCTTTGGGGGTTTGGTCGAGTGACGATGAGGTTTTGGTTGGGGATGCACCCTCACTAGGCTTTTCATAGCCAAAATAGGGAAGCTTTTTAGTGGGGTTTGGGCCCTCCACAACATGCTGCCATACCTGAAGTTTCTCTTTGCGCCCGTGAGTTTGATGTTCCCAAGGGAAGCATTTATGCCAGGGGTCTAAGGGTCGGGCGGGTTTAAAACAAAGCCTGTTTCATTTGTTTTTTCCACTGCCAAAAATTTTTGAATAAAAAAAAGTTCCCGGGTTGGATGAGGGGAAAACCACGCACTTTTAAATTTGGGCAGTCTAGAGAATACCTTAAAAATGAATCCCCCGGAACCGGCACGGGCTGGGTGTCAGGAGATTGAAATGCGCTTGTCACCTCTCTTCTCAAAAACAATGAAGAATTTTCAAAAAACACAGGAAAAAAAATCAGCAACATTCCGTTACTGGATTAGTTTTTCTGGATGCTGGTGCACCCTCTTAAAGTTATTTGGGGGCAGACCGTAAAGGCTGTTTTTGGAAATGAAACCAAACCGCCGCCCTTTAAAAGTCATCCCGTACTTTTTCCCCTGGCAGGCCGCAAAACACCCCTCTATTTTTGGGGAAATGCGCCCCTTTGGGGGGGGGTCACCCACGAATTTTTTCAGCACATGTCGGAAGGGGGTTTTTTCGTTGTAAAAACCCTCAAAAAGGACTTTAAACCCGGCCTACGGATCAGGTTTCTCGAACAGATATCAATCGCGAGGAAAAAAGCCAAGGGGGTTTCCCCCACGGTTACCATTGAGGAAAGGACCCTTAGTTCGCTGGTGCTAAACCCCCCCACATAACCAAATACGCAGAACATTAAAAGAAATGGAAAACCCCCAAACCAAGCCCCAAAAATACACATGAAAATTTGGGCCCATGCTCGATTTCCCAAAAGGACCAAAAATGATTTTTTAAAGCCCATAAGGAATTTTTAAAGGAAAAAAGTAATTGGGACCAAAGGGTTAACCCCCCTAGTTTTAAAATAGGGGTTAGGTGGAAATCAGAAAAAGTCAAAGGGAGTCGATAAGGGGTGCCAAAAAAGGGGTGGGAAAATTTTTCAATCAGTTCACAAAAAAGGGGGTTTGGGGGGCCAAAAAGAAGGGGAATTTCTGGACCCAACCCCCAAAGCCCGAAAGTCAAAATTTTTTCCTGCTATGGGGAAAGTGTCTTTCCATTGATGGAAGGGAAATAAGGGTCGATGGGGAGGTACTCTTCAAAGACTGCTTGCAGTGAAAAGAACCGGGGATGTGGATTTTGCGCAAGGTCCCTTTTCCTAAAAAAATTGGGCAGCTGTTCCGCCTTCAATGTTCCCCGACGAGGGGTTGGGATTGAGGGAAGACCAAAAAAAGGAGTTTTGGGGCCAAAAAGTTTTGGGAAGCAAATAGGGGATGAAATTCTTGCCCTTTCCCCTAGTCGGGTTTCCCCCAAACGTCATCGCAGTTTTTGGCATACCTCATTGAGGGCATGGAAATTTGTGTCGGGGCCCGGGAACGAGAATCTTTTCCCGGGACTTTCAATGATTTTGGGAAAAGGGGGTTTTTCCGGGGAAAACCCCAATTTTTTTGCCGGTCTTCTGAAAAACCATGCCAGGGACCCTTTCCCCTTGAGGGTTTGTAAACTTTGGGTTTCTTTGCCCGGGTACAAAAGGAACGGGAATTAATTTCCTAAAACGCCACAGACGAGGAATGAGGGTTTCCCGGGATTCAATTTCCAGATACAAGGAAACGGGAGGGCCCAAACCTACAGGAATTTTCCCCTAAAAACCCAGTCCCAAACAAGGCTAGTTTAGCTTCTTTCATCTGTCGTACATCTGCGACAATGGAAAAAACCCTCCTGCCTGCAAAAAATGGGTATTACTGGCATGGGGGATTTGAGATGGAAAAGTGGTCAAATTTTTTTAATGAAGTGGGTTTTTCCAGTCTTGAGTGGTTGAAAACAGAAACCAAGATAGGCGGACACTCGTCGGGTTTATTGAATGAATCATTTTACCCGAGAAAACCATCCAAGGATAATCATTCGGTTTTCCCGACACGGTGTCCTCGTCTTGTTGGTGTTTTACGGGGAGCAGGGGAGCACTGGCCGTGAAGTATATATGCCATGCTGGGCACTCGGGGAAAATTCGCCCTCAAAGGAACGATTCTACCTTTTTACCATTCAGAAACCAAAACTCAAAAAGCAGCATGAATTTCATTACCACCGTGCATCCCCTGCCCGGATGTAAACCCCCCAAGTGCCTATCCAGTTTTTGGGAAAACGAACGGCAAAAATTCAGCTTTAAAACCAAAAATTCAGATCCCTTCAAGGGGCCCTGGAAGCATTCCGGATTTTCCTACTTTCCTAGATACCGCAAGGCGTTTTTGCCCCTTCTCATCATGGAAAAAAAAAACTAAAATCCAGTTCCTAAATAAAGTTTTCGTTTGGGGTACTCGCCACCAAAATGATAACCCGCATCCTTCTTTTAACCCGGGCCCCCGAACCACAGGAAATAAAAATGCCCTTCGACCAAAACATGGTTATTCCGGGCCCCATACCAAAGGGTCAAGTGGGGGGGTTGCCCGGGCCCAGTCCCCCAACCGCAAAACCTGAGAACATAAAACCCTTTTTTGGCCAGGGTTTGGGCATTAAAATGCAAAGGATAAACTGCGCCCCAACAATGTAAAAGAAGAATGGGACCAGCAGAGGTTAGAGACCAAACCCTAAATTTGTCCCTGCCTGAAAAAGGTTGTCGCGGAAAAAAAGCCAGTGTGTCTTGCTGGACTTGATGCATTGATTTTTCCTTTGTGGGGGAGAAGTGCAAATCGGCCGGAGATAATGAGGGGGGCAATGGGATAAAGTCGGAGATAAATAGGGAAACCTAATGGTGAAAATACTGTAATAATTTTTGAAAGTGCCAAATAAAAATTTTTTAAGATTTTCCCAAACCTTTCCCCTAAATTTTTTAGGGGAAAAAATTTGGTTTAAAATGGCCATTTTTAAAAAATTAAAATCTGACTGTAAAAAATAATTTTTCATAAAGTAGAAATCCTAATATTGTAAGAAATTTTTTTTGTAAGTCCCAAAAAAAAATTTTTTTAAGATATTCAAAAATTCTAAATTTTTTTAAGGTTTTAAAATGGGTTAAAAAAAGGGGGTTAAATGGCCATTTTTTTAAATTAAAAATCTGACTGTAAAAAACCCTTATTCATAAGTAGACATCCTAACAAACCCAACAATACCTCATTTGCCTTGTTCTAAAGTGGGGAAAGGGGTAACCCCTTAAAAAGGGCCCTTTTTTGGCCTCGACCGCTCCACAAAAGGGACTAAGGAAAGGGATGAAAACGCTCCCCCCGCGGCCCCGCCGAAAATCTGTTTTTTGTAAACAAGTTTGACGTTCATTGCAGGTTTTGAGCACCGCATTTTTTTTGCTTTGGGACGTCCCACATCCCAAATGAAAACCCAAAAAACTGTCCCTTTTTTCCGAGCCCTGTAAAGTAAAATTTAATGCAAAAAAAATTTAAACAGGAAAAAGGGAGTTAAAAAAAAAAAAGGTGCAAGAAAAAAAATTTTTTATAAAACAATTTCTTTTTGTTTCTCATTTCTTTTTATAGGTATATTTAAAACTGAAATTTTTTATACATTCATGATATGCACAAATTTTTTTCTGAAGATAAATGGAAAATTTCAGTTGTCCTAAATATAAACTGGTAGAAAGTAATACCGTGTAATAGTAAAAACTTTTTAAAGTGGGGGGCCCCCGGCAGAGCCCTTCGGGGAAAAGTTGTCGGGGAAAAACCCTGCAGTCGCTTCCCCCCCGCCCCCCCCCCCCCCCCCCGCCCAAAACATTATTTTGCCAGGGACCCCGTAAAAAATTTTAAAAACCCTTTTTAAACGAAGTGGGAAAGGAAAAGATTGGCCAAAATGGGGAATTTTTAATATTGGGGGGTTTTTAAATTGGTAGGCGTTTTATTGGAATGTTTTGAAAAGAAAAAACCCTTTGGTAATTAAAAAAACCCACCTTTTTAAAACCCCCCCCAAAATTTCCCCCCGCTTGGGAAAAGGAATTTTTTCATAAAGGGAAAAAGATTTGGGGGGGGGAGGGTTGGGGGGGGGCCAAGGGAACCTCCGACCCTAGGCCACAATTTAATGACCCAAAAAAAACCCCAAAAAATTTTAAAAAAAGATTAAATTAAAAGGATTCCCCAAATTTGACCAAGAAATTTTTGTTAAAAAGAAATTTTTTTTGGCCGGGGGGTTTAAATTCCCTACAAGCTTTAATTTTTGGGGCTCAAAAAAAAGTAAAAAAAAAAGGGGCCCTCAAACCCCTTTTAAAGACAATGCGGGGTTCCGGGGTTTTCCCCCCCACCATTATTACGGGAAAAATGGGGGAATTTTTTTAGTGTTTGTTAGAAAATTTTGAAAGGGGGGAAAGATGAACCAAAAGGATTAACCAAAAGGGGGAATGGGAAAAAACCTTTAATTTTGAAGGGAAAAGTTTGGAAGAAAAATTAAAATTTTACCCAACTAAACTTCAAAAGAGAACCAGAAAAAAAGGGGGGGGAAAAGGAAGAAGGGGTTTTTTTAAAGTTGGAAAAATAAAGGGGGAAAATTTAAAAAAGGAGATTTTTGGGGAAAATTTCCCTTAAACGGGCTTTTAAACCCAGGGTTAAAAAAAACCAGAAGACGGAATTCCCAAAGCTGAAAAGGGTTAGATTTTTTAGAAAAAGGAAATTAGGGAAAAACGGTTTGTAAAACAAATAGGGGTGGTGGAATGGAGGGGGAAAAAAGGGGTTTTATTTTGAAAAAAAGGTTTGTTTGTCCAAAAAAGCCCAATTAACCGGGGACTTTAAAAGGGGGAGCTTAAAAAAGGTTAAAATGGGGTGAAAAGGTGGAGGGGTGGGGTTTATTTGTTAAGGTTGAAAGGAAAAACCCTAACCCACGTTTTTAGGGCCCCCCGGCGCCTTTTCTTGTAAGGCTTCCTATTGGGGGTTTAAAATTTGTTCCCCTTTTTTTGTAACCCAAAAACCACCCCAAACACAAAACCAATTTCCCAAAATCCCCAGATTTCCCACCCTATTGCCACTTTTAAAAATTTTAAAAAGGATCGATTTTTTAAAAACCTTTTTGGGCGGGGAAAAACTATTATTTTGGGAAACCCCCCCAAACATTTTTAAAACCCCGGGGGGGGTGGGAAAAAAACTTTCCAACAAGGTTTTTTGGGCCTTTTAAAAAAAATGGGGGGGGCTGGCCCCAAAGGCCGGGGAAACCCTTTCCCAATCGGGAAAGGGCCAAAAAACCACCCTTGGTTTTTTTCGGGCCCCTTTAGCGGGGGGGGAAAAGGGGCATTTCCCGGGGGTTTTTTAGCGGTTGGGAAAGGGCAGTTTGGTTAACAGGGGGCCCCCCCGGGGGTAAAATAGGGGGGTGGGGGTTGTTAAGTTTTTTCTGGAAAAGGCCCCCAAAATTTTTAAAAAAATTTTTTTTTTGAATGAAAAGTTTTTTTTTTAAAAGTGTTTTCATATTACCGAAATTTATCCAAAAATTTTCACGTACCCTTTTCCCTTTGTTTTCCAAACCTTCCCTTTCCCTTTTAAAAACCCAAAAATTACTCCCCGAATAATAATTTTGGTAATAAAAAAAGAATTTTATTTTCAAATTTTTTTTAAAAAAAAAATTAAAAGGGGTTTTGGGGTAATTTTGGGGGGGCCTGGGGCCCTTTCCTTTTAAGCCCCTTTTTTCAGCAAATTTTTTTAATTCCCTCAAAATTATATATTCTTAAATATATATAATAATTTTAAAACCCCCTTTTATTTAAATAAACTATAAGAACTAAACCCCCACAAAAAAATACGGAATTAAAAACCCAACCTAATGGTATTTCCTTCCCAATTATATTACCAAATTTCAAACCTTTAAAATTAAATATTTTAAAATTTTAAAATTTTCCCTTTTTTTCCCATTTTTTTTGGGCGATTTTTTGTTTTAAAACCCTTTTTAAACCCAAAAACCCCTTTCCTGTTTATCCTAATTTAAACCTCTATTTTCTCCCCGGAATAAATTTTTAAATACCCCTTTAAAAAAAATTTTCCAAAAAAAAGGGAAAACTTTTGAAAAAAATTTCCCCTTTTTTAATTAGTTTTTTTTTTTTTTTTCCCCCAAAGTTTGCCCGGGGCCCCCAAAAACGGGGTTTCCCCCCAAACCCCGGCTTTTGTAAAACCCAAAAAAACCATTGGTTAAAAAAAAAGAGGGTTGGCCTTTTTCCCCCCAATTGCCTTTTACCTTCCCCTTAAAAGGTTTGGGGATTTTTTTTTGGGAAAAAAAATTTGTAACAGGGAGGAGTTCCAAGGTTTCCAAAAATGGGTTTCTGGTTAACCTTGCTTGGAAATTTTCCTTTTTGGGGGGAAATTAAAAACCCCCTTTCCCCGGGGGGAAAGGGGGGGGTTTGCTTAACCCAATTTTCCCCCAAAAGGGTTTAGGCCTTTTAAAAAAAAGGGGTTAAAGGACCCGGGCCCAAATTTTTTGCCTATTTAAAAAAAATTTTAAAACAGTCCATTTCAGAGAGGGGGTTTGAAGGGCCGAAAATTTTGGGATTTTCACCTTTTAAACTGAATGGTGGATCCCCCCCAAAGGGGGTGAATTTTGTTTTCCCTTACAGGGCAAAACCCTTTTGTAGAGGGAAAAATTTTTAAAAAAAAAGGAACCCCGCCCTTCCACAAGGCCCTTTTAAACCTTCTTTAGACGGCCTATGTTTTTCCAAAGATAATGTGGTTTCCCCCGGGGTTCGATTTTTTTTAAAGGGGAAGTCCCTGAACCGTACCACCTCCTCCGCGGTGTCCCCTGTTTTGGTGTTTTTGGGGCGCCAATAAACGGCCAAGGGCCGGGAGGAGGGGCCCCGCTTAATTCTGCCAAAACCGTTCCCAAAAAAACCGGGGTTTTTTATCCTCCCCTTTCCACCAACACCCAAAAACCCCAAAACACACCCTTTTTTAAGGACCTGGCCCCGGTTCGGGACTACCTTTACAAAAAATCTGAACGGAATCTCACATCTCATCTCTTGCTAAAACAGTTTTCTAAGAATTTTTAGGTGTTTGGCGTCTGCGCCCTTTTTTTTTCTCCCTCCCAATTCCCTTGCTCTCTACAGGGACCTTTTTCCCCCCATGTATGGAGATGTCTCCCCATGTTTGGGGAGGATCCACCCCATACAGCTCTCCTAAAAAAAAAGGTCAAAGTCCAAAAGCTTTTCGTCTCATCAACTCCTCTCCCGGACTGCCCTGCCCCTTTAAATTTTTAAAAATCACCCCCGCAATGTTGCTTCTTTTGCTCTCTTCTACCGTTTTTTTTCCCTTTCTCACGTTTCTGAACTTGCTAACTGAAAGGGCCCCCCCCCCCTCCCGGGGGCCTGTTTGCCCAAGACTTTTTCTCATTCTCATCCCTTTTTCTGCCCATCTTCCTAATCCCCAAAGTTAATCGAAATTTTTAAATCTTTCACCCCTTTCACGGGGAAACTCGGGAACCCCTCTTCCTTTTTCTATTTTTCCATTTTCCCTTATGATTTAAATTTTTTTCAAAAGGGTTAACAAGGAAAACCTCCCGAACAAATTGGCTCCCCCCTTTTTTTTTTTTTTTTCTCCTACTGCCCTTTTTAAAGGGACTGCTTTTTAAAGCGGGTTTTGTGTTCCCCTTTTTTTTTGGGGGGTGCCCTTGGCAGTTTTTTTGGGAAATGTAAAAAAAAAAAAAAAACAAATTAAAAAAGGGTTCATTTGTTTAATATTTTTTTTCCTTTCCCTTTTGGGTTTAAAAGTTTGTTTATGGACTATTTTTTTTAATTCCCTTTGCTGAAAACCTAGTTTTAAATATTATAACCCAAAAAAAGGGTTGGTGAAAAATGTTTGCAGTTTCCTTAAATACGCCCCTCCAAAGGGGAAAACAACGGGAATTAGGATTACTACATAATAATAGAAAAGGTAGAGACAGGGGGGTACAGTATAATGGTGTTTAAAAATACTTTAGTAGTGGGGGAAATAACGTAGTTTGTGGGGGTGGAGATACTTAGTAGTGGGGGTGTTTGGGGAGAAAGGGGGGGTTTTGGTGAAAAATATCGAGTGGTGGGGGGAAAAACGGGTCCTATAATTGGAGCGACATGAGGACTTCTGCTGATAAATGTATCCAAAGGTTTGAAAAGGCCCCCACCCCCCCCCCAACCTCTCCCCCCCCCAAACCCACCTTTTCCCTTTCCCTCTTCTTTTTAAAAAAAAATTGTGAAAACAAATGCGTCGTGTAAATTTGTCCAATGATTAGAAAAGGTGTAGCCCTGTGGGGGTTTAAAAAGGGGAAGGCACATTGGGGAAACCCGAGGGAAGGGGAAAAGGGTTGGTGAGGCTAAAAATTGTATAATGTATGGATGGTGGTGAAAAGGGAAGCCCAAAAAAAAACCACTATAGTCTTTTCCCTTTAAGTTGGATTCCTGGACCTGGGGCCCCAGACCCCTGAGAGCGAGCTAGGGCGCCCATCCACCCAGGGCGCCTGTGGTAAGGCAAACTGCCCTCCCACCGCTATGCTCCAAAGGGGAGAATGGGCCCCCCTTAGTGGGACCGCTAAAGGCGCTGAAAACCCAAAAAATGGTCTGCCATGGGCCCTTTGTGACCCGCTGTTTTGGCCCCTTTTACAGAAAATTTTATCTTTTGTTTTTTAAGGCCCAAAAAAAAACCCTTGGGTTTTTGTTCCTACAAAGTAAAAATTGGTGTTTTCTAAAAATAGTGCTGCAAGGTGTGTAAAAGAATCGATCTGGAAGACTAAATTGGCACTTGGGGGTTAAAAAGCTGGCGATAGAAAAAGTTGTGTGTTGTGTGTTGGGGGTTCCGGGGGGGGGGGGAAAAAGGAAATCAAGGGGGCCCGAAACCCTTACCGGGTGTTCTGGCCCCCCAACACTAAAATTTTTCATTCCCCCTTTATCCCAATCCCATGAATTTAAAAAAAAAAAAAAGCTCCCCTTTAAACTCCCCCCAAAGAATGGATAAAAAACCGTTAAATAGCCATTAATATTAACCCCCTAAAATTTGTTAAAAAAATTTTTTTTTTCCCCTTTTTTTTTTTAAACCTTTTCCCTTAATTTCCGTTTTTTTGTTCTACCTTTTAAAAAGCCGGTAAAAATTTTCCATTTCCTTTATTAAACCTTTTCCCCTTAAAAAATTTTTCAGGTTGCCCCAAAAACCCGCCCTTGGGGGGGGAATTTTTTAACTTCCCCCTTTAAAAAAGTTTTTTGGGGGCCCCTTTTAACTTTTTTCCCTCCTTTCCCCTTGACTTTTTCTAACCCCCCCCCCCCCCAAAAAACCCCCCCCAAAATGGCTTTTTTAAGGTTAATCCCCTTTTAAAAAGGCCAAAAAAAGGTTTTTTTAAAGAAGGATTTACTTTTTTTAAATTATGGAAAGTTTTACCAAATCAATTTTCCTAATTTAAACCCCCGTCCATTTACCCTTAAACCCCTTCAACCCTTTTTAAAAAATTGAAAAAGGGTTTTTTAAAATAATCTTAAAAATTTTATTTTGCCCCTTTTTCAAAGAAAATTTAACACCCCATTTAGGAATGTCACCTTTCCCCCCCAAAAATTTTTAATGGGGTTTTAATCCAAGAATTTTCTAATTTAAAACATTGGCCATTTAAAAATTTAACCCATAAAAATTGAGAAAATTTTAAATTTAAAAAATTTTTTTTTGGCCCCCTTTTTTTAAAAGATTTTTTTCATTAAAATTTTTTCCACAGTCCGGTAACCCTTTTTCCCATTTCAATTCCTCCCAAAAAATTTGGGGCCAAACCCCTCAAAATTTAAAAATTTTTCCGGGGCCCCATTTGCCCTTCCTTCCCAACAGGGGGGGTCCCAAAAAACCTTTGAATTCCCCCCCAATTTTAAAAACAAAAAAGGGGGTTTTTTTTGGACAAATTTTGTAAATTTTTAGTCAATTTAATTAAAAACCTTTTTAAACCCTGGCCCCTTCCCCGGAAATTTTTTTTTTACAAATTTTTTTGGACCAAAAATTCTTCCTTTGGATTCAATTTTTGAAAAATGGCCCAACTTTCATGGCCCTTTTTTTACCCTCAAAAAAGGGTTTTGGCAAAAGGTTTTTTGGTTAAAAAAACGTTTTTCCCCCATGTGAAAGTTTTTCCCTTTTCCCCCCATTTCTCCGGCCCTTCGAATTTCCCCGGGCCTTTAAGTTTGTGCTGAAAGGGTTTTTTGGGGCCCCTTTTTATAGTCCAAAATTTTAAACCCCTTTTACTTGGTACTTTTTCCAAATTCAGAAATGAAAAACTTTTTCTTTCAGGGTTTTTCGATGTGATCTGACAACCCCACTCTACTTTGGGATTGGGGCCCGCAATACGTTTTCGAAGGCACATCTGTTGGTGGCAGTAAGGGTGCGGGCTTATCAGTTGTGTGGGGAGTACAAAAGAAGCTCATTCCGTGAACTGAATTTTTTTGTTTTTTTTTTCCATTAAAAGAAGGAAAAATCGCCTTGCGGATCCTGGAAAGTAGGCCCCATCCTGGGGAAAGGGGTTTCCCGGCCCTGTAAAGGGATCTGAATTTTTTTGGGGAAAGCTTTAAAATTCCCTTCGCTTTTCCCAAATCCGTATAAGCACTTGCGTGTCACATCCTGACGAGATGCCGGGGTGGTAAAGAATTCAGCTGCTTTTTTCCCAGTTTGGTATTATATGGTGAACAGGTATGAATCGTTTTCCCTTTTAGACAATTTTCCCCGATGCCCAGCATGCATATTACTTCATCGGGCCGTGCTCCCCTGCTCCCTAAAAACCCCAAAAAGACGGGGGACATCCGTGGGCGTCCCCACCGAATGAAATTTTCCTTTTGGTGGTCCCCTCGATAACTGATTCATCAATACCCGACGAGTGTCCCCCCTCCTCTTTTGCTGTAAAAACCCCTCAAACGGACCCCCCCCACTTCATTAGAAAATTTGGGCCACTTCTCCTCTTCAAATCCACCTGCCAGTACACCGTTTTTTCTCAGGCAGGAGGTTTTGTCCATTGTCGCAGATTTTACTGACAGATGAATGAAACTAAACTAGCCTTGTTTTTTTTCTGGGTTTTTAGGAAGTTCCTGTAGTTTTGGGACGTCCCCCGTTTTCCCCTTTTTCTGGGAGTTTTAATCCCGGGGAAACCATCATTCCTCGTCGGGGTCGTTTTAGTTCCCACTTAAAATTTACTGTTTTTTCTGTCGTACCGGTCCAAAACCAACGTCACAACTCAAAGGAAGGTTTCCCTGGCACTGTTTTTTCCAAAAAAGAAAAAAGGGGGGCAAATTTGTCCCAGAACCCCCTTTCCAAGATCATTAAAATCTTTTAAATGATTCTCGTTTTAGGGCCTGACACATTGCCATGCCATCAAAGAGGGATGCAAAACTGCGATGACGTTTGGGGAACCCGACTAGGAAAGGGCAAAATTTCATCCGTTTTTTGTTTCCAGCTTTTTTTGGGAAGATCTGCTTTTTTTTTTTTTGGTTTTTTTCTCAATTTGAACCCCCGTCCCTGGAACATTTTAAAGGGGGAAAAAGCTTTCCAATTCGTAGGAAAAGGGCCTTTTCGCATATCCAATCACGGGTTTTTTGACACGCAAGGGAGTCCTTCTGAAGAGTCCCCCCGTATCGACCTTACTTCCCTTCCTTACACGGAAAAACACTTCCCCATAGCAGAAAACGTTTTTTACTACGTCTTGGGGATTGGACCCAGAAATTTCCCCTTCCCTTTTTGTCCCCCGCCTTTCTTTCGTGAACTGATTGAACATTTCCCGACCCTTTTGTGGGAATCCCTTCATCGACCTTCGACTTTTTCTGATGCCAAACCCAAAACCCCTAGTTAATATTTTTTAAATAAATTCCAATTTTATTAATAACTTAACCTTATTTATTCCTTGATGACTTTTTAAAATCATTCTGGTCCCTTTTGGGCACCGGCCAAAGTCCAAGTTCTTCATGTGTATTCTTGGGCCCTTTGGGAGGTGTACCCATTTCTTTTAATCGTTCCCGGGGTATTCCCCGGGTTTTGTGGCGGGGCAGCACCCCGCGGAAAACCCGAACTCCTTTTTCCCCAATGTGTAAACCCATGACACCACCTTTGGGTTTTTTGCCTGGGGATTGATACTCTTTTTCGAGAGCCCCGATCCGTAACCGCAGTTAAAGGTCCTTTCTGAGGGGTTTTACAACAAAACCCCCTTCCGCATGTGCTGAAAAATTCGTGAGCTGACCCCCTCCCAAATGACGCTTTCGCAACCTGACCGGGGTGTTGCTGCGGCCCGCCAGGAAGAAAATACGGTTTTGACTTCAAGGACGGCGGTAAGGTGCTTTAAATCAGCCTCCGGGGCTGCCCGAATAATTCAAAAGGGTGTCACCAGCATCCGAAAGCTAATCCATTTAAAGGGAAATTTTCCTGATTGTTCTCTTCCTGTGGTCTTTTTAACTTCTTCATTGGGATTGGGAAAAAGAGGATGGGCAAGCCAATTTTAATCTCCCCGAAACCCCAGCAGTGCCGGCTTCCGGGGGGTTCAATTTTTTAAGGTATTCTCTAGATCGCAATTAAGTGCGTGGGCTCTCATTTTTAACCCGGGGAACTTTTTTTTTTTATTGCAAAATTTTTGGGGCTGATAGAAAAAATGAAAAAGTTTCTTCGTTCCACCCGATTCCCCTTAGACCTCTGGCATACTGCTTCCCTTTTCAACATCAAAATCACGGACGCATGAGCATAACCCTTTAGGGACTGTCAGCATGTTTTTGGAGACCACCATCATAAACAGCTTTTCCCCATACTGGCTATGAAAGGGCCCTAGTGAGATGCATCCCACCAAGCCTCATCGTCACTCGACCAGCCAAGGGGGTCTGGCTCAAATCCAAGAAACTGTTTTAGCCTTGCTATATATTGCCAGGGGCCCGCATGACCAGAACATGTTCTTTTTCCCCCCTGCATTTGTAATTTTTAACCAATTTCAGCAAAGTCGGTAAACGTAGAAAGTCAGAGGGTGGCCTTAATGAAAGGGAGTACCCTATTCGAAAACAGGGGAATTTTCTCTCGCTAAATAGGAATTGAATTTCCCCCCCAAAACCGGGAAAACGTGAGGTTTCCCGGGGACTTTTCACGGGCCCCTTTTTCCCCCTCAAGTCCCCTTTTTTACCACATCACTAGCAGACTTTCCAGTTCTTTGAAATTTTCCCTTTCACACATGGTTTTTGGTTTTTATGGGGTTTTGTTTTAGCGTTTTTTTTTCCCCTTATCACAGCTCGTGCTCTAGGTTTTTAGGGTTTTATCTTGGAATTTCAAAGGGGGGTTTCTTCTGGCCAGGAGACCTTTATTTCAACCACAGCCATTTTAATGTTATTTTTTCTTTCCGCTATTGTCCGGGGGTTCATTTTGATCGAAATTGGGCCCAAATTTCGGCATCAACGTGGTCTTAAAAACAAATTTTCAGGATCATTTACGAAATGTCACGTGGTATATGAACGTCAGACTTTGGGTTTCAGCTGGGCCAAAACAATGGGAGTGAGGAATTTTAGCACTTCCCTCATAAGGTTTTGTGTGGGGAGAGGACAGGGCCTCTATCATTCTCGGAAATACCCCCGGGCGTGGTTTTCAGCTTTACCCAAAAAACCCAAATTTTTTTTGGGGGATGGATTTTTTCAAATTTAAAGAAAACATTTTTGTGACATATTGCAAGAAATCTCATTTCAATTTTTTCCCCTGGGAATCTCAGATTTTAGCTTGTAGCGGGTGGGCAAAATCTTTTTTAAATACACCCCTGCAACGAAATCAACAAAAGGGTTTGGAAAAAAGTCCTTGGGCCCTTTTGTCTCCATATTCCCCCTAGAATCTAACGTCAGATTTCAAAAGTAAAGTCACCGTAATTTTCCCGATTAAAAACCCCTTTTTCTTATGCAAAACAAAAGCCTCCTCTTCTGAAATTTTACATCATCCGAGGGTTCGAGTTCACTTCAAACCCAAATTTTATTTTCATGCACTTGGAGGGCCCCACAACGGGGGTTTCAAGGGGGGCAACTGTGTTCCCCTGAGCATACAAAATCAGACTTCCCAGGCTGGACGATAATGAAATCCTGTCTCCGGAAAAAAAAAGGGCCCCCTTTTGTAATTTCTCCTTCAAACTCCATTTAGTACAAACTCGTTGGTTTTAGAGTTTAAACCTCTGCTTATGCGACCAAATTTTTATTTTAGGAAAAGACAAGGGTTTTGATAGAGAAAGGTTTTGGCAGGACAGTCTCTCAATCTCCTTACACAAAAATTTTTAAGGGACACCATTGTCAGATTTATCAACCTTGCCCTAGCACTAGCAGCTTTTTAAAATTTTGGTTTGGGGAGATTTAATTTCGAATACAAAAGCGATGATATTTTGCACCCCTTGGAAACAAGTCATGTTTTTACAGCATTTCGCTTTGAATCTCATAGTCTTTTTTTCTGAATGGCTGCATCAAACACTCTTTTTCCGTGGGGTGGGCCCCGTCCCGTTGAGACGTTTCGCAGTTTTTTCCTTCCACCCATTGATTTTTCCCCCATATGAAAAAAGCCGATCGAATGTCCCAAAATTTCGACGTGTCCCTATCCCGGAGACGAGACAGTTTCCCAAACCTAGGCCCACTACCTTTTTGCGCCATCGCAGCGTCAGCAAAAATTTACCAGTGTTTTTTTTTGGGCTATTTTGGATATTTTCCCCTTGTTCGTTAAATTTTCTCTGCCTTTTTTTGGGGGAATTTGATAAAAGTATCCCCCTTTTTTTGGGTGTCGTTTTTTTTCCCCGGGAAAAAGCCATCATAGACACAAACTTTACGAATTCGGCAGCTTTCCGAATGGATTTTAATCCTTCGATTCCAGGATTCTGGCAACTGGGTTATCAGCTTTGGTTTTTGGGTAAAGAATTTTCGCAAAATACCGCTTTTGCAAAAACTCGTTCTTCCCCCTCTTCTGGGGGTTTTTTCTGGTTTGGGTTTCCCTACTTTTTTCAACCTGCAAGGAAAAAAAAAATACACAATTAAAAAAGTGAAAAAAGTAACAAAGATTTTAAAAGTTTTGCGCAAGGGTTTTTTTTTGTTAACTGAAGACAAAATCGAAATCAAAAAAGGCCAAAAATGGGTAAAACCCCCAATTTTGGGGGATGTGGGGGTTCCCCAAAAACCAAATTTAAAATGGGTTTCCCCCCCCATATTTGTGAGAGTTTCTTGGCAGAAAAATTAATGTGATGTTTTCCAAGTTTTTCAATCTTTGTAAGTGCCCCAAAAAAATTTTTAAAATATTCAAAAATTCTCAAATTTTTTATGGGTTTAAATGGGGTTTAAAAAGGGAATGTTTGAATTATAATCTGACTGTAAAAATCGTTTTTCCAAAATAAGCATCCTAACGAAACCAACGATACCTAATTTGCCCTTGTTTTTAAAGTGTGGAAGGGGGGCAACTAAATTTTTGGCTCTTGGCCGCTCCACTACTTGGTGTGAGGGAGGGAGGGGCAAAAAATCTTGGGTTTTAGTGGAGAGGGGTTTTGTCACTGTTCAAGCCTTTTGATTTGGGGCGAAGTTGCCCAAAAAGCGCTCAGACAGGCAGCGGATTTGGGTATAGGAAATTTTTGGACACGCCCCGCCCTTTGGGGGTTTGGGGTGGGAAGGGGAGGGCAAAACGCCTTTAAATTTTCGACTGTACATTGGGGCCGGGGCCCCGGGGCCTTAGCCGAGCCGTTTTCAAAAGGCCTGAAGCGGGTAAAGGGGCTCTTTTTTGCCTTACCTCTTTAAAGGGACTTTTTCAGCATCTTTCCCCCCCGGGTTCCCCATGCCCAAACCCAGTTTGTAAGGAACTTTGCCCCGATTGGCTGATGCACCCGGGGGGTTGGGGGGGATGGGGTGGTTTCCTTTGCCCTTTGCCGCGACCCAACTCCCTTGGGGGGTTGACTCAGAAAAATATTATATTTCTTTGCTTTAATCACCCTTACACAAAATAGGGGCCCATTTGGTTTGTACCGTGAAACAGGGAGTGGGTTGTTCAACATATTTACGCTATTCATAAATCAATACGGGAAAAAATACAGTCAAAGGTAGGCGGGGGTTTTCGGTTTTTAGTGCATTTTTAAAAAGTTTGGGCTTTCCCACCCCCATATTACCAAAAAACTACCCGATGATATTTAAAAACATAAAAATCGGTTTTATGAAAATATTGCTCATTTTCAAAGAGCAAAAAAAAAATTACAGTAAGAAATACAAACCCAAAATTTAAAATAATTGAATGAAATAAAAATAGTGATAACCCTTTTTTTCTTTCTTTTTTTGGGTTCAAGTCCCCTTGGGAACTCCATCCGTTTTTCTCGGGATTACATTTTCAATCACTGTTTCAAAAACCCCCCCCCCTTTTCCGATTTCTTAGGTAAAGTAATACGTACCGAAAGGGAAAAAAAAGGTGGTCAAAATGGCCTAAGAAATTAAAACGGGTTCAAACTGGCGCCGTTTACGGGTGAGGGAATTAATTAATTGTGAGTTTCTACAGGAAGTGAGTTCAGGGGGGGTTTTATTTAAAGGGAATTTGTACGCCTTTTGAATTGGGGGGGATTTCGCAATTCGAATTGCGAAATTTGTTTTTCTCTCCCGCACACCAAAAAGAGGATTGGTTTTTCCGCTGGATTGCCATTTCGCGCCACAAAAAGGTAAATTTTAAAAAAAGGGCCCCAAAAAAGCCCCTTTCCCCTTCTCTCTCCTCTTTTTGCTTCCTTAATATTTTATGTCCTTTCTGCTTTTAAAATTTTTCTTCATCAAATACAGGGGCTAACAAATTTTTCTGCAAAAATAAAAAATAGCCACAGCGGGTAAATTTTTGACACTGCTATCTTGGAGCAAAATGTTTTTGTGAATCGTTCAGTAGGGGAAAAGAGAAACTGTTTTCCCCGGGGGGAACCCCCACTGAACCAGCCCTTGGGGGGAAACTATCAGAAGGGTTACCCGTCACGGGGGGGGGCCAGTTTGCAGCAATTTTACTTTTTTTTAAAATTTTGACCACCTTTTTTTTTCCTTATGTAACTCGAGAAAATGGGGGTTTTTTTCCCGTGAATCACGATTGCGAAAAGTTTAAAAATGCGTGGGGAGAGTAAAGTTTTAAAATATATATGCCAGTTATTAAAGATAAAAAAATTTTTTTTACTCCTCAGTCCCAAATTTATTTTAAAATAGGGTTTTCCCGCCCTATGTTTTTTGGTCTCGTAGTCACTGGTGAAATTCCCCGGGAAGAAAGGGAAAAGAGAAGGTAAACAGCCCCTCTCTTCTCTTTCAAAACCCCACACCCCAGTGGAAGGTCGGTGGAAAGGGGGGTTTTTTTCCCCTGCACCCTCAAAAAGGGATGTGAGTGACGGTGTAAATTATAAGGATGTCTAGTGCATTTTATTTTTTCAAAGACAGATTTGTAACTTATGATTTTTTCCGGGGGGCCTTGGGGCCCGGAAAAAGTGGGGGGCTTTTATACCCCCGAAATTTAAAGCACGTGTGTGATGGCGGGGATACTTTTTGTGTGCTTTAGCTGAGGCGGAAATTGGTGAAACCCCTTGGAAAACCAGTTTTAAGAGCTAAGGCCCCATTTTTAGCCTTTATTTTTTTTAGGGAGATAGGTATAAGGTTTTAAACCCCCAATAACCCGAGTATAGGAAAATTTTGTGTTGTGTTAAGCCCGGATAGAAAATTAGTCGTTTTTGGGTATTATTATTTCGAGTGAGGTTTTCGGTGGAAACCCCTTTGGGGGCTGTGATGTGAATTTCCGGGTCGTGATGATTTAAAGAAACCCCGTTAACGAGTCGTTTATTAAGTCCCAGTTTCCTCATTATTTTCTAAATCTTTTAGATTTCTTTTTTTTTCCCCCTTTTTGTGGGTGGTGGCAGCGTAATCGCCCGGTTTTTTGGGAGCCCTTTTAAATTAACATGTAGCCAAAAGGGGGCACTACACTTATCGGTACGTTTACATACCTAAGGGTTGGAAAAATGTTGGGGGTTTTTAAAAAGTGATTGAAATGTAATGCAAAAAAGGATGGGGGTTTTTCAGCGATTGAAGCATAAAAAAAAAAAAAACAAAATGTTTTTCCCCTTTTTACTTTCATTCAAATTTTCTTAATTTGGTGTAGTCCCTTTTCTTTTATTTTTTTTATGCTCATGATATGCACAATAATCATGGAAAACATGGTTGCCAGTGGGTTTCCCAAATATCACTGGTAGCTTGGGAATATCGGTATAAATACAACATTTCAATGCACTGAAAAACCCGAAAAGCCGCCTACTCTTGTGATACCCCAGTCGACTTTTTCTTTCCCCTATTGAGTTATGAAAAAAGGGGTTGGGTTTTTGTTGAAAATCATGGGGCCCGATTCACTGATACAAAAAATAGGCCCAAACTTTTGTAAAGGTTAGTAAAGCAAAGAAATATAATATTTTTTGAGTCCCCAAAGCAAGGGGGGTTGGGGCCGGGGTTGGGGGGGGGCGGAGGCGGTAAAAACCACCAAATTTGCCCCCAAAGGGGTAAAAACCCAATTTTTTTAAAGTCCAAAAAACTCCCGGGGGGAATCGGGACCCGGCTTCCCCGCCCCAGGAATTTTTTTTTAATTTAAATAGGACTATAAAAATTTTGGGGTTTTCCTTTCCCTTTGGGGGGGTTTATTAAAAGGGGGAAAATTTATTGGGAACCCAAACGGAAAAGTATTTTAATTTAAAAATGAGTCTGTTTTTTTTTTGATGATATGGCAATTTCGCATTATACACTATTTTAGTCGTACTGCTGGCTCCGCAGTTTGAAGCAACATTGTTGCCATACACTGCCGCTGAACCTCAACCACCCTCCTTTCTGTTCACTCTCGGTAACGATTTGAAGGTTCTACCGGCGACCATTACTTCGTCGGTACGTCGTCATTCGTCGCTCTATCCGCCTCGACTCTCGTACGGGCCAAGGTACCACCACCATCGCCACCCACCCCGGGTGCATCAGCCAATCAGCGACGTCCTTACAAACTCGGGTAGGCATCGAGCAGCTCCCAGCCCAGGAATCGAGCTTAAGTTAATAGACTATAGTATGGTTTAGCTGCATCCTTCTGGGAGTTCCCAGCAACAGGGACAGTGTACCAGATCAGATAGTATTTCAATATTATATGAGCCTATTTCTTTGGAAATAACATCCTACTGAAGCCTCATCATTTCTTAAATAGAGAGTTGGGAAATATGCGGCCGTGCTGCCGGAGCCCGATGCGGCGGGCGATAACTCAACGCGTGACGTCACGGCTTTTTAAGAGAAGAACGTTCGGGCGCGCACCACTTGAAATCGCGCCACCCGTGCCCCTACTTGTTAGTAGTCTATATGTACTTTGGTTCTGAGTGTCCTCCCGCCGTCGTCGTCGTCCGAAAAAAAAACGAGTAGCGAAATTTGAAACCGTATATACTTGCAGATACAAAGCATAAAACAACACTGAGACAGGGTAGATTATACAGTCATGATATAAATTACTGTGTATCATCTTCAGTGGCACATAAAAATCAGTACTGATGCTATAATTCATAATATATGGCGCCTGGCGACATCAGTGCAAGTGGCGACTAAGTTATCTACGGTAGAGTATTACAGATACTTTATACAGAGAAATATAGCAATATATTTAATTGGATTTCACTAAAACACTGAAAAAAAAAAAAAATATCGCCAAAATATAAAATGCAGAAATAAATGGAAGAACTGTGGACGAAGCATTGCGTTTTGGAGTAGGGTTCCGTTACCAAGGCTTGACGACAGACATCATGAGACATGTAAACAACTAAACATTGACAATTTGACAACCGAATAGGTAAGGGCGAATATCTTCGAATTCGACATCACTGACCTTCAACAACAACCAACAAAAAACCGAATAGGTTTCAAATAGATCTTTAGTGTTTCCCAAGGATCCTTGCAGCCCTAAAACAACAACAAATATATCTTTACAGCCCTTTACCAACACCAAGAACCAAAAACAACCGCCAGAAAGATTGGTAGTCCTGAGGAAGACCAAGTCAGTTGTCACGCCTGGGATCACTTCACACGGCTACACCAGGACGAATATAATCGAATATATCTTCACAGCCCTTTTCCAACACCATAAACCAAAAAGATTGGAAGTCAAGTATGAAAATCTTATTGAAATTCACATCGTATTAAAAAAAACTCAAAATGGTAAGTTCCTACCTCAAATTCTCGGTAGTAGGTAGGTAGGTATGTAGGTAGTATTAGGTAACAGGAACTACCACGTGTAGGCCTCACGGTCTTTTGTAGCATCCTTATTTTCTTATGTCCTTATTCTTATGTTGTCGGGTATATCAAGGCCTGCCAAGAAAGTATGAAAGTATTCTTGTGTGTAACACCGGGGAGGAGGAGGAGAAGAAGGAGAGGTTAAAATTCGTGTTATAGCCCATGCTTTATCTCGATTATTCTCGAAGGAGAAGGCAAACAAATAGGAAGAGGAGTTGGAGAAGACTAAGATTAGTTTTGAAATTTTTTTAGGGTATTTTTCCAGAAGGCAAAATAGTAAATTTCTAGCGTTTGGCCATACTCTCCCCCTTCCGCCCAAGAAACTTGGGACCTGTGGGAATGCGGGATTGCGGGGTTTTTCGGGTGGGGAACAAATAATGCGTAGGAAACATGTATTTTGGAGTTGTGTAGGGGAGTCAAAATTTTCTAGATCTAGGGTAATTTCCCGAGATCTAGGGGAATTTTACCTAACCTCCTATCGGGGCAGCTCCGTCCCCATCGACCCACCGATAATGTAACCTAACTCCTAACCTATCAATTTAACCTAACCTAGCTGGGGAATCCCCCCCCTCCCCGTAACCTGACAAATATTACCTTACCTCCCAACGAAGGGATGGGGTGTTCTCGACACTCCGGTCATCATTCTGTGAGAATCGTCAGGTTCACACATCTATGGACTTAGAAGAAACCATCCATTTTCCCTAGATCTAGGTGAATTTTTACAACACCCTTAACTCAAAAAATATGTGGTTGCGATGCATATTTTGTACCTCAGCCAAATATCCCGCATTACCCCAGGTCCTCAAGCTTGTTTTGGGGGAGAGGGAAGAGTATGGGTAAACACTAGAATAATACCGGCAAAACAGCATAAGAACTGCTCCAAGCTTATCTGAATGACATTACAACTGCATATTGTACACTTATTGTACTTCATATCTGCAAAGGTTCTAGTGTGTTGTCAGGCCTGTTTAAAGTACACTGTCTCTACAAGTTTGAGATGCCTGCAAAATTCGGTATTATTTCCAGATGACCGTAGATGGACATTGTAGATGGACAGAAAATCCGTATACCCTCGTCGCCAAATGTAGTAGGTGGCGGTTTGAATGGAAACTCGAGGAGTGGCTCTTAGTTTAATGTGTAAGCCATTACACATTACATGTCCACCTTCTCACTGCTCCAACAAAGCATACTACATTAAATCAAGGCAATTCCGAAACCTCTTTCGAAACTTAATGAATCCCAAACCACACAGTGAACCTTAATTCCCCAATACAACATATGAATCCCAAACCACACAGTGAACCTTAATTCCCCGATACAACATATGAATCCCAAACCACACAGTGAACCTTAATTCCCCGATACAACAACGGCCTTCATAATCAGTGGAGTTATGTTGAGGCCGAATCCAAGACAAGTCAGACAGTATTGCTGACCTCGCACTATCACTGTCTGAAACGGTCATAGCTGCTGATCAAACGGTGCTGCAGATTGGCCTTGTGAGTCAACAACAGCCACATTTACTCATGTCACGTCACTTGCGCCGCTGATCGACACACACGTCCATCGGCAGTGTAGGGGGTCTGTGGTTTTGGCCCCACGGTATCAGACGGGCCGCACCTTTCCACCGTTGTTTTTGAATTACTTGGCCCCCCTGGGCGTTTATAGGCCCGGCC
>JACEEZ010000273.1:0-2500 GCA_016584305.1 Chionoecetes opilio
TTCCCAAATGGCCCGCCCCCCCCAAAAACCCCTCCCCCCCCACCCCCCCCCCCCCCCCCCCCCCACCCCCCCCAAAAAAACCCCTTCTCTCCCTCCTTGGGTCCCCCCCCCCCCCTTTCGTTTTTTTCCCCCTTTCCCCTTCCCCTAACTTCCTCCCTCCCCCCTTCCCCCCCCACCCACACACGGCCACCCCACCACTCCTCCCTCCTGTGCGTTTTAAAGCAGCGTCTCACAAAACAAAGATAAATGACAGTGTCTGAAGCTCCCCCTCCCTCTCCCCCCCTCTCCGTCCCCTCTCTTTCATCACTCTCTCCCTCCCATACACACTACTATACTACAACAACAACTACTACTACTACTATTACTATCGTACTACTACTATTTACAAATACTACTACTCTACTACCGCTACTACAACAACAACAACAACTACTACAAACCTACTATAACAAACTATACTACTCCTACTCCTACTACTATACTACTACTACTACGACTACACAACAACAACAACAATACTACTACTACCGTACTACAGAAAACAATTACTACTCTATACTATTTTACTACACTATTTACTACTATTACTATTATATACTCTACAACAGCAAAATCTTACTACCGTACAACAACAACAACAACTACTACTCTACTATAATATTATATTTACAACAAAAACCTATACTACTACGTACTACTACTTACTACTACTACTACTATACTATACTCTACTACTATATTTTTTTTACTGTAGGCTTTGTCTTTTTTTCCTTTCCCTTCACCTCTGATTTTTACTGTTTTTTAGTAATCTTTTTTTCTTTTTTTTTGACAAGCACAATATCATTTTCTTCGCTCTGTATTATGGTAAATTGATTCATCCTCTAACTTTCCATGTGCACTCTCTCTCTCTCTCTCTCTCTCCTCTCATCCTCTCCCCTCTCTCTCTCTCTCTTCCTTTTCTCTCTCTCTCTCTCTCCTCTCTCTCTCTCCTCTCCCCTCTCTTTTCTCTCTCTCCCTACCTCCGCCTTTTCCCCTCTTCCTCTCTTTTATTCTCGCGTTTCCTCCTCCTCCTCCTCAGTCCTCTCCCCCTCTTCCGGCCCTCATAAGATAGGCAATATTCCTCTCCCCTGCCTCAACCCTCCTCCCGGAACTACTACTGGAAGGGGAGCCGCCACCCCTGCCTCCCCCTGCCAAGCCCTGCCACCCTTGTCCAGACCCTCACTCAACGCCTCTTTCCTCCTCCTTCCTCCTCCTCCTCCCCCTCCTCCCTCCTCCTCCTCCTCCTTTCCCCCTCCTCCTCCTCCTCCCTCCTCCTCTCTTCTTCCTCCTCCTCCTCCTACTACTACTCCTTTTATTCTTTCTCCTCCTCCTTCAAACAACTTTTTCTTCTCCCTCTATTCCTGTCTAATCATTGTTCTCTATCCAATCGTTTCTCTCCTCCTCCTCATTCTTCTTTTATTCTTCCTCTTGCTACATTTCTCATTCTTATTTAATATTTCATTTTCGTCTCCCCATCGTCTTCGTCTATGATATTTCTCTCCTATCTCTTCATTCTCCTTCTTCTTATCTTCTTCCTCTTTGTTACCTTCCTCATTCTTATCTAATTAGTTTTTTTGCTCCTTTCATTTGTCTCCCCATCGTCCTCGTCTTTGATATTTCTCTCCTATCTCTTCATCCACCTCCTTATCCTTTCCTATAGCATTCTTCTTCATCCATTGCATCCACCTCTTGACTCCATACCGCCCTCCACCTCCTCCATCCACTTCAGGGAGAGAAGAGGTAGCAAGGAAGGGAGGGTGGGAAGGAGGGAAGGAGGGAAGGAAGGAGGGAGGGAAGGAGAGGGGAGGATCAAGCGGTGCCTATAGTCTGTTCATCATCCTACCCTTTCCATCCTCCTCGCCCTCTTCTAGTGCTCCCCTTCACCCTCCCCTCGCTCTTACACGCTCTTCCTCTCATCTTACTCCTCCTCTTCCTTCTTCCTTCTTCTCTCTTTCTCCTCTCTTATCACCTTTCACCTCATCCTCGTTCTCGTCATTCATTCTTCCCATTTCTAACTTGTTTTGTTTTCGTTCCTCCTCTCCTCCTCCTCCTCCTCCTCCGATAAAGTTCCTCATAATCGGCTATTAACCAAATCAAAAGCGTATGGTTTAAACTTTAGGAGATCAGTTGTGTTACTGGATTGGAGATTGGCTTTCAAACCATTAGCAACGTGTTGTTATTGATAGTAAGGCATCAAATTGGCTAGATGTAACAAGTGGGGTGACTCAGGGTTCGATCTTGGGTCCAACTCTTTTCCTGATTTACATGAACGATCTAGACTGCGGGCTTGTATCTAAAATATCGAAATTTGCTGATGACACCAAATTAGGCGGTAAAGCATTTGCTAGAGAAGACTATGAACTTATACAACGTGATCTATATAAACTATCGGAATGGAGCGATAAATGGCTATTGAAATTTAATAACGATAAATGTAAAGTAATGCTTATAGGTAACACTA
>JACEEZ010000273.1:20000-115715 GCA_016584305.1 Chionoecetes opilio
AGTGAAATAACATATGTTTAATTAAAGTTATGTAGCTCTCACCTATACCACGTGTCGCGTGGCCTTATTTCTTGTCCCCTTAAAACTCGTCTTTCCCTTCCTCTTCACCTAGACTCCTAGAGGTTCGCGGTGCAGCCCCCAGCCCCGTGCAGCCCCCCCCCCTCCCCCTGATCCAGGTCACCGCCCCTTACGACGACAGGCAGAGCCAGGAATACAGAAAGATGCGACAGGTCCCTGCGGACACTTCAAGATAGTTCTTAATGACTGAAACACACACAGACAAAACACTCCCACAAACTATCAAACTATTACACACACATAAACATAGATCGGTCTCTATGAGGTCGAAACTTTTCTCAGGTGGGTAATATCAGGCGATCGTTAATCCAGCGCATTATCAGGACCATGGTGAATGAATGATATATGAGCATGTCATTCGTCTCAGAGAGAGAGAGAGAGAGAGAGAGAGAGAGAGAGAGAGAGAGAGAGAGAGAGAGAGCACCCACCCCCTTCACCCACGCAGCTAAGTGGTGTGGGTGGGAGGGCGAAGGGGCAGGCGGGCGAGCAGCCAGGCACCAGCAGCACACTGAGTCGGTAGTGGTGGCGGAGCGACCCACCACCTCCACCAGTCCCCAACACCTTGCCGCGGAGGGTGGACGGAGACCCCGTTCCCTCGCTCCTGATCTCTGTGTGCTGTTGCTGCCTACTCGCTCGCTCAACCGCGCCTCCCATTCAGTGGACTCAGTCGTTGCTCAGTGTTACTTCCGAGAGGTGACTGCCATACATGCTAATGAAGAGCGTGCAGTGAAGTGCCAGCAATGGAGCGCAGGGATAACCATCGTTCCTAAGATGAACCTCACCCATTGATGAGCTTTAGTAGTGTGTAACTTAAAAGTTGTGGTGGTGCATCGCTCGCTCGCTGCCCCGCTGACGCCACGTGAGGCCTTGTACTACAACTTGGACAGCAGAGGATCGCCTGGCTCCCCTCTGCCTCCCTTCACAGCAGACACACAGATAGATTGGTAAGTTGAGAGAGACAAGTTTTAGCCGGCCCTTCCCACCCTCCCATCCCACTCTTTCCCATATATGACAAGGTCGCTCTATAGTTCAGGCACACGTCCAGACTGATGCGGGTATGGGATTCATTGGTAGCTAATGAAAATTTGTGTTGTGAGTGAAGTGATAAAATGTATTACAAACCAATAACACTTATACAAAAAAATTCTCCCACCACACGCATCTATGGTTTCATTCATTCATGTCATCTAACATAACGATGAAAGCAAATTGTCTTGTTAATTGTTCATCAGTGAGATATAAGCCATCACAAAGTTGAGGCCTTCCGGTGCGGGTCACACGCCCACTGTCTCACACCCACCTGTCGAGTCGCGCCCGTGACCCAGCTCCCACCTGTTCCGTGAAAATCTTTCGTGACGCATCACTTCACTCCAAACACCATTTATTCTCTCTCTCTCTCTCTCTCTCTCTCTCTCTCTCTCTCTCTCTCTCTCTCTCTCTCTCTCTCTATATATTATATATATATATATATATATATATATATATATATATATATATATATATATATATATATATTATCATATTTAAACAGTTAATGCAAACAGATGGTTTAAAAGGTAGATTAGTTAATTAAGGCAGTAAATGTTCAGAATCTCTCTCTCTCTCTCTCTCTCTCTCTCTCTCTCTCTCTCTCTCTCTCTCTCTCTCTCTCTCTCTCTCACTGTTATTAATGATGTAGAAACTATAGCTGTCAACCTGCTTAAGATTTACTCGCACGGTTACTTCCGGTTTATTTGCGGCATGTGTTCCTTTTGTTGTTTTAATTCTCTAAACAAATCTGAGTCAATGATGTGCACACTGGAAACTACTGCATTAAGACGGACACCAGACCCATAAAACCTGAGTTAGGGGATGCACATGCGACCCTTGCATGCATCTTTTCTCGCCCTGACACACACACGCACACACACACACACACACGCACAAAAAAAAAAAAAAAAAACGTTGGCATACATACGCAGACGGGTTGTGATTTACCAAATAGTTTGATATGAAAATAAATAATAATGAGCGAATGGAAAAAAAAACATATACAGCCTGTGAGGTCTGATTGGAAGCATCTCAGCATGTCGCGCCTTCATGCCAAGCGAGTTCGAGCTCACGCCGGTTTCCGCTGACTGCACATGTTGTTAGTCCCCCTTGAGCAAGGGGATGGGGTGTGTGTGGTGTTTGAGGTTTCACCCTTACCAATAGATCGGTCTCTATAAGGTCTAAGATCTTAAAGGGAGAGTAAAAGCTGGCGATCTTGAGCTCAGCGCGCATGATCAAGACAGTGTATGAATGACACACACAAACACTGAGCACGACAGATGCTTAAAAAAACTATTCCTCCCTCATTTAAATAGTAGCAGTAGTAGTAGTAGCAGCAGCAGCAGCAGTATCAGTAAGAGCAGTAGCAGTAATAATATTGGCAACAATGACGTTTGATTTACGTTGTCAAGGTGTCGTCAGTCACAATGGGTGCGAGGTGGTTTCGTATAGCTAAGATACTTTTCTTCCCACGCAAGAAATGAGAGCAAAGAAAACAACACATGAACACACGAGCTGTCCAAGCCATTGAACATATACACAAACCACCTCATTAGCGCCGACACACCAACTGGACATTGACTGCCGATTCAAATCCCCATGAAACTGCATTAAAAGAACACCAGAAAAAGGGCTGGATGGCTGGACACCTCGCAGGCCCTTCCGTCCTCACAACCGACCCCATCCATCGATATTCCTCCCCTTTACCGTTCCTACGCAGAGCTTGAACTTTGTGGGAGGGTCTCAAGCAGGGGAAGAGGAGGAGGGATAAGTTGAGGGGAATACCGGGCCGTGTGGCAGACTGGGAGGCAGACACCCTCTCTGCCTCCTTCCCTGCGGCGCCAGCGAAGATGATGCGAGCGAGTGGCAGGTGAAGTGGACAACTGACAGTCGTGGGCGTTGCGATAAGTAAAGCGATAATATCGCTTTAACCGAAAATTTACCGCTTATCGTTTATCGCAAGACCGGAAAAACTTATCGCTTATATTTATCGCTTTCAAATTTCCCGCGATAAATCCAGCGATAAAGTAGAAGACGAAAAACCGTTACGACGGGAGGTTACAGGCTCATTGTTACGCAGCAAACAGATGCGGCCAGGCGCCTGGCGGCCCGCGCTTCTGTTGTCAGTTTCTTTGAATCGGCCCAAACTGGACGCATCTGATCTCAGCTCTGTGTTTCATTGTGCTACCAGCGATCCAAAGCTTCTTTGTGTGTTATAACTTATATATACTTAATTCTTATTGTATATTGCTATCTAACTAAATATCTAATTAATATATATTAGTTTATATATTTTTTTGCGTTTTGAGGGTGCGCCTCGCGCGTGCGTTCGTACGAACGGCGCGTGATTTGTGTTTTAACTTTTCCCTTTTCAGGAAATCGTTTAGGTTTTTGCGTTTATATTGCGTTATTAATTAGTGTCGCGACGGGCGCGCTTCATTGTTCGAGAATAGTGAATTTAGTGATTAGTGAGTGTCAAGATGTCAGGCAAGAGGACAGTGGAGGACTTTTTCCGCGTGGAGGCCAGCAGCAGTGATGTGATGCAGTGATGAAGCAAAAATAGAGTATTTTTGGATTTATCGCAGGATTTATCGCTTATCGCTTTAAGGTATTTTGGAAATTTATCGCTTTATCGTTATAGGACTTAGCGGAAAAATTTATCGCTTTATCGTTATCGCTTTATCGCAAAATTTATCGCTGCCCACCACTGACAACTGAGTGTTAAATGTTCTCTTCTAGTCTGTCAGCCTTAAGGGGTAGAGATGAGACATTCGGCCACAATATAAAGTCTCTGTCTCTCTCTCTCTCTCTCTCTCTCTCTCTCTCTCTCTCTCTCTCTCTCTCTCTCTCTCTCTCTCTCTCTCTCTCTCTCTCTCTCTCTCTCTCTCTCTCTCCTTACACACACACACAGCATTACCCAAAGATCGGTCAGTACGAGCTCCAAACTATTTCCGATATACGGTAAAGCTGGCGATCGCGAATACAGCTCACTTGGGCAAGACCATGGGAGAATTACACACATATAGGGAGTCATGGATGCTGAGGAGAAATTGCCGCACCTTTGCTTATTACATTATTACAGCGCATCATACAGTATAGCAATGAGAGAGAGAGAGAGAGAATATAATTTATATCGTGTCCTAAACTTTCCTGATCGCAAGGTTCGGCCATCAAGACTAGGAAGACATGGCTGGTTATTGGAAAGCATTCTATCCACCCACAAAGAGACCTTAACAAGAGAAAAACGGGGCTGCGAGGAGGTGGGAGAGGATGGCGAGGTAGGGAGGTGAGAGGTGTGTAGGAGGAGAGAGGGAGGGAGAGGGAGCAGGGGAGATGCAAGGTCTGGCAAGGACGAGAAAGTTGGCCGGGAGGAGGGACGGGAAACGCTTCCAGGAGGGTGACAAGGGCGGCCCTGGAATGAGGGTGGGCGAGGGGTCGACGCAGACGGTGACGGAGGAGCCGCACGCGCCTGCCGTTACGGAACTTTGAGCATCACGTAATATGAGAGAATGCTGCTCTAGAAATACCATGCGTGTGGTGTACGTCTCTCTCTCTCTCTCTCTCTCTCTCTCTCTCGATGAGCTAACCTAGCCGTTCAATTGTCGTTAAAGTAATAGAAGAACTTATAGTAAAATATACTCGTAGAAAACAAATTAATACCAGTCTTGGAGCAAATAAGCATTGAGTTGACATGTAACGTGGCCACAGTCGCCTCATGGGGCTGTGACTGCCTTGCGTGATACAGACGCAGATCAAAGTGTTTTAGTAGATACACAACGAGACCAAAGAACATGAAAAAGAACGCCAGCCATTATTTTTCTGCTGCCCACACTTTTAGCCAAGGCTTTGCTCTCCCTCCCCCAACTCCAATGGTGTATTTTTTTCTCACTTTTTTCCTGTCGGCCTCAGTCGGAGCGAGTGGTGGGTGGGGAGAAGCCTTTAACTTTGCTATTCTTTTTTGCCTCTAACACTTAGAAACTAGTGGTAGAAAGTAGTCACACAGGCAGCCTTGTTTGGCCCAGTAGGGCTGTTGCTGTCTTTTCTTCCTTTGTATTCATCCCTCCTACCGTCTCCCACTCATCCCTCCTACCGTCCCTTACTCATCCCTCCTACCGTCCCTTACTCATCCCTCCTACCGTCCCCTACTCATCCCTCCTACCGTCCCTCACTCATCCTCCCTCCATCCCTCCCACCGTCCCTCAATCCCTGCCGGCGTGGCCTATCACTGGGAGTTTCCAGCGGATGTGAGTTGCCCTACCCACCGCCTGCCTCACCTGCTGCCACCGTCGCCTGTTCTCACGCACACCCTCACGCTTGCTCAATACCACCCACACAACCTCACCGGCCAGGGACACCCACTTCCACCCCTACCCCGACAACCCTCCCGAACCCAACCCCTTACCCACTTCCACCACTACTCCGGCAACCCTCCCGAACCCAACCCCTCAATCCACACCCACCTACTTGCACAATCTTCTACCCACGCTATCAACTATAATAAACACATACTGACACTTTACCCTTGACCACAACAACTAACTCCAACTCACACTTTATTTAGTCCACAAACTATCCTTCCACACATCTGTTTCACGACAACACGCAGCTATGAATGACGACACTCACGACGGGCGCAAGAGTCTCCCTCCAATACAGCATGATGAATGAAGATGGATGGGAGCCGTGGCGCAGGGAGCGAGGGAGGGAGGAGCGAGCAGGCTATAGTGCAAGCCTGCAAGGGGAAGCGACGCCCACCTGCCTCGGGGACTCTAGGAAACACCAACACGCCCTAACCTTCCCTGACACAACCCCACACGTATAAATTCCTTCTGATCCTTTCCCCTTCCCTCCTCCTTCCAGGACGTGATTGTGGGGTCTTGGAGAGGAAGGGAAAGATAATGAAAGCGGGGAAGGATGGATTAGGGTTGGCTGGTCAGAGTGGGAAGAGGAAAAGTAGGAAGAGGAGAGAGGGACAATCTGGGGAGGAGAAACAATACGAAGAAGACAACTTTAGGGTTCAGAAAATCTATGATGTAAAGAAAATAGAAACTGCATTCTATTCTAAAATGCAAAACTAGTCTATTCTCGTAATGTGAGAGAAACAAACGTATAATTAACATATAAACGAATTACAAAATGAAAATGTGAACACGGAACGGCATTGTTTATAGTTTTTTTTTTTATCTACTTCCAATCACTAACGTAATCGTATGAACAAGGAACCAAACACAAATCGCAGCGGCACCACAATCAACAACAGAGAGAGAGAGAGAGAGAGAGAGCAATGACTCAATAAAAAGTGAGGCATAATAAGGTCGAGGATGTAGAAGTTTTACTAAGCACCACTTATCCAAGGTCAATCAATGTTTACTTATCCATCCACACCAATACGATTACTGCAATGTTGTTTCCTTTACTAACACCTTGATCGAGGCCCAGAACGTACTTTCCATTGTAGCTAATTTGGATACCATTGTATACTATATATTAGACGATTTTTAGTGAATATAAGCAATTGTTTTATAGATATAACCTGTGTAGTATCCTTGTCGACTAACTAATTTGGTATATTTAGTTACTTTTCGTAATTTTATGGCTAAAAACACGATTTTATAGAGGAAATGAAAGGTATGGTCGTGAAAGGGTACAACAGGTATAGCAAAGCTCCTTAAATTCAAACTAGGCTTTCGATCAACAAATCCTATATATGGAGGGACTTACATAACACTTAATAAAGCTACATGAGCATATTCAGATAGGCACCTACAGCAGACAATGGTTTTCGTATCAGCGGGTTCAGTAGGGGGGTGGGGCGCGCTATCGCTGGTGGGAGGCAAGTGTTGGGAGGGAAGGGCGGAAATAGAGTGATAACAACCCACTTCATTGGTGACACATTGTTGAACGGTCGCTTTCGTCACCACTCCACCCTCCCACTCCTGATACGCGAACCCCTAACTTCCACCCCTCCTTCCTCCTCCTGCTCCTCCTCCACTTCTTCCATCATCCCCTATCGCACCCTCCTGCCTCCTCCTCCTCTTCCTCTCCTCCTCTTCCCCTTCTTCTCCTCTTCCACTCCTTCTCCTCCTCCTCTCCACTTCTTCCATCATCCCCTATACTCACTGCCTGTAGCCTATCGCACCCTCTTGCCTCCTCCTCCTCTTCCTCGTCCTCTCCTCCTCTTCACTACCATCACTACTCTAATTACACCTCCATTCACACACAACACTAATACCACTCAAACCAATAACATCAATGAATAGTATCAACAGTAGTAGTAGTAGTAGTAGTAGTAGTAGTAGTAGTAGTAGTAGAAGTAGCTAATAGTAGTAGAATCAGCAGTGGTAGAATCGTTACTCGTAGTAGTAGAAATGACCACTACAGTAACACAGCATTAACAAAAATAATAGTAAAAAATATATAGTATTAATAGTAATAATAATAAATAGCAATAATAATGATAATAATAGTAAATTATAATAACGTTTTCACAATATATTACGTACCTGCTTTTCCCCTTTGGATTCGCCACACGCCTCTTATTGAACTGTCAGGAACACTTTAACGCCACTGCATTCTGATCTGTAGGGAATAACGATGAACAGCAATTATTATAATGTTCTACTTTAATTTCTCGACATAAGAACGTAAGAAAATAAAGGAAGCTACAAGAGGCCGCAAGACCTACACGTGGTAGTTCCTGTTACTTAACACTGCCTACATCCACCTCTCTTCCCCATCCATTAATTTATCCAGACTCCTATTAAAGATCCCTATTGACTGCACTAACTACCTAACGACTGAGTCCATTCCAATCATTTACCACCCTATTTGTGAACCAGTTTTTCCCTATTTCCTTTTTAAATCTACGCTTTTCGACAGGCGACTTAAGGGGTTATTACCGAGGCCACCGAGAGAGAGGTGGCCTCGTTATTACCCGCAGTGGCCGCAAGTGAGCCAAGCACCCGCCGTAGTGCGGTGCCTCGCGACGGTGCGACGGCAAGTGTTCGTCGATGCACAATGGACCACAAATCCGTAGCATGACAAACTCTCGGGCCTCAGCGCACCGCAATTGGCAACACTTTTTATTGAAAATTAAAGGAATAGGCCTCATTTTACACACACACACACAGTCAAATTATGATAACACATAACGTACGCCTCTATGATAGAGCTCTTTTGCTTATTCAATATGTTAGAAGAAGGAAATTCGTCATGATAAGGCTCACAGGGTCGTTGGCAGAGCTGGGCACTAAATACATTGAATGTATTTAAATACTAAATACTAAATACATGAGAGAAATGTATTTAAATAGTAAATACTAAATATTTTTTAAATACATTTGTAAATACATTTTAAATACACACAAATTTTAATGCCATGAATTAAAATCAACAGTTTCGAAAGTATTCACTTATTGAATTGAAAGTATTTACGGGGGAGGGGCTGCGGCGGCCCAAAGCACCCCGAGTCCTTGAACACTTGAAGGGAATCAAACTCATGAGTTGTATTAGCGACAAAAGAACGAAGGGTTCATGAAGGTAGGTAGAGGTGGATTGGATATCCGAATCTGCATCCACAATTTGCAGATATGCGCAAATGCGGATATGCGCAATTTTTTTTTATTTACATCTGTGGATATCCACATAGTATTTAACGTCCACATCCATCACACGTAGCTAGTGTGACTAGAACACCAGTTTTAGTGTTCAAAAATACAAAACACAAAATAAAGTACATAGATTTCAAAATCATATTGAGATAATTATCAGTATTTATAAGAAGTGTCTACGATTTACATTTGTACTCATTTGTAAACAGAGTACTGAATATATTCCCTAAGTTAACAATGGCATTTCTTCATTTCAGATACGGTGAAGTGGTGAAGATGAGGACCAGCGACGTAATCAACGAGGCGGCGGTGACGGCCGGGGTGGGCACGGGCCTCCTGTCCCTCAGCAGCCCCGTGGCGGCCTTGGGCAAAGAGTCAACTTTAGCCGGCGTTTCACCCGGCCTTGCTTTTGACCTGTCGGCCTACACGAGGATCGTGCAGCAAATGGCCTCCAAAATATACCCCTACGACCCGGCTGCCGTTGTGGCCTCCCTGGCCGCCCTGGGCCCTGCCTCTCACCTCCCTCTGGCTCTCACCGCGCCTCACGCACTCTCACTCTCCACTAGAAATGCAACAGACAACGAGAAGGCCAGCAAAATAGCAGAATGTTTACTACCCGGGAGTGGTCTCAAGATGGTGTGGCAGACCGAACACAAGTCTGGAGTTACAAAAATAAAAGAAGAAGACGGAGAGTCTGCTCTTGATCTGCGAACTCAAGGCCTTAAGTCTCTGTATTCTTCCTACAGAAGAGCTTCCCTTGATGACATCAAACCCAAAGTAGTGGAAGACATCTGGGTCGAGAACGACATTCAATTAAGCTGGACAGACTCCTGCGTCGCTGCCTACAACCCAGCCCAAAAACTTTTTATGTGCGTTGACTGCGAGTGTGTGGGATTCCTTTCCCGCGTGGCAGAGCACTGGCTGGGAGCTCATGCCAACTTGCGTGTGTTCTCTTGTCCCCGGTGCCCCTACACATCCGCGTGGTCTCGCTGTGTAAAAATGCACCTCACACGGCAACACAATGAACAGTTTGCCGATACTAATATGTGGAAAGAAAATGCAACCTTGATGGAGGTAACCCGGCTGATGCAAGAACTACGAAACAAAGTGGAGAACAGAATCGATTCTAGCAACACTTTGGCAGATAAACGATTTTATTGCCCACATTGTCCCTACGCCACAGACCGACGTGACTTGTACACGCGTCACGAGAACATCCACAAGGACGACAAGCCCTTCCATTGTTATCTCTGCTTCAAACAGTTCAACAGAGCAGACCACGTCAAAAAACACTTTGTTCGTATGCATCCTGAGTCCGAGTATGACATTTCCAAGATTCGTAAGCAGCCAGGCAGCGGGCGTGGCGCTATTCGCTCACCTCCTTCTCCCATAGTGACGCTGTCTCAAGAAGCCTCTGCACCACTGCCACCACCACCACGGGCCATCACACCAGTTCTCTCTCCCACTGCTCTCTCTCCGGAGCCTTCCCCGCCACCTGCGACCCTAGAAGTATCTATGGCAGACATGGGTCCATTAAGTGCCCCCTCAACTCCTGAGGATTGTAGTCCAGGCTCTCCTGGGGCCATTGTAAATTTGGGTATGGGGCTGAGCATGATGTCTGGCATGGAAAGCCCTGAACTGGCCGCGGAAGGAGGCGTGGAGACCGAGCATTCACATGTCCTTACTGTCACTGGGCTGGCAGTGACAACTGGTGTCTTAAGCGACACATGAATACTCACATCAAACCTTTTGTATGTGGCATGTGTGACTACAAGGCAGCGCGGGCAGAGCGGCTCTCGACACACGTTTGGAAGGTACACAGCAAGAGGGTCTGCAACAAGTGCAACTTTTTGGCCGAGACGCAGGAGCGTCTACTGGAGCACACCCGAGAGGAACAGTAAGTTGCTCTAGTATACATATAGTGTAGTTTCAATAATTTTTTATTTTAATTCAATGTATTTAATTTCAGACATGTATTTAATTTCAGTCAGTCACTTAGTGACTTAATAGTAAGTAATAAGCAATTAAGCTGTTCCAGCATGTCCTGTTTCCGTATTGCAACATTAATTTTCTTCTTTCCCTCCTCAGCCACAACAACCCGTACTCACGCCGGTACATCTGTTCCTCCTGCGTGCTCACTTTTGACACCCGGCCCGCTCTGGAGACCCACCAGCACCTGTGCCACCCCTGCCTCACTACCTCAGAATCCTCCGTTGCTTCTCCCGTCTCACCAGTGCAAGATGTTGCTCATGATCTGTCCATTCGCAGTGAAACAAACCGTTCCCCGCGCCCGGCATCCTCTCCCATGGTGTGTCCTGTGGACGGCTGCGACCACATGGTGGGCTGCGGCAGCTCGCTGGCAGAACACGTGCGGGAGGCTCACGGAGGCGGTGGTAGTTCCAGTTGCCCGCACTGTGGATATCAGCTTACTCATGATGAGTTGTCTCGGGACCATTGGCTTACTCACCACAACGAGGTCTGTGCTGCTTGTGTCCATGTCTTCACTGCCGTGTACGGGCCACAACTGTGGAAAAAAGTCCACGTACGTCCCAGTTCAATGGAGAGCCCCTTGGACGCCATTGTCACGGGGCTGAATCGCAAGCGCACCGCTGCCGATGGCGTGCCAGTTGAGTCGTCACTCGATGCTCCTCTCACCATCGTGACATCACTCTCCACTACTCAGAGAGACTCACTGTCACCAGGATCTGATACACAGGACACTGATAGTGAAAGATTCTATAAACGCTCAAGGAAACAACGGTGTCCCAAAAAAGTCATCACAGTGGCGGAGGAAAGCTCAAACAATGGCTCTTCTCTCAACACAACGCGCAAACAAAGTTACACGAGGTTGCGACGCAGGGCAATGCTCAACAGACCTGGCTTTTTAAGTCGCCAGTGTCACAGGTGCCCTCGTCGGCCCGTCTTTGCTTCTCGTGCTCGCTTACAGCTGCACGTGAAATGGAGTCACGGCAAGCGCAGCAGTGGCCGACGGAACCACTCGACAGAAAACACTTTTCTGCTTCTGCCTCAGGTTATTAGGGGAAAAAAATGCCATCTCAATATAATAACGGGTAACCAACGATTAGTGTGCTCTTCACTTATTAGATTTTTCTACACATTAGGCTCCCAAAACTCATTGCTCATGAAGTAATTGTGTCCAGGACAAACAGACTGTGCAGCCGTAGTGCTGAGCTGCTTGTTCAATACGATGACCGTAAAAGGATCTCAATTTCGCATACTCTTTATTGTGAGGCAATCTCAACATTGTGTACCAGTTTATGATGCATCATTTAACTTTTTTCCGTCTATGTATATTCTTGTACAGAAACACACTTAGATGTGTATTTTTGGTTACTGTTCTCAAGTACAATTACCTCACAGAAAAACTATAATTAATAACCTCAAGTCACTAATACAGAGATTGTCAGGGATGTGAGTATTGATCATTCTCAATATGGAAAGAAAAGAAATATTCCACAAGTTAAGTTTCATGCTTCAGCAACATACTTCGATGCTGCCTGAGGTTTCAAATACTGTTGCACGTTATCTGTTAAAATTCTTTGGTTGTGACGTACACAAGTGACTTCTCTGGCTATGTCAGTTAACATAGAAATTCCTTATAATGTGTTAAGTACTACCAGTCCTTCATCTTGGCCTCAACACTCCTCCTCCCTCACCAGTCTCCAAACTTTACCATTACAGTCTAGGCTAAGCACAGAATACATGGTGTTAAGACACAGCTTGTTCTAATTGTAACTTAATACCTCCTGCCAAATGAGGAGTTAGTACTAAGACTACTTGCCTTCCACCTGTGCGGCATGCTGGCAGGGCGTCCAGGCCTCAGGAGCCCCCCAGAGCCTTCCTGCGAGGCGGGCTCCTGGGTGCTACTCTTATATTGTATACACGGTTGTCTTTGTACAGAAGGAAGAGATATTTTAGCATCTAAGTATAGCATTATAATTAATGCTCAAAATGGTTTTCATCTATCAATATTTGAAAAAATAATAAGCCTGAATGAGTAACACTGTTAACAAAATGAATTAAGATGAAACTCTTTGCCTATACTTTCAACGCTATCCTGTGCTTAGAGCCAATTCAAAGCCAAAGATTTTATTGATTTATTCTAGAATTGTGATTTTCTCTTGTTATGCTACAACTTATGTAATAGTTTCTGTGATTACTGTTGTGAATGGAATTTCTGCTATTTTGCATCACTAAGTCATGTTTTATTAGGATCATAGTCTAATCTGTTCATCCTCAGTGACACTAGGCCAACGGTCCAATGCATTTAATATTACTGTTATTGTTATGTTATTATTATTTCTGTTCTTTGTTATGCAATATTAGCCTTGGCCTTCTAGTCAGATTGTTGCCAAAGTTTCCCATTTACAGTTTCCATGAGATGTTGATAACCCAGCCATACTACAATAAAATACTGACCAAATGTCTCTGGTGCTAATATTAAACTCTATAGAAAGTCCTTTACCTGATAAAGCCTATGTTCATTGCTCAGAGGGTAAGGAAATCCTCGTCAGTGGTACTTTGTAAGTAAAAAAACTTTTTCGTGAAGCTGTGAGGAAAAAATATTTTGATGACCAAGGAGCCGAAGCCCTCGTGTCCCCCATCCTGTTATTCCTTTGCCAAGAAGTTTTCCAACTCTTCTTCCATACTAAACTAGTATAGTTACTTTGTAGTTTTGTAGTGCAGGTCGCAGACATGCGGAGTCACTGCACATTGTTACTTGTTAATGTGGTAGTCACACAGTATATACAGACAATAGGACAGGAATTTTGTGGTAAGACACTGAAATCTCAAAACATAGTTGTGAGAGCGAGGGTTTCCCTTGACTTCTTTATAGGCTTTATAAGTGCAAGGGGGAAGCATGGAGCCTCTGAGATAAGCTGTCATGGTATGGTGCAGCATATCTATCTGCACCAAGAATGTAACTATGTTTTAATATCAGTAGCATGTTGGGTCTCTGGTAACTCGGTGAAGGAAAAAATAATGTGCTCAACAGGTATTGTGCCTCAAGCCATTTTGTTATAGAACCTTGTAAATACCTTTTTAGTGTGTGATTTTGCAAGCAATAGTATTTAAACACAGCTCAGGATTGTAGTTGTGAATGACTGAATTGCCTAAGGGATGTAAAATTACGAGAGGATGATGCTTAAACATATGTGCTTGTAATTAAATTATATTCTTGTAAAGCGAAGCCTGCCTTTGGTATCAGCATGAGCTGACACAAACATGTATGAAGCCTCATCCTCACTGAGACTGGGGATATGACGGCACTCTGTGGCTTTTCAAGGTTCAAAAACTTCAGTAGTGCAGAAATGGTACCTGGTAATATTTTGTAGGAAGTAGAAATATGGCAGAATTCAGGGGGAAAAATGAATATCTTTACAATACTCTACTGGAATACATGAAATACATAAAATAGGAACAAAATTATATAATCTCATACATATACTGTACAGTAGTACTATATTCATCATTTCCCTTACTATGAAGGACGGCCTACTATGATTTATTCCACTTAAACTTAATCATGCAGGATTTAATATCAAAATGCTTAAGAAATGAAAATGAGCACTAATGTTAGTTACACATTTGAAATAAAATATGCTGCTGCCTTTCATGAAGTTATTTGCAAAATAATGAAAAATACTGATATATGAATATTTTTTTGTCCTTGCAATATACACATCTTTGCTATCGTGACTGCATGGAAGTGGCGTTACCACAGGGGGGCCTGGGAGGGCCTCAGCACCCCCAAATTGGGTTTTCAGCCCCCTCAAAAGTTCATGTAACGATTGAGTGAAAAACATTTATATACAGATAATAATGAGATCCGAGGTAATGTATCCCATTGATCCACTGCGGCTCCAGCCCTTTAAACAGCTCAAAAAAACTTTTATCTCTGGTGATGCCACGGGGGGGGAGAACCAAACATTAATAATTTGTATAAAAGATTATATTTTTTATTTTTGGGTATTTTTCACTGACAAAGTCAGACGGTTGAACTGTCCCTCTTAAGCAAGGGGATGGGTGTGTGTGGTGTGTGAGGTCCCAGCATTGCCCAAAGATCGGTAATAATGAACTCTAAGCTCGCACCGGGAGGGTGAAACTGGCGATCGTGAGCCAGCTCGCATGGACAAGACCATGGGTGAATAACGCACACACACTAGGTAAATACAACTCTGTAAACTAGATAATATAAAAAAAGAGGAAATAGTACAGGCATGTCACCGGCCTTAAAGTCATCTTCTTAAAGGCAGGAAAAGTGTGGAGGGTGTCCTATACTGATGTCAATGGGTTAACATCATCCTTGTTAGAGGTAAATGACCATCTACATGTAAAGAAACCGGACGTTATGGGTTTGGTCGAGACAATTCGGATATCCGGTCCACCTCTAATGAACACTATAGCATCTTTTCTATTACATCTCTCTTACATGTGGTCTTCTTCAACTTCTTTCCTTGACCTCTAATAACTCTTACGTCCCACAAAAACATGGTTTCTCTTATCAACCTTCTCCAGTCCCTTTGTTAGGTTATTGAAAACTAGAAAAGAAAAAAAAAACTTACAATTTATTATTTAGCCCAGATCTTAATTCACATACAGCCACGTAAGAATAATATATACTGTATCACACACAGAAAAAAAAAATAATAATAATAAATAGAGATACTTATGCAGTGGGGGAACGTCGCAGGAATGTATGACGCAGAGTAAGGAGTTCGGTGAAGGCCTGACTGCCTGCAGGTGTGAGGCCGCGACGCCACACCTCGTGCAGGGTGGTTGAGGAGTTATTCGGGTATGCTTCAAAGTACGCGGTGGAATAGGTGTTGAGTGGAAGTGGTGTTGAGTGGATACTGGAATTGATGTGTTGGTCGCTGGCACGGCGGGGCTTTGGAGCTCCTTTGGGTTGAGGAGTGTAGAAGGGGAAGGGGGATGGATGTTTACGGGAACTACCGGATGGGTCTGTGGTTGGTTTGGGGCGTAACACCTTGGACAGTGGACACCCTAAACACATTAATCAGATCACCTCTTTCACTTCTTTTCTCCAGGGTTGGAAGATTTAATCTTGATAATCTTTCCTCGTGTGATAAATCTCTTAAGCTTGGAACATCTTCGTTGCTGCCAACCAAACCACTGGTGCATATTCCAGACTTAAGGGGAGCGTCACACCATTTCTAATTATCAGTGTATTGTCAAGATTTTTTTATGTCAAAAGTATGCTTATGCTGAAATAATCCTAGCTCATTTTCAGATGTATAGCTCGATAAATACTTGCAAAATAAACAATCTATTTTTTGATAAGATTTAACTCTTAATAACGTTCTTATCCAATGACTTGCACTGATGAAATAATTACCAAATATGCATTGCAAAATATCCAAACGATTGATCTTTTAAGAATTTTGAATTTCATTCTTCTTAAAAGTAAAAAAAAAAAATCTTTTTTTGGTTTACGTTAATGTATTTGCTAATATTTGCAATTATTTACCAATAATTGAAAAAACCGAAAGATCAGAAAATCACATTTTAGTTCCTCTTTCCAATGATATATTGTTTATTAAATGTGGTACAATAGTGGCGCAGTTAGTAAAGAAAAACTGGCAAAAGCAAGTTTTTTAATATCGCGGTTTAAAGGCGCGCGGTTTTAAAATATCACTTAGTACTGCACTGTGCTTATTTTCCTATCCTCTCCTTCCAGAAATTCATTTTCTTCAGTGAAAACTTTTTGAAACCATTCATTTATGACTTTGACTTGTTGCTGGTTCTTTGTAAACTGTCCCTTACACTTTCAGTTTGTTAATTCCTTCTTTTTGCTTTGATTTTCTTTTGACAAACCTATAAAACAATTTGAGTTCGTTTTTGCATTTACACTAAAACCCTCGGCACGATAGGGGCTCTGGCCTTGCAGTTATTCAATATGCAGAGTTTTACAGGAACTACCACGTGTAGGCCTCGCGGCCTGTTGTAGCTTCCTTATTTTCTGATGTTCTTATGCAAATGCCCTCCTGATATGGGTAAAAATTCAAAATTTTGTAAATACACTGTACCCTGAAAATGCCCCGAGCCCGTCCGCCCAGCAGTGAATGGGTACCGGGTGTTAGCCAGGGGTTTGTGACCCGCCTCCCGGGGTGGTGGCTTCGGCTTACACTAGAGGAGAGGAGAGGAGAGGAGAGGAGGAGGAGGAAGAGGAGGCCTCTTCCTCCTCGTATAATATGAGATTATGATTATGTATCTCGGCAACATGCCGAGATACATAATTTTTTGCCGACTGTCTTTGCCTTGCCGAGTTATATCAAATTCCGAGTTATACAATGCAGAGTTATAAGGATTTTAGTGTACCTATATATTATGCCTCTTACAAAATTTCTCTCTTCATCTCTGCAGATTCTTACATATTCATTTTTAGTTCTCTTGTATTCTTCCCTTGTCCTATTATTGATCTTCCTTCTCAGTCTGTTCCATACAACATCTCTATCTCTTCTTGCTACTTCACTTATTCTATTAAAGCAGTCGTTCTTCTAGTTTTCCTTCCCTGTTATCTTTGAAATATGACATTAATGTAGTTGACGGAAAAACAAATGGCGTATATCTGCAAATGTTAAGTACGAAAATAATACATAAGACCTAGCTAACCCTAACAAGTATCTGTCCACTGATGTTGTAACGATTGTATATACAGTAAACCCTCTCTAATTCGAACTTATTGGGGGGAGACCTGGGTCAAATTAGCCAAAAGTCTGAATGATCCGATGGTTACCTCTAGCCCCTCCACATAATAAGAACTCATTCAAACATGCCAAAACAGCACAGATTGCATTACTTGTACTCACCAAAACATGGCTGATACTGAAATCATGAAATGCATTACTACTGCACACTGAGCACTCGGACGTCACTGATAGCGTCTTCAGGCAAGGGCTGCGTTAAGTAAATTAATTAATTATTGATTATTATTATTGATTAATGTGTTAGAGGCGATGTGGAGGCTGACAAAGTGGGTGGCACAGAGGAGGTGGAAGATGCTGCAGAAAACTCTGACAATTCAAACAATGTGCAGACAATTCAAACTTCAGTTCGGATAATGGAAAGTTGTTGAAAAATTCTAACTGGGCCTTAACAGGTAGAATTATCCGAAGTTTGAATCATACGGGTTCGAATTAGAGAGGGTTTACTGTACATCCTGAAATGCATGTTACCTTCATCCAACAGTAAGAAATCATACTGTTTACCCAAAGACTACTCTATACTGGACTTGGTACTCGTGCCCCGCGCCAACCCGGCCATGACCAGTGGAGGCCAGTTTTGCGATTCCTAACATTTTCGAACATAACTCCCATTTCCCTTCCTGTGGTTTATCAGTATAAATGATATACCGTTATCTTCGTAAATGTTTGTTCTATAATATTATCAAATAAAAAACTGTAAAATACACTAAAGAAATGCCATTAAGAGAGTGAAGAAATATGCATGAACTTAATATTCACTTAAACTCTTCGCCATTTAATATTTTGCGAGAAAACATTTTAGATGTAACATAACAATAGAAGCGGATTTTCATTAGCTTTCCATTGATATATTTAGTTTTCTGATAAATGAATTACCACCATGCATAAATTAGCGTTAACTAAAAAAATAACATCATCAATCGGATCGGCAAGTAAAAAAGTGTTCCATGAATACAGTAGACTATGGTTTATCAGTATAAATGATACACTGTTATCTTCGTAAATGATTGTTCTATAATATTATCAAATAAAAAACTGTAAAATACACTAAAGAAATGCCATTATGAGACTGAAGAAATATGCATGAACATAATATTCACTTAAACTCTTCGCCATTTAATATTTTGCGTGAAGACTTTTTACATGCAACATATCAATAGAAGCGGAATTTTATTAACTTTCCATTGATATATTTAGTTTTCTGATAAATTAATTAGAACCATGCATAAATTAGCGTTAACTAAATAAATAACATCGATCGGGTAATTTTACCGATTGATGGTTATTATTTAGTTAACGCTAATTTATGCATGGTGCTAATTCATTTATCAGAAAACTAAATATATCAATGGAAAGCTAATAAAATTCCGCTTATATTGATATGTTGCATGTAAATTGTTTTCTCGCAAAATATTAAATGGCGATGAGTTTAAGTGAATATTAAGTTCATGCATATCTCTTCACTCTCTCATAATGGCATTTCTTTAGTGTATTTTACAGTTTTTTATTTGATAATATTATAGAACAAACATTTACGAAGATAACGGTATATCATTTATACTGATAAACCATAGGAAGGGAAATGGAAGTGATGTTCGAAAATGTCAGGAATCGCAAAACTGGCCTCCACTGGAAATAGCCCAAAATGAGTAGCAAGTCCAGTATACAGTAGTCTTTGGTTTACCCATGCTTTTTTTTCAACTCTTGGGCTGTGAGCTTCAAATATCTAACATGTAATCTATATTGGGGAACTAGTTTCAATCACTATGAACTTCGAACTTCATCAAAATAATGTGCATCACACATAAAATACCATCACTTTAAAACGACACTAAGGCTAATATGATAGCATTCTCTTGGTGTAAAACTATGATGGCTATATGAAATAAACTTTAAAGTTCTTAATGGACATGAAACTTCAGCTATAATCAATATATAAGAAATATCTGTACAAACTTAGTCTCTACGTTTAATTTACATCAGTAAAAATGTTTATAATTATAATACTTAATATCCTTAAAGAGTTTGCATGATTCAACATATTCATGGATTCATAGAAAAAACCTATGAACACATGCATCAACTAGGGGGGGGGGGGGGGGGGGGGGGGCACTCAGTAGAGCGCATACCTCCGCCCGAATATAAAAAAGTAAAAAAAAAAAAAGTAAAAACAAAAGTTTAAAAAATAAAAAATATATATATATATATATATATATATATATATGCACTCAGTATGAGCACATACCTCTGGCCGAATGTTTCATCAATTGGTTGCCAGGGCAACAGTTGTCAATAGATTTCATCCAAAATTAAATCAGTTCTTCCTTATACCAAATAGACTTGGTATACCGAGTTTAGTCCAAATCTATTCGTAACTTTTCGAGAAATCCTGTACACTAACAAACAGACAGACAGACAGACAGATCGGGGTGAAAACATAACCCCTCCAACTTCGTTGGCGGAGGTAATGATGAAACTTTAAGGGGTGAAAAATACACTAATCACTACCCTTACAACAACAGGTTTTTCCACTGCTTGGAAACCTGTTTTAATAGCAATAATTTGCACTCCATAACTAAAAACCTCAATAACACAGATTGAATCTACTTACTGGAAGCATGACGCATGAAATTCTGTGGTAAAGGAATGAGGTAATAACGGAATGAAGATAATAAATAAGTGTAAAATAAATATTTGGAAGATACTATTTACAATGTAACTGATATATTCATATACTAATTATGATCATTATTGAGATAAACCTTAAGATATTCACTAGTTACAATATCTTTGGTAAAGCATTTCACACCAGACAGAGGTTAGGGATCAACCCCAAGGCCCAGTCCAGTCCACCTGTCGGGTGAGAGCAGGAAGTAGCGGTCCATTGCGTGACAGAAGCGGGTGCGGTAAACCTCCGGGGAGACCACCGTGGGCAGCTTGCCGGCGCCGCCCCCAAGCATGCTGCCCTTGATGATGGTCTCCAGCTTCTTGTCCCACGTAAATGTGCGAATGTAATCTGCAAGCATGATGGATAATGCTTATTTTAAATTATTAGTATGAAAAAGACCCCAGGTACCCATTTATCAACCCCAAAAGGAAGGAAGAACAGCTGGGTAGGCTGGTCACCGACTTGCCCTGGCCCGGATTCGCACCAGGGCCCGCAGATTTGTAGCCAGGCATGCTAGCCACTACACCACGGAGGCAACGGTAGGAGGGCGGAAGCTGAGAGTGAATGTTAATAAAAAGTAAGGTGATGATTTTCCAAAGGAGTAAAAAGTGAAGTGGTAAATTTTGAGCGTTCATATAGAGCAAGAGTTAAATGTCAAAAGAAATATGAAATTAGGTTGAATGTACAGTACCCTTCCGAGTTTTGCGAACCTCATGTTTCGCGCTGAAACCTGAATTCTTACCAACCCGACTTTCGCGCATTATCTCCCCGAGTTTCGCGCTGCTTCGTACACGTTTGTTTTTTGTTTTTGTTTTTTTGTGTGTGTGCCTACAGCGCCAATAGGCAGTGACCTCCAGGGATGGGATGGTAGGCCCTGGAGGTTCATTCGAGGGCTGCGATGGATGGCCCTCGCCCGTGGTGGCGCAGGTAGGATTTTTATAGTGACGCTTGTGATTAGAGGCTCATGACGCCCCCCTATGTCCTCCGATGCACTCTCAATCGAAGGTAGACTTAATGGGCAGCATGTGGGTGTTCTTAGGCCACTCGACGGTGCAGAGAAAGATTTTAAGTGGATTTTACAGCCCTCATCAAGGATCGAACTTGGGTCACCAAGAACGCCACTCGGAGACGCTAACTACTCTGCTACTGCCTCCCCTAAGAGATGTACGGGACAAGTCTTCCTACCGTTGGCGTCACGCGCGCTGCCTTAGACCAGGTTGCCAGACCTGCCTCTCGAATACCTCGAATAGCCGTATGTTACGGCTTATAAGACGCTGCATCTTGAAAAACTCACCCTGATTTGGAAAGAAATTTCTAAAAAAATAAATAAAAAAAATAAAAATTCCAGTAAAAGCTAGCGAATTTCTCGGTAGGGTTCTTCTTCTTCTTCTTGTGACCTCTACCGCTTAGTGTAGTATTATATTAGGCTTAGTATAGCTTGTATGTAGTTTTGTTTTGTTTTTTCCTTTCGTTTATGTTTTTCTTTAGAGGAGCAGCCGGTTCAAAGGCCTGGCCTATGAAGAATAGGCCACCTATAATATAAAGATCAAGATCAAGTATCGCATCATAGGTCCTCTCCTCTCCTCTAGTGTTGGCCGAAACCATCACCCCGGGAGGCGGGTCATAAACACCCGGCTAACACACGGTACCCATTCACTGCTGGGTGGACAAGGGCTCGGGGCATTTTCCGGGTATTTTTGGGGGGGAGAAAGTGAGTCTTATAAGCCTAAAATACGTAACACCTCGCACCAGAATAAATCAGCATTTCTTCAGTGTTATCAATACCCGAGTTTCGCGATCCTCGAGTTTAGCGCTATGCCTTCGGAAGAAAGCAAGTGCGAAACTCGGGAGGGTACTGTAGAAAGACTGGAGGAGGTTCAGGAATTTAAGTCTTTTGGTGCGATTATGTGCCATTATGGAAGCCTGGCAGATGAGAGTTGTGTGAGAGATGAGAGCTGTGTGCAAGGACAGGAATAAATGGAGACTTGTCACAGGCATCCTCTTGGGGGAGTTTTTAAGGGGAGTCAGAAATCATTCCCTATTTCATTAATATGCATATCTAAGGTTTCATTTGCAATCTATAATAACTTAACACTCACCAATGATTCCAACGATGAGTTCATTGGCAGTGCCGTCAATGCCAACAAGAAGGGAGTAGTCCATGATGAGCTGCTGGGAGAGGAACACCGTGTCTGCCTTGATGGCTCTGTTCACCACTGTCTTGCTGTGCGGCCTCACGTACAGAGGAGACGAACACGCCATCCGCACCAAGTTTTCATCAAGCAACACCAATTCTGATTCCTGAATTAAACAATAAAGACTGAGGTAATATCATTCCAACAATGTTTCTCTACACCAACATAATAAGGATCATTAATGCGAACATTTTAATTTCATTTCACTATCACAATCATAAATGTACATGGACTTACCTCTTTACCAGAAGTGTTCACAAGCCTGTTTCTAATTGATCCCTTCAGGTCAAATTTATGGGTAATATTGCGCTGGTAGAATAAGTTTTCCATGACCAAGACATCCATTCGCTGGGCCTTGTTTGTTGTGGTATTCTTATAGCCAATGCGATAAACACCTGTTGACAAAATTTACATTATGATTGTCTTGAAGATCAAAAACTTCAATCTTCACCCTTTTGTAAAATTAGAGACAAATATTCTGGGTGACTTCCAGGCGAGTAGGAGGGAGGCGGTAGCGGAGTGGTTAGCGTCTCCGACTGGCGTTCTCGGTGACCCGAATTCGATCCCCGAAGAAAACCAAAACCTTTCTGAACCGTCGAGTGGCCTAAGAACACCCACATGCCCTGCCCATCAACTCTACCTTCGATTGCGTGTGCATCGGAGGACACAGGGGGGCGGCATGAGCCTCTAATCACAGGCGTCACTATAAGAATCCTGCCTGCGCCACCACGGGCGAGGACCAACCATCAGAGCCCTCAAGTGAACATCCAGAGCCTACCATCCGAGCCCTGGGTCACCACTGCCTACAGGCGCTATAGGCACAAATGTATAAAAAAAATTTAAAAAAGAGATCCACATGGACCATGTTGCTAAAGCATGAAATTCTCCAAGACATGCCAATCTTCAGCAAACACAGGAATGGATTAAGCTGTTCCATGAAACGAGCCTCCAAATGTTTGTACAGTGGGATCGTGCTGTTACGAGTAAATAAGTTCCACAAGGCCTCCTCTTATACCAAAATTCTTGTAATTAAGGAGATTAATGCAAGGGTTGACTGGAGACGTGTTCCTGAGCACTGACAACACTGATGCAAGCCTGCGGAATTTGCTTTCTGATAGGTAGAGCTACATAGCGATAAAAACAAGAGACAAAGTTGCATTAATGTAAAAGTTACATGGGCATAAAAAGAAAGAAATATAAACAGGTACAATAGAAACTTGATTTAACGGACTAATACAGCCAAGCATAGTACCGCTACATCAAGTTTCCGCTAAATCGAGAGAATGACATATAAATACCCTATAAGTACACCCCTGTACATAGGTTTTAGCCATTTTCCTAGGCTTGTTAACAGCCTAATGAAGACCATTGACTGAAAGTCCTCTATATATATGTGCTATTCTTTCATTAGAGCAAGTTTATATTTTAAGAGAACACTGATACCACCTCAAATCTTGGCTAGGAGTACCATGGGATCAAAGGTAGCCATGGTATACAAAAATAAGCAATATTCAAGTCTCGTGCACACTATTCAAGATTCTGAAAGCTGGTCTATAATATTCTTGATACATATTCACATTCACTACCTACATGAGATATCATAAACCTATTGTTCTTTCTGAAAAATAACAACACATGATACATCTTGCAGAAGAATAGCTCAATTTAATTTTATTATACAACTAGCAATTTTGTGCATGTGCATGGTGGCAGATGCATCTGAATGATTTTGTCAGTTTACACCACTTCCTTCATAAGACCAGTCAATAATATCAAATTTTAGAGCCTTCTTGTAATTCATAGAATTCTGCAACTTCAGTTATACACACTTACTTACCTACTATTCTCGTCAGGACTGTTGGCTGCTGTTCCTTTTCACAGTTCATTACGTACTGGACATACGCCTGTCCAAAATCAAGAAAGGAACTCATTTCAAATCGCGACATCTCCTTTAGAATGAATCGATCATCTGAAAAGTAGCAAAGACTTTGATAAAAAAAATTTGTATAGAAAAGAAAACTCAATCAACAGATATTCATGCATGGCAACATTAGCACAATTGCAGAACATAAGTTTGCAAAACACACTCACTAACCTTTAGATTTGCAGAACACTGATCCAGACTTGCCCCCGCGAGCCTCCCACAGAATGCACCGGGAGAGAGAACGTATGAAATGCTCTTCTCCATAAGGGAATACCATTTTTCTGAGCTGCCTGAAGTGTTCAGCAAAGAAAATCTGGAAATGATAATGATTGTTTAACTGCTTCACTCTTTTAAAAAATAAAGAATGTGATAAGATAGTTTGATGCTAATAAAGGAAGAAAAAGGATAAGAGGAACAGCAGATAAGGAAAGGTGCCACCGCCACCACATCCTCTCTACACTACATCGGACTGAAATTCTGAACAAAATTGAGAAAATCAGGCAGATAATCATTGGACTGTGTTTTCTCTGTACACACACATGTCTGCTTTATATGCCAAGAGAGCATGTGTGAACCTGAATTTACCTTGCAATAGAATTTTGCATGTTGGTCATTCCATTGAAGTTCTATGTGCAGATCCTTGGTGAGCTTATTTTTTTCTGGATCTGATGTGGCTGATATATAAAAATCTGTATCTTCATTGGACACACTCTCGGGTCCCACCTCAGTTGACTGTTGAATCTCCACAGATCTAAAATAGGAGAAAACACTTCAGATAATGTCTTGGTAATAATGATGATGACAGGATAAGAATTCATACATATATGAAAAATCACATAGTATACTTAACCCTCTCACGCACCATGACGTGATTCGCGTCAAAACGGAATCATCTACATCTGAGCTTTTGACGCGATTCGTGTCAAAAAACTTATAAAAATTTGCCAAAAATAAAGTATTTATCAGATTCGCGTCAAAATTTTATGCGTCAAAGATTCAAGCTAGACCTATAAAATAAACTAATTGTCAACTCTCTCGTGAGGGTGGATTTGAAATGATAAGGGCCTGTGTCTCAGTTTCCTCTCAGCAGGCAGCCTGTGAGCGCGGACTGTCGTCCCTTTAAAACGTGTCCCGAGCCGGGTAAACCGTACTTGTAGCCTAATCCGTCTTCCAAAATGTGTTTCAGTTTTCCTCCATTTTCTCAAGAACTACTGGCCAAATGAAAAGTCTAATGGTAGCGTTGGAATCCTCATCAAAATCCGCTTTTATTGGCATATAAACCATAAAAAGTCGACTCTGGAAGTTTCGAGCTACGAAGTGGTGAACGTAAGTATTTCTTATTTCTCTTTACTCAATGTTTTTTTCGGAGTCGGTAAATTCCACTATTTATTTGCATTTCTTGTTATTTTTTTCTTTCATAAGGCAGAATAATCTCTTGCAAAATCAACGATATATAATAATGCCAGGAAAAAAGAATACTCGTGCGTGAAATTGATAACATAACAAAAAAATTCGCCGCACAGTCAGGCCATTCCGCGGATCCCTTAGGGAGTCCCAGACGGATGTCGCAGTGGACGGAGAAACTTATTAAACTTTTCGTGCGTGAGAGGGTTAAAGTGACTTTTAGTTCAATTACGCAGGCTTTTTCAAACTCTACTTGAAGGTAAGTATTTTTCATATAAGCACAATCTAGAACCTCACCTTTGATTGGTTCCCTCTTTTTGCATGTCTTTCAATCTTTTCTTGAGACTATTGATCTGTTTCTCATACTCCTGTGACGCCAAGGCATGGGCAATGATGGAGGACGGTTCTTCGCCATACACAACCACGGGAATTTTCACTTCTGGCAGCAGCAAATAGTGTTCACTTGCTGGAAAAGGTGACTGCAAGTGGAAAATATTTTGTTACCATTTTATTTACAATGACTAAATCATGAGTAGCATGACTGCAACACACATCCTAGAGATGATGGAGTGAAAAATAAACATATCAATGTCTCAGTTTCTCCACAATTACTGTTCTTGTACTATAACTCTAAAAAAGATACTTTTCCCCTTTACTTTAAAGATACTTTTTAAATAGTGCATTTTCATAAATAAAATAACAATTACTTTGGAATCTTGTGCCTTACAGCTGGGGCTTGAGCCTGTTTACGGCCGCTGAGTGGGTTATGAGTCTTATGACTTCACACCAACCACACGTTACATTAACACACTCCGGGGATCTGGGACACTCCATCCACTCTACATCCCGCTGTCCTATGTGATTATTTCCTGACGGCACTGATACAAGGCTAAGAGGCTAGGTAGGTGGTAGGTACAGGCGAAGGAATTGTCGGCATATTGTGGATTGTGAAACGGCAGAGTTGTTCCCTGTCAACACTGATCTCCTATACCTTATGATATGCACTCCTACCTATACTTATATACATGGCTAACAATATTTACATTCCACAGCTGGCTTAGGACACCATACCTCGTAGAGGGATATTGAAGAGGAGGTGAGGCCGTGAGTACTAAATATCATGACTAGGAGAGTACTGTATGAGCATCTGAAGAAAAAAAATCACTGAACAGTCTCACCATGCATAAATCTGTTCCCATGCATGGAGGCAAGCACACACTTTAATGGCACTGACCTCCACTAGTAAATTAGCTGAAGAAGACCAGAAGGTGGAGATTATATTCTTTACAGCAGAAGTTGCCAGACGCCTCTCTCCCACACGATCAGCACTGTCCCTCGGTGCTGTGGCTTGTCCCCCGTCAGACAGGGACCTTTCATGGCATCTCCCAGGTGACCCAGAGCTGGGGGAGCAGCCACTCACTAATGCTTCACCAGAATCTGAGGCTGCAAAGGAAATTATAATCTATTTCAATATGATCAACGATATCAATAACAAAGCCACAATAATTACGATGTATTCTAATCATAAATGCAATAGCCGGTCATTATTTTGTAAGGCAGGTTCTATTGTTAACAAGAACTGACTTATATTGCTGAATGGTAGCCTGATAAGTTACATGAATATGTGCAGCTTGTATGTCAAGCCTCTTGCTTTCTGGGCCCTTCCTTTGGATCTTGCTCCATATCATCTTTGGTCTATCTACTGGCACTCTATTTTCTACTGTACTTTAAAATGTTTAACATAGTTAACCCAGACATTCTCAGCCTCATCCACATCTTAAGACCAATATAATCTGCCTGTTCTCATCACTCCATTGGTACTCTCTGTGAGGGCCCAAGTAGAGCATCAAACGCAAAGGGGCAATGAGGAGGAGGAAAGATCTCCTTGTTTGAGCTGACACAGCGACACTATCCACCACAGCAGGCATCCATAGGCGGCAAATCACCACAGCCCTGGGAGGCTCAAGTCAGCCGGCTGGACACGGTCAAGAGGAGGTGTGATCACATTACATGAGCATTTGTTAAACAAGAATTCAATTATATGAGATTGATGAGTTTACATACACTCTTATTCGCTGGGCAGCCAATATTTGCCTGATACCACGAGAATGGCAACATGTCCTGGCTTATTTTCTTATGTTTTTGTGCTAATCTTTTCTTATCTTTTTGTGCTTTAGAATCATTTAATGAAGCGCCATATTCATATTGTTGTTTTTATCTGAACCTCCATCCCTGCTATAATGAAATACATGTGTAATCTGAACATGCCCAGTAGGGTAGAGGCACAAGCAGGGCTCAGAGACACAGCAGTAGGATTGTCACCAAAAGCGGTACTATAAACTTGTTTTTCATAATCTTTGTGCCTATGTATTCTTATAACAATTAAATAAACCATTGAATAATGTAAAAGTTACAGAAGCACAAAATGAATAAAAAGTAAGCCATGTGTTACAATGAAACACATGCAATACATTACACTTAAGGTCCACTGGCTGCACATCCGTGCATCATATTCTCCTTCCAAATATATAATATGTGTGGACAGACAAACGTTGCACCTTTACATATCAAAATGAAATACAAAGGTACACAACAGACTTGAGAGGCCATTTGTTGATAGCAATCCCATGTCTACTGGTGGGATACAGATCTGCAGTCATGGTACGGGAGTGAGCTGCTCTGTATTGTCTTCAAGAGAAATTCTCAGTTATATGGTAGCTAATTATGCTAGCATATAGAACACATAAGAAAAACACAATAAAAAACAGATAGGTATCTACATATATAAATAATGAAAAGATAATGCTGTGTTTATTGATGCAAATATGAAAGGCTTAAGAATGTAAAATAAACAGGTGAACAGAAAGAGAAGCTCTCTCTCTCTCTCTCTCTTACCTTGACGCCGGTGCACCACAGAGAATACTTCAGAGAGCTGGTGTGGAATCACCGCCTGGAGGCCGCCGCCCACATCACCCTCCGCCTCCATGCTCTGAGGGACGTCACTTGACACGGAGGACAGGGACTGAATACTTTGACCTGCAGGACAAGGTACATGAGGATTACTGCTTCATGGAAATAAGAGCACACAAATATCGTGCAACTTTATTTACAATTGTGATCAAACAGTATTACCCTTCATAATGGTAATAGAAATAACTATGCAACAAAAAGAAATAAGAAAAATATCATTTATTTTTTTCAAAGATATCAGTTATCCCCCTGTGTGTGGAGGGAGATAGCCAGGAGCAATAACACTTCTTTGTGTGGAGAGCACACCACCATGACATATTCTAATCGAGGGTGGATCATGGCCACAATTAATTTTTGTACATATACATGCAAAATAGGCCATTCTGATATTCGTGAGTGTGTTAATAGTCCCCATATGGCAGACAGTGAGAGACTTCTAATAGGGGGTGGACCAATTTAGTCTCTTGGGTAGAGTCTTGACACTGTTTTGAAAGAACATAAGTTGTCAGAAGGCAGAAAACTAGATTAAAGAAGAGTTCCAGAGTTCACCAGTGAAAGGGATGAAAGTGTGAAGATACTGGTGAACTCTTGCATTGATATGATGGACAAAATAGGGATGAGAGTAAGTAAAAAAAATTGTTCCATACTATTTCATCTGAAATTCATTGGCAGCCCTTTCTACAACAGCCATCTATCAAATACATCATTCTACACCTCGACTGGTATACTTGAGAAGTGTGCAAAGGTATCAGCTTTATCCCGAGTCATGAGTGACGATAGCAATGCCTGAATTTCACAGTCAAAAAATCACACAACATATGTCTAATACTTTGATCATATATTGGGATTGGGAATGGGTCTTGTTTTTTGGTATTTACCCATTCATGCAAATAAAATTAAAGAAATAATATGCATGCTTAAAAGAAATATGGTTGGTATTAATGGAAAATGTCTAGGGTTTCAATGCAATTCTATGAAAAAAGGTAATATCCATACACCATGACAGTACAACAGCAGGTTGTCACTAACTCATCCATAGTTGATGTGGAATCTTGTACACAAAACATAGCCTACAGCCGCACATTTTTTAGGAGCTTATCCTAAAAACTTATTGCCCCCATATTAATGATTTAATTCAATCATATATATATATATCAACAGCTGCTGAAGATTTGCGAAATATCAATAATCAGTGAGTGTGTTTATGTGCTGCACATATTCACTGATCAGTTGAAGTATCACTTTATGAAATATAACATTAAAACACAATCCAGTAAATCAATCAATCAAGAACAGTTATCACAAATAAGAAGAATGTCGCATTATAAGTACGACATTCTATGGCCATATACTTCATTCATAATGGCCATCAAGCATCATTTTAGTTAATATCAATCATCAAAGGAACAGCCTTTTGTTCATCTTCCATATTCCTTGGACCACATGAGCTGAGTGAGAGCAGACAGTACTCCCTACCTATGTTCTCCTCTATATTTATACTTTTAAATCAATGTGACCTCCCACTCACTTTTTCTTACAACAAATCATGATACATTGGACACCACATATAACTCTCTACAATAGCATTACACATGCACTGTTTACACATGCACATGCAGATTTAAAGTCTAAAGCTTGTCACTCAAAAAATCTAATCAACTCATGTGCATCGCAGGGAAGGTACTACAAATTAGTTTGGCATAATGGTCAAGTTACGGTTACAGGCAGTCTATCATTGTACAGTACATAGTAGATATGCTGTATAGAATTTGAGTGGCAAGTAAACATGGAATTAAGCATAAACAAAATAGATAGGAGGCCAGAAATCCTACCTGCGCTGTACGTGTGGCTCCAGTGCTAGGGCAGTGAGAATGGCAATGCTGTTTGATATATTGCTGTGTCTAGGATTCTGAAGTTCTACTATATGGCCCAGTTCCACACATAGTAGTCGTCTATACATATTTGTATTTTCTATTCTTTTGAATATTGGTGATGCTTACCAAATGCTTACCATGAAAACCTTGTAGCGGAGTTGCTCAATGGTATAGAGCTACACTTATGCCACTCCAAATGCACATGGGTTCTTTTAACAAGGCATAATCAATAACATACAAGAAATCCCCTGATGTAGCTTAAACTGCTCCTCTCACAACAGGACAAGCTCCATCGACAAGTGACACAGAGTCAAATGCCATCAGCCTGTGCACTCCCATTATCCCTCCAAAGTCTGCTCCTCACAATGTATATTTTCTTATCGTTCCTGGTACTTACATACATACTTATGTATGCTTTACTTAAATATGCAAGCCTTACTTAAAACCGCTTGACCCCCTGTATTAACTACCACCCTTGATGTGTACCTCTGGGCAGGGAAGAAAGTTACACCTGCCTTTTCAAGAGAGGCATTACCTGGCAATCACCCCTACAGGTCATTGACTCTGTATGCTTCTTGAGTTGACCCCCGTTACCTATATAAACAATACAGAAATGGGTAATATAAAATGGGTGTTTTCTTTCCATGCTATCATCACACTATGCTGCATTCAGAACTACAACCAGGAGGCAAGAGGTGCAAAACACACGCCATAACTTTGCTTCAGAAGGGATCAGTGCTCGACATGCTTGGTACTCACCTACTACTGTGCAGTATATCCAATATGCCAAGAAATATCCACTACAAAGTTTTTTGGTAAGCCTCAGTTGGGTACATGTTGGTAGGCTTATTGGGGATAAGATTTAGTGGCAGCTGGGGTCTCAGCACCATTTTTCACTTTCCAATGAAACTCATTTTGAATTGTTATGCTCCTAATGCAGATCATTAAACCAACATGGATCTACCACCAATTACCTCAAAGAATGGCATGGCAGAAGTAAGACAGTCTGGTTGAGAATCATGCAGAGTGTTGTGGAACCTAACAACATTGCCCTCTTGAATGACATTGTGGACATCTTTATGGCGAGTTACGAATAAACTGCGTTGTTGTGATGTCTGTTTGCACGTAGATCATAATGGATTTGCATGTAAATACCCTCGCGTAAAATAACTGGATGGTGTCGTTATCCGTGACATCTGTGGATCTGTTGTATCAAACCAACCATTTAGCACTCAATTTAGCTAATAGAATTTTATCCTGGCAAATAGTATAAAAGTGGTCTGCAATCATTTACCATTTACTCAGCTGTTATTAATGACATTATCGGCTACTGATCCATGTGTTCTGGTCACCACCGGCCCCTAGTGAGTGAGACAGATTCACTATTTCTGAACAGATGAATGGATTAAAGCTTTATTCTTGATATCTAATGAAGCCTTTTCTTAATCTTCATCACTATTTTAAAAAGCATGCAAGCTATCTTGCTACATAATGTGTTAGAATAGAAAGCTACTCCTTTGCCACATTAGTAAGCGATATCCCAGATCTATTGCTCTACCAGTTGATGATACCTGTCATGGGTGTCGTTTGGGTGCTGGCAGTGAGAGCATCCAAGACCTGAAGGAGGTGGTCCCTCTCCTCTGTTAGGCACTCAGCAGAAGGCGTCACATATACTATTCCTAGAGGCTTTTGTGCATCTAGGAAAAATCCAGAGGCTGAAAAACTTGTTCTGTGTATTAAGTGCACTGCTAAGTTTACAAATGTGACTTAAAAACTGCAGCAGGTGAACATCAATTCATCCAACCTGCTATAAACAAACACAGTGACTACATTACATAGTCAATAGAAAAAAAAGCAGGAAAGACACTGTTCACCACGAGGCCTTTACATGCACATGCAATGAAAATCAAATTGCTTTAAAATAATCAAGCTGAGTATGTGATAGACATAACAAGCATTCACACAAATCTCTGGTGATAAGTTCAACTGTTACCGAATCTGGTTTAGGACATACCTATATGCATGGCAAGTATTTCACCAGCATAAAAACGAAAATGCAATTACATTTCTTTTTCCTACCATTACCATCATAGTTAACAAATGATTAACAATTACCTCAAAATAAGCTAACACTGATGCCCTCATTTTTTTGGATGTTTGGTTATGTATGAATACAAGTGTGAATGTTAATGGCTACCTAAACGACCATAAGTATAATGCATTACCATGTTTCACCGAGTTTAATTACAGTAAAACCTCTCATATTCGGACTAATTGGGCCAAGGAGTGGTCCGAGTAATGCAAGGATCCGAATAATGGGGGGATTATATATGGGGGGATATGGAAAAAAAAAAAAAAAAAAAAAAAAAAAAAAAAAAAAATCTAGGTGTTTATAGTATAGCTAGGAAATTTCAACCACTAAAAAAAAAAAATATATATATATATAAATAAATCTAGGTTTATAGTATAGCTAGGAAATTTCGAACCCATAAAAAAAAAAAAAAAAAAAAAATTCTAGGTGTTTATAGTACGTATAGCTAGGAAATTTCGACCCCTAAAAAAAAAAAAAAAAAAAAAAAAAAAAAAAAAAAAAATTCTAGGTGTTTATAGTTAGGTAGGAAATTTCGACCCCTTGAGAGAAGAGAAAAAAAAAAAAAAAAAAAAAAAAAAAAAAAAAAAAGTCCGAATAATGTCAAAGTCCGAATAATGAGGGTCCGAATATGAGAGGTTTTACTGTACTTGCATTTTTTTGGTGATTATTCAACTTTACATCAATCAATACAAGATCATCTGTTCCTTACATGTACAGCTGAGTACTCCAAATATTATCACAGTTTCCAGAATCTTTCGTCAGCTAGCGAGTGAAACAGCTAGCGACCCATGGCAGTTATACAAATGAAAAATCATTCCATGGTGGTGGTAGTGATGTTTCTTTTTGTGATCTGTGTATGTGTGATTTGCATATATACATATATACATATTCATATCTATCAATTACTCATGGATGCTAGAAAAATATAAAATCAACCCACAGAGATCGTAACAACTTACCGTTTGACTGTGGACTGCAAGAAGCCTCCACCACTTCCACATCGTCCGTGGCATCTTCACCAACGTCAACAGGAACTCTGAAAAATACCATCAATGATCTAAACCAATCATCGTCTCAGTAAGGATGGCCTCGGACAGGGATGTTCAGAGCAATCATGTCTTATTTTTCCATGAATCAAGTGGTGAGAGTTTAACTCCTTGATGCCTAGAACGTAATTTCCATTGTAATTTGGGTACCATTAGACTATTTGTAGTGCATATAAGCAATGTTTTATAGATACGACCTGTTTAGTATCCTTGTCCACTAGCTAATTTGGTATATTGTCACTTTTCGTAATTTTATGGCTAACAACAGACGATTACTTATAGCCAAGGCAAGATCTGGGCGTGAAGGGGTTGCATCAAGGAACAAGGAACAAAGACTGAAAATGGTGCATGGTGGGGGGATAACGTGGGATGAGTGACCTACTGTATGCAGGTGGTACAGCTCTTATGGTGGATTTGTAGGGAGCTGCAGCATCTAGGAACATAATATGGGAAGATGTGTGACTAAAGCTGAAACTAACCTCCAGATTCTCATTTGTAAAACTACTTCATGTGGCTGATTAATGTTGCCATCCAAGGCAGAGCAATGTTGTCACTGCTCCAGATAGAAATGATGCCATCATGTCTCGTTGATTACTTGCCTTTCATTCTCCATTCTCACATTCCTGTCTTTACCAAGGTCATGCAACACTACATATAACCACACAGACTAAATGTATCCCACAACAGCCTGCCATACAGCATGGGTGATCAATGCTGACTTCATCAACTGTTCATAAAACAGTTGCAAGAAAGCTGGAAGGCTGAGAAGCTTTTAACTGTAATTCCAAATGAATGTTACAAAACAATAACAATCAGATACAAAAATATTGTTTTCTAATATCTCACCTGTTCACCATTTAATATACATAGAGTAATCTTATCTCGAGCTGAATGGTGCAGGAGTAAATCATAGTCTGGGATTAATAATTACAAAAAATACTTAATGTGAAATTAACAGTCAAGCCTAGACCAAAATCAACATGATCGGTGTTTTATCTCATAAAAAATTAAAGAATTCACGTACGTTTTGGGAGGGTCGTGACCTGAAGCTTCACTGAGGGAAGCTGACACACTCAGAGACTCAGTTGACAGTCCAGTCAAGGCTGCTGAGGATGCCACTGAGGCTGAATCACCACTCTGCTTATGAGATGCAGCACTATGCATCTCTGGAAAAAAAAACTGGTTCTTAGACACCAATTTAAGTAAGACATTCAGATACAGTTGAGCCGCTGCTGCAAAGTCCTCAACACAACTTTTTCTTTTATGAACAGTTTTGATGTTTGAATAAAGCAATATATTAGCACACACACGGAAGAACACAGGCAGCGTGTCCTTGATGGGGCGCTGCATTGAGGTCATCGTCGGCAGCTTTGTTTTGATTCAAGATTCATTGATAACTATGTAATATATCTTAACGATGAGCTGGCATATTAGTGATATATTTGGCTACCTCTGAAAATTCAGAAAAATTATTTACAGGTAGAAAATTTGTAATGATTGTTAGTTGCCATGACAAGCCTCTGGTCAACTCATGTCTTTGCTTGGCTCAGGAGGTCAGCATGCAGTAGTCTGCTTACTTTCACATTTGGCAGTGAAAATAATCATAATATTGCAGTCACTATACAATACAATTCTAATCACCGTATGAATAATAGAATCGATACACCTATATTGAAATTACACACACCTAGACCTTGTTTGATGCATGAACTACCTTCCAGGAAAATTGAGCGATAAGCGAAAAGTGAGTCAAACAAATCCTAGGTTCCCATTGATTTCGTGATTTTTTTTTACAATTTTATGCATAACTTCAAATTTTTCGTCCATTAACCCCTTCACTGCTGATATCAAATTCATAGCCCCCCTGTGCGGCAGATTTAATTAAAATATAAAATAATTACTGATCATATTTTAAAGTGCCTAAATGAATAGGATGCTCATTCCATACCAGAAAATCTATGTTTGGTCTTGGTGGAGGCTACCAGCTAAGTGAGGAGTTGTGTCAGAGTGCAACAACAGGGCCATGACCGTGCTGCCAGACGCACAATGAAACCACTTACTACTCAACATAATACAGCATATTTTGGTACATAAATGCTTCATTCATTCATTCATGCTTCTGTTTTATATCCATCAAGAATATGTTGAATATCTTGACTATTTAGCCTCGCCATTGAAGTAGAGGGCGCGGCAGCGTCAACACGTCGTACTGTACCGCTTGACCTTATTAGTCATACTAACTCACTCATGCAGAAAAAGAGGTTCTATTATATCGCAACACTTGACACTGTTGCCATACAAGCCTATCGCAGCGAATATTTACCCATAATATCATTGAGTGCGGAGTTTAAATACAGAAACCCTATATGTACCAGCCGCAGTGAACCCTTAGATAGCTGAGAGACCGTATTTGTACCAGCCGCAGTGAAGGGGTTAAGTGAATTTTGGTACAAAAAATATATTTGCATAACTGATTTTTTGTAAAACAAGGTTGCTTTAAATGCGGTCTAAGTGTAGTTTTATTATACCTAAGAAGTCACAAATCATCCTTATTTGGATGGTACAAAGATCAAGAGCAAAACCAACCTCCACTTGAAGTAGTTGCAAGTGCAGACACAACAGATGAGGTAGACATGGATGTGCTGGTGGCCTGGCGAGGCAGCAGTCCCCCGCCGCCACTAGACGCCAGACTTTTGGCCTTTTCTAGTTTTTCTTCTTTTTTACGAAACTGCACCAAATCCTGGACCTGCGCATCAACCATTGAATAACAGTTCAGGTTCAAACATACGTAGTTCTTACAATTGGCTTCTCCCAAACACGTCGGTAGAACATAACACTAAGCAAATTATTCACCTTTTTGCTTTTATAGGAAATGATACTACCACAGAAAGGAATCCCTATCCAAGACAAATTCAGTCTTATACAAAGACTTATATTTGTCTTATATAAAATTAACCTTGTGCACCAAAAAATACAATACAAATCAAAGGACAGACCACTGTAAATTGGAAGGACAGGGTTATTCAAGAAATTTCTGAAAGGATAAAATACAAGTGGAGACTCTTCTGTCATGGCCACAACCCTTCAAGGGAGATCCAAGAAATAGGCAGATAGATTGCAGTACATGGAAAAATAGAATTATAGTAAAATAATAATTTACAAAGAGGGCCATCATCACTGGGCAGAGTTCCAGATTTAATTTTGGTCTGATAAATGTTTTAGTTTGATACTGAGGGATAAAGATACCGACTATGTGAGAAGGACACTGTAACTGGTTTGGCAATACTATAAAAATGTTTCATGTTTCTAATCCTTTAACAAGACACTGCAGGACAGGAGTCCAACCATTTTGCACGGAAACTTATCAATGAACGTCCTGTGGTTTATGAGAGGGTTAATGTAAGAACATAAGAAAATAAGGTTAAGGAGCTACAAGAGCCGCCTAGTTGAGAGGTAGTTTCCTCGTTGGAATTTTTTTTGTTACTCGTATGTATTTGGTAACTATATCTCGCTCACCTTTCATATTCCATTCATTAACAACCTGAGCAATGAGTTTCTTCAGCAGGGTAACTTGGTCCGTGATATCCAGCATTGTTGTGCTCAGCTCTGCCGTGGTGCTGGGTGTTGCTGGTGCAGCGCGGGCCTCCTAGCGTCGGGGAAAGTAAAGCTGAGAAAATATAAACCATGCAGCAGCGCATCAAGCCCTAGAACCAAGGTTTTCCAAACTCACCTGGACAGCGGCACTAGATTATATCTTGGATTTCGGCGGCGCAACGCTATATATATATATATATATATATATATATATATATATATATATATTTTATATATATATATATAATTATATATATATATATATATATATATATATATATATATATATATATATATATATATATATATATATATATATAATTATATATATATAATATATATATATATAAAATATATATATATATATATTATATACAGGAATGGACATAAGGATATAATGTGTAAATAAACTATAATGTTACAACAATAACATACCTGATCCGTGGAACACGTGTGCCTGCCTGGAGTTGCATAGCCGCTCTATGTTAGGAGGGACAGTTGACAGACACACTCTCATTTCCTCTTCAACAGCCAGCAATTTATTCCTTTTCTTAGTTTTTATATTTGTGAGGGCTGAGAATTCTGTTCACAGAAAGTCTGTTCACACAGATATGAGGTTGAAAACTGCAAGAGTATTTTCTGGGCCCTTTTGGATATATGTGGGTGTTCGTTTTCCATTTGAATCCAGAAGCTTTCTAATGTCATATCCAGATATTGCAGTTTTAGTGTGCGGTCATTACGGATGTTGATTAGTTCCTCTTCTTCAAGGATGCGAAGTTGTGGCTTGCTCAAGGGATCGTGAATGAATGGATTTCTCAGCCAGTCATAACTTTCAATAGATATATTTGGGAAATATTTTTCTATGTTCCTTCCTAGGCTTTCACGGTGCTGCTTAATGAGTGGCACAATGTCTGTATATTTAGCTTCAGCAATCTTTTGAAACATGTCAATCTTGCCTTCACTCACCCTTTCATTCCAGAGCCTAATTTTTTCTACCAAGGCTTTCATTTTGTCAGAACATGTTACCATAATTTAATTTCTTCCTTGCATACTTGCATTAACCTTGTTCAGATGTTCAAATATGTCTGCCAAGTAGCATAGTTTTGCACTCCAAATTTCATCAGCAAGTAATTCGCAGAATTCAGTTTTCTCCTCAAGGGTAAAGAAAAGGAGCATTTCCTCTCTCAGTTCATGCACCCGGGATAACACTTTGCCTCTTGATAACCACCGGACTTCTGTGTGGAGGGGAAGACCTTCGTGAGGAGATCCCATTTCTTCACAAAGCATGGAAAATAGTCTTGACTGCTCTGGTCTGCTTTTAAGAAAGTTTACCATTTTCACAACATCATCAGGAACAAACTATAATTCTTGTCCGAGTGTTTTAGCAACAAGAGCTTCACGGTGCAAGAAACAATGGTTAGTAATCAAATCTTTGTTCTACTTCTTGACTAAGGACACAAAACCTTTTACCGATCCCACCATGGATGGACAGCCATCTGTGCAAATTCCTACACATAATTTCCATGACAAGTCCTTTTCTTTCAAGTATTCTGTCACTGTAGAAAATATTTCCTGTCCTGTGGTTTGCACCAGTTCTTTGCAGCATAAGAAATGTTCAGTTATTTTGTTATCAGCAACATAACGGATGAACACTAGTAATTGAGGTTTTCCTCCAATGTCTGTTGATTCATCCGCTTGTAAAGCATACATTTTACCTTTCACGAGTTCACACACACTTTTTTCAATATCAGACGACATGTCCTTGATTCGTCTACCAATCGTGTCGTCTGGGAGGGGAATTTTTTCACTTCCTTTTCAGCCTCATCCCCAAACAATGTTTTCACCACAGCACAGCAAGCTGGAAGGAAGTATGACTGCAATTGAATGGGGTTTCATTTGTTTTGCTGTATGCTCTGCCACTAAATAGCTTGCTTTCTGTGCCTTTTCTGCCACCTTCACCTTGTTTTCAAACCCAAGCCTTTGTTGTTTGTTATCTTTCAAGAGTCTTTTAAAGTAATCTATAGGCTTCTGAGAGAGGTGACTATGTTTTGTTGTTAATTGTCTCTTCATTTTCATAGGAGTCATATATTCATTTGATAGATCAATGCCGCAAACAACACATTTTGGCTTTGGACCATTTTCATCATCACAGCAAGTGAACCCAAGTCAAAGATAACTGTCGTTATACTGGCGAAATGACTTACTGCAGTTACTTTTGCTGGCACGTGTCGTCGTTTTGACCACGCTCAGACCTGGATGACAAAACTCACTTTCATCTGTCACTTCTCTTTGCCCGCTCGGACCTGCTCGACTACGGTCACTTTCAACTGTCACTTCACTTTGCCAGCACGGACCTGTACGACTAAGCTCATTTTCAACTGTCACTTCACTTTCTTCACTTTCCACACTAGGGTCAGGACGAGAGGACTCACTTTCAACAGTTATTACTGTTACTTCGCCTTCGGTGCCTTCGACACATTTACGTTTTGATTCATGATCAACTGCGACCTCACCGCTATTGCCTTCAGTACACTTTCGCTTTTTAATGAGGTACTTATCCATTTTTTAAGCTTGGACCTCATTAACACCACAACAGCGATACTTACTTAGGCTCACGGCTACACTGACAATGGGAGGTGCCTACCCAACGCTCTGCCTACGTGTGTTGCCAAATTATACATGTTATTTATCGATCGAGGTTCACGTAAATCACGTCAAACAGTCAAACTTGCATAAAGCCTACCGATATACGTATGCATCAGTTTCTATTCATCATCCTTTTTCCTTTTATATGTCGCTAAAAACAATTCACATGAACGCGTGATAAAACTAGTAAGTTGGTAACTCAGTAACACCAGCAGGCTGCGGCTCAGACTGGTACAGTACGTGCACAGTACTCGTTCAACACGTATTGTGGTGGAAGCGGGAAGTATTATTTTTAAGCATGAATAACTTATTTATTTATTCTCTATCTCTTACTTTATCGATCAACCCAAAGTACTTATAATATTATTAAAAGGACCTTGCATCTACCTGCCTAGTTACATAACAGTAAGACGCCTTAATCGGCGAGGGACGAGCGAGCCAGTAGAAACCCGCCGCACGTGCGCACGTGCGGCGTCACCCGGAGTTTGATCTGTGTGACATTGCTAGGTGTGTGGTCTCAAACCACACACCAAATTTCAACTTAGTCGGTACAGCCGTTTCTCAGCTATAGCAAGATAACATTGTCTGGCACCCCTCACGTGGCACGCGCCACGCTGATCCCTCACGTGAGACAAAACATGTCAAGCACAAAAGGGATTGAATGGGGCTATCAGATGGCGAAGACCGCTTGTCAATCGGAAGCGGGATTCCAAAGATATAAGCTCCTGAAAAGCGTGACGGTCGGTCGGTCGGTCGGTCGGGTTGGGTCAGGTCGGCCGCTTAAGTAAGAAAAATCCCGTATCCACCGAGGACTCACTCGTAATTAACTCATTCATTTACGATTTTCCATCTTCAATATAAAAAACAAAAACTGCAACCTCAAAGTGCAAAATACCCATATCTATGAAAAATTACGCGGCGCACCTCGGGGATTCCCACGGCGCACAAGTGTGCCGCGGCACACAGTTTGAGAATCACTGCCCTAGACTGTCTGAATTATATTCCTATTTCTTATGCTGTATGAAAGAAAGATATCGAACTTCCAAATTTAAGTTATTATTACTAATTATCCTTTTAAGTGACACCTTTAACATCATTTTCCACTCAGTAATCTTCCTCTTCCTAGGTGTGACAGGTTGTGTGGGCAGAGACGCCACCCATCACGGCCACTACTGCATGTGGAACACAACATATAATTCCAATACAATACAACTATGTATATCACTTAGCAAAAAATAAAACTTACTAAAATCTAGCAACATTACCTGAATGCTCTCAATACTTTCTCTGAATTTGCTGCGTTGACTGTTCTGGTGCTCACTAATTTCTATGATGAGAGGCTGCCAACGGCTGCCACACTCTGTTAGTAGTGACGTCACTTTCTCAAGAATTGTTGAAAAAACAGAGTAACCCTGTTGAAAAAGGTTTGAAAAATCAGAATAACCTTGTAGAAAAAAAAAATACTTCAATGTCATAGCAAAACAAACTTCAACAATAAGATCAACTATCATATTCCATGTCATTCAGTTTGTATTCAAGACATTATGTGAATTGAAAAAGTTGTTTCTTTCACGAATGTTGAAAAAAAATTCATATTTTACACAATAATCCCATATACCCCACAGCTATATTTCTTTAGAATTTGTACGGATTCAATAATCTGCAACACCCACTCACCTGCACCGCCACTCCCTTGATGAGCTCTACAATGGACGTCTGGCCGATGGGAAGATTGCAAAGCTTCATTTTGGATGGAGGGAGAGCAATTTCACGCAGAATTATAGTGTTATACCTGGAGAAATATTTGAATAAAGTGGCACTCAATATCAGGCTGAGGAATGCAGTACTGGTAACAGAAAGCAAAAAGCCCCTAAGCAAAAGGCCCCAGTACCTATTATAATTTTTCCCATTGAACATAAGAACATAAGAAAATAAGGAAGCTACAAGAGGCCGAGACCTACACAAGGTAGTTCCTGTTACTTAACACTACCTACATCCACCTTTCATCCCCATCCTTGAAATTATCTAGCCTCCCTTTTGAAGCTCTCTAATGACTCAGCACTAACTACCTGTCTATTGAGTCCATTCCAATCATTTACCACCCTATTTGTGAACCAGTTTTTCCCTATTTTTTTTTCTTCTTTTTTCCCATTGCTTTGATACTCAGTCAGTATTCCTCGGTAATGCTGCGGCACCAAGAAATTGTGGATGCGTGCCTCTACTCTACAGCAAACTTAGATAATAACATGGGAGAAAAGTTGTCACATTATAGAGAGATTAAGATAAGATTTTCATCCTATCTAGACACTTTGCAAGTACCAACTACAAGGTTATTGACTATACAAGGCGCCGCCACGTCAGCACGAACTAGGCGGACTCAAACCGCTGACCGAATGCACAGGGACGCTGCACATTGCGAACTCACGTCTCTACCAACCTTGCCACCCTGACATTATAGAGAAGAAAATTTCAACACATATAAGCCCTGGTTCATTACTTGAATACTGCCACGTGATTCTTGTAGCCGAAGTATTGGTAGTGGTCGTGATGCAGTGAGTGGGAGCAGCCAGGATTCCCTCGCCTTGTGAAGCTGCCACCATAGAAACGAAGTTCCAAATACTTGGCAAAGGACAAGGACCAGGTTTCCAGTGACATTGGCTGAACTGGAGTCACCTGGTAAAAAGAATATATTTAGGTCAACAATCATTTTCTGTCTTATACTAATCTAACCACACACGGGTAAGAGAAGTATCCCATGCCAATGCTGATTAGGCTATGAAAATTCGTATAATTATTCAACGTAGTGTAACATTCATTTGATAGCAATTAATTCCACACTATCTACATAATTATGCACTGATACTGCATTACAAACTCAGGACCGATTCAAAACATAAATACTATTCCCTACCTGTCGGCATATTTTGCACCAGCTCCACACCAGGATGGCCCCGGTGTTGGCCACGTCCAGGTCGGTGTCCAGGCGGCGCAGCACAACGTCCACACAGCCGGTGTCGTGCACAAACTTGCGGATGTGGTCCAGCACGGCCACGGAGCACTGGCCCGAGGGACACGTGTATGTGGGGCAGAAGCAGTAGCGCTCTAAGAAGGCACCAAGAGGTATATCATTCCTTCCATAGAAATCCATTGTTAACACCCTGAAAACAGTATCTCCTTAAGCTTAGCTGGTCAATTATAGCAATAGACAATAGAATTCATTCCCTTAAAATACTGTCAGTTTCTAGTCCTTATACTGAGAAACATGAGCATAGAATGGCTTGATTCAAATAAAGGCAAAAAAAAAAAAAAAAAAAAAATATAACGCTTAGATGTAAACTAGATATATGTAGGTCTGAACATTTTCATATCTGCATTTTTCATACTTTTCTTAACTCCCTACAATTCAGAAACAGATGAGAAATCTAGGCGTTACAGTAATTGTATTCTCAGTAAACATTATGTAGTGTACGTATGTGTAGTGTAGTGTAGTGTAGTGTAGTGTAGTGTAGTGTAGTGTAGTGTATGTCTGAAGTGTACTGAGATTCCCTGCAACCAAGTACAGTACATAAGGCACGGATGTTTTGGGTGTTCTTATTCAATTTTTCAGCTTTTACCCAATCATACTTATTACAATGTCAAAACAACTAAGAGAAATGTTAACAGTGTTTTGTTCACTTTCCATGCCCTTAGTGTTTTTTATGATATTTTTGAGGTGGGTTAAATTTCTGAATATTCCACCTAATGCCAGTTTATGTGCTTCATTCTGCCGAAAAAAAATTGGTATGGCTACCAAATTCAGAAGCTGTTTTCCCCAGTGTAGGTCAGAAAAATAACTATTACTGTAATAATTCAACTGGCAGCTCAAATCAAAATGAAAAGTGAATTTATCTTTTACTGAAAAAATATCAAATAACTCCTTCCTTAACCCTCTCACGCACGAAAAGTTTAATAAGTTTCTCCGTCCACTGCGACATCCGTCTTATGCTCCCTAAGGGGCCCCGCGAAATGGCCTGACTGTGCGGCGAATTTTTTTTTTATGTTATCAATTTCATCAACGTGTATTCTTTTTTCCTGGCATTATTATATATCATTGGTTTTGCAAGAGATTATTCTGCCCTATGAAAGAAAAAAATAACAAGAAATGCAAATAAATAACGGAATTTACCGACTCCGAAAAAATATTGAGTAAAGAGAAATAAGAAATACTTACGTTCACCACTTCGTAGCTCGAAACTTCCTGAGTCAACTTTTTATGGTTTGTATGCCGATAAAAGTGGGTTTTTATGAGGATTCCAATGCTACCATTATAATTTTTATATGGCCAGTATGGCCAGCTCGGGACACATTTTAAAGGGACGACAATCCGCGCTCACAGGCTGCCTGCTGAGTGGAAACCGAGAGACAAACCCGTATCATTTCACATCCACTCACACGAGAGTTGACAATTAGTTTATTTTATAGGTCTAGCTTGGATCTTTGACGCAGAAAATGTTGACGCAATTCTGATAAATGCTTTATTTTTGGCGAATTTTTAACTGTTTTTTGACGCAATTCGAGTCAAAAGCTCAGATTGCAGACGGGCCCGTTTTGACGCGATCGCGTCACCGTGCGTGAGAGGGTTAACATAGTAAACTTATGGAGCTTACCAAGGATTTACACAGAAGGCTGGAGGTGACCCGGATTCCGATGATTGGGAGTAGCTGCTGAAGAGGAGGGAGAGGCGCTGGTGGTTAAAAGGGTGAAGGGCATCCACACGGCCATTGGTAGTCAGCATCAACGCACTCTGTCCACTCCACAAGGTATTGCTGCTGATCTTATTGGCATGATCATTTCCTCCCTCAGCTTTGTGGCCTGCATTACAAGATCAAGAGAAAAAATAGACATATAATTTGATCATATTAATCAGATAAAATCCATACCTTTTCCATGTCATAATAACTAATCATAAGCATTCTTCCATAAACATCCATAAAAAAAGAAGAAGAAGAAGAGAGAGAGAGAGAGAGAGAGAGAGAGAGAGAGAGAGAGAGAGAGAGAGAGAGAGAGAGAGAGAGAGGAGAGAGAGAGAGAGAGAGGAGAGAGGAGAGAGAGAGAGAGAGAGAGAGAGAGAGAGAGAGAGAAGAGAGAGGAGAGAGAGAGAAGAGAGAGAGGAGAGAGAGAGAGAGAGAGAGAGAAGGAGAGAGAGGAGAGAGAGAGAGAGAGAGAGAGAGAGAGAGAGAGAGAGAGAGAGAGAGAGAAGAGAGAGAGAGAGAGAGAGAGAGAGAGAGAGGAGAGAGAGAGAGAGAGAGAGAGAGAGAGAGAGAGAGAGAGAGAGAGAGAGAGAGAGAGAGAGAGAGAGAGAGAGAGAGAGAGAGAGAGAGAGAGAGAGAGAGAGAGAGAGAGAGAGAGAGAGAGAGAGAGAGAGAGAGAGAGAGAGAGAGAGAGAGAGAGAGAGAGAGAGAGAGAGAGAGAGGAGAGAGAGGAGAAGAGAGAGAGAGAGAGAGAGAGAGAGAGAAGAGAGAGAGAGAGAGAGAGAGCATGGGGAGAAGCAAAGACGAACAAAACAAAGGAGAATGATGCTAACAAAGGATGAAAGAGGCAAGGGTCAAAGGGAGGTAAACAAAACTATAGTCTATTTTTTTTATTATGGTCAAAATGCACTAAGGAAGCCACGCCCCCTGCCTCCCCTTCTATTCTACGGGGCAGCTGATTGGTGCACTCCTCGTGTCATCACTACCCATCACAATATCTTCACTACTTAACAGCGGCGTGACCACTGGACAGGGCAATCTTCACTACAGAGGGATTTTTTTATTTTGTCACCCTCTGTAGTGAAGATTGCTCTGTCCAGTGGTCACACGCTGTTAAGTAGTGAAGATATTGTGATGGGTAGTGATGATACGAGGAGTGCACCAATCAGCTGCCCCGTAGAATAGAAGGGGAGGCAGGGGGCGTGGCTTCCTTAGTACATTTTGACCATAATTTAAAAAAATAGACTACGTATAGGAGAGTGAGACGTGCATTGCGATGAAGGGGGAATGCACGGGAGAGGGTGGGAGGAGGGGACCAGCAGCCCTACTCTTGTCAACCTTCAGAACTAATCAACAATTTTTACATGCCAAGTCATCCCATCACTTTGGCAGCGTCCCCAGCAGTACCAATGGGTTGCAAAAATGGAGATCCGACTATAAGAGGAGAACAGATGGCAGAAGTTTAAGACGAGGATCCCTTGTCAAAAGAAAAGACGTGAAGAGTGAGAGGGGATGTAGGCAAGGTACTACATACAAATAGTGTCAGTTAAATTTAGCATTGTATTTTGCCCTCTACTACTTTAAGGAATATTGAATTAATTTCATGTTGGAGCAAAAAAAAAAAAAAAAAAAAAAAAAAAATTGTATTGTTTCGTTATTATTACTTACATGTTTTGTATATATATATATATATATATATATATATATATATATATATATATATATATATATATATATATATATATATATATATATATATATATAAATATATATATATATATATTTTTTGTCAATAAACTACTACTACTACTACTATTACTACAACAACTACTACTACTATTACAACAACTCCTACTACTACTACTATTACTACTACTATTACTACAACAACTACTACTACTACTACTACTAGGAGTGAGAGGATTGAAAGATATGAGAGAGGTGCAAATGGAGACTCTTCTGCCGTGGCTATACCCTCGAGGGAGATCCAAGGAGCAGGTGTTAGTGTAGACTAGGCTTAGTAGGCTATACAGAAAGACTCCCTGCAATGAAATATGTTCTCATTACTACTACATAAGGCCAAGTGTTAAACTTACCTGCAATCATGGCAGGAAGGCCTTCCACTGTTACCACACCATTGCTACACTTTTCCACCGGGATGTACAAACACTCATTGTGTGTATCACTTGCCGGATCTTCACACTTGCAAACATTCCTCATCTGGCCTCCCCGAGCCCTGAAATCTGCCAGTACAGCCTGGAAATCTTTATCATTTATTCCATTTGTTAATTTAATTTCAATCAAACAGTGCAAATCTTGAATTTCCACTTTCTTATCACAACTTTTTGAATTTTTGGATTCCATCTCTGAAAACTTTGGCCGCCGCATCAGATTATCTTTCTCAAACTGCACTGAGAAATATAAATTCTTCTGAAAGTACTTGCGAAGGAAACATTTTCGTCCGGCCTCAGACTCCAAATACGGAACACTGTAACGTAGGTACGGTGAGCAGGATAATATGGTCTCGTCAACAGCCTTCCTGAAGCTGTTAGCAAGGGGCTGCTCCATTAATGCAACAGATCCCTGAGTTACTTCAAGGGGGCTTTCTTGAGGAGAAACCCCAGAGTTAAGGTAGAAGTGTAAAGGATCGCTGAAATCACTGACAGTCTGAGGCAGCTTGGTCCTCTCCAAGGCACACACTGTTGGCACTGGTACTCCATAAGAGGGACTTTCCATATCTTTTTCCATGCTTTCCTCCTTAGAAATCTGCATTAGCTGAGGGTAGGACCATGTGTCATTGATGTCTGCAGTGCTGTCTTCTATATTAAGGCTCACTTTCGTAGCATTCTTTGTGATACTAGATTCTTCCTCTAAATTATATGCCTTTCCAGGGGCACTCTCACCCTCCTCAAAGACTTGGTCCTCTAAATCAAAACTCTCTGATGGAAGAGGTGCAATATGCGTACACTCATCTATCAAAAATGAGCGTTCTAGTTTCCAATTGTATGCTGCATAGATCATAAAGTGCATTATCTTCTTCACACGCTTTAATTCTGTATTTGAGGCACCACGAAGTATTACTGTGCATCCAAGATGAGTGGCACAGCCATCAAAGAACATCAGTGTTTTTGATCTATTTGGCTTGCCAAGTGGATACAATTGCAGGTAGAAGTTGTGGCACATTCCCAATGTTGGTCTTGTCAACTGAGCATCGATGGAAGAAACCACTTCTGCCTGTGTGCATCTGGCTACCCTTTCCATTACTGATGGCTTAACATTCATCACCAAAGTGATGCCATGAGCCTGTGAAAAAAAGAGAATAATAAATATACACATAATATATATATATATATATATATATATATATATATATATATATATATATATATATATATATATATATATATATATATTTTATATATATATATATATATATATATATATATATATATATATATATATATATATATATATATATATATAATATAAATATATATATATATATATATGTATATATATAACAACAGCAGATTTGCAAATAAAAGAAAGTGGAGAGATCATTAAGGCACTTCAGTCTAGCAATACAGCCTTGACAGAAGCCAATCCAAGTGAGATCATATTGCAGAACAGTCAATGGGCGAGCTGTGACTCAAACAGTGGAAATAAGTTACTAAGATGTGGCTGCAGTGTGACCCCAATGGAGGGTGAGGACAGTGAAAGACTATACAGAAGGTCAGAATGCCTGATAAAGGATAAGGAATATATATGGAGTTATCCATAGTCATTGTCTGACAATTAGAATCTTACCTGCAAGTATTTTCTTGCTAAGAAAGCAATACTTTTTTCTACCAAGATGATGTCAGGTTTATAGGAGACAATTTTTGCCACAACATTTTGCAGATAATTTGCTTCCTGAAAAAAATATAATATGAGGTAAGAAAATGGATGAATTAGGCCAACAATTGTCCCACTCTGTCTTCTCAGAATGTGATTAAAACAAGTTCTATAGTAATACTGATCCACTTTACTGATGTACAAATTGCTGTGTAGGATACTATCAAATGTTAGGCTCCTAAGCACTTTGATTTAACAGATATAAATTACCTGAAGAAGAAGATTGTCGAAGGCGAGCAGCTTGTTGTCGTTGCCCCTCTGGTAGTCTATAGTGGAGGCCACCAGCAGAATCTGAGGGTCCGTCAGCCTCACAGCCATGGACTTGTCGGCAACATTCTTTGTGCACACGGCGCCATTCACTATTTGACAGTCACCTCTGCTGCCTCCAGGAACTTTCTTGAATTGCACATACCTATTAAAAAATGTGTTATGCCATTAAAACAAATGTAAAATGTGTTATAATCGTACTGCACTTTTTTCAACGAATTTCTGTATTTCATAATGACTTGACATACACTCCCTACAATGTGGTGTTAACACAGCTTAGCTTTACTCACTGTCTGATGTCCATATCATCACTGTCATTCCTCACGTCTGGACGGATAATGTCAGTGACGGTGTGCACGATGGGGAGGATCACGTCTGCCCAGGAGGGAGACAACCCGCCAGAATCTAACAGTTGACACAGTAGAGCTGTCTCATGAGATGCCCATAAAGAACTGTAAGAGACAAAGGAGTTCACACATGTAGGTACATGGGGAGTTCATGAGTGTGGAGTGTTGATGTAGCTATCTACCTTTGACAGCAAGGGTTTGAGCTAGTGTTGCCCCATACTTACTTTACTATTGGCCAACATCTCTGCTTGAACACCTCTGCCTCTAACCAATCAAATGTATCAATATTTCTATTTGATAACATGTATATCATGACACTGAAAAACTCAAATGTGTTGAATTACAGAACAACAAAATTGAATGAAAATGATATGGGCAAATAACAAGTTCTCAGATTTTGCCTCCCTCCATTACAACGCGGGGCATGACAGCTCCGGGTGAGGAGTGGAAGCTCGGAGTTTCCCAGTGACAGACAAAAAGTCTCTGACCACTAGTACTATCATCTCACACAGAAATATCCCAAAAGATATCATCTTCATATGGCCTCCCTCATATGGTGATGGAAATCTATAGTTTTGGTAACAATGAATAACAAACCAATACCAAAAAATCATTTACACTGACCTGAGTCTCTGCTTGATCAAAGCACCTTCCATATCCTGTGTGACGTTATTTTTCTCCTGGTTCCCAGATCCTGATTGTAGCTGCGCAACATCATGGCCTCGAAGCGCCTAGAAGCCAAAAATGGCATTTAATAGGAGACTACCACTATTAATTTCATGCTGGCATTTTTACATATTCTTACACCTGATTTACAGCCAGCGCCATTACTGAGGTAGAAATGTGGCGACCTCACTACACTGAGGTCTATGCCACTCTATGGTGCAGTCAGCCTGAGTGGTGACCATCCAGCCCTGAGACATAAGGCTGCGTGGCTACGTGTCTCCTGTAAACCGTAGAGGCAACAAAAAGGGACGGGGGTGTTTGGGTGGAGAGCCCCGCCCCCTTGCAGTGCTAAATGCTTCAAAAACACAGAACAAAAGGATACATATGAAAGCATATTACAGGAAGTTACTCAAATTTGGGTGCTTAAATGTATGTGGATGTAACCAGCATGAAAACAAATATAAGATAGGTGACATTATGCATGACTGGGCTTGGATGTGATGGCTCTTTACGGCTGGTAGGAAACGTGGGATGAGTTAAGGGTAGATGGGATGTTACTATATGGGGTGAAAAATCTGAAAAAAGATGATGACATAAACATTAAGATGAATGAAAAAGTCATTGAAATCTTCAGAATATATGGGGTAGTAAAGACCAGGATGTGAGGTGCCATCACAGCTGCTTGTTTTGTATTGGTGCATGGCGCTGTAAGAGACATGAAACCAAAATGAACTCTGGCCAAGGATTCAGACATTGGACCTTTGCATTGTGAGCCAAGAACACTAACCACTCCACCACCAGGCCACTTCTTTTTTTTGTTAACTTATGGAAATCTTGTAAACCTAAAGTTTCATCCTTCCATTTTTATGGCCACTACACTCGTCACAGGCTAATTATAAGGCAATCACCTGCAGCACTTCCGCCATGACAGCGGCAGGTGCGCCCACGGCGTCTCCCTGCTGGGTCAGCTGGGCACTGGCACTGAGAGCAGCAGACACCGTGGTGGAGTAAGGTGTGGAGTCCAGTTCCGGAGCTGCCTTGCTCTCCACCTTGTCACTCCCCATGCTACTGTGTCTACTGAAAAGGTAAAATACTTTCCTTTAACCCATAAATAATCCATATCTTGATAATATTAATCTTGAAAAGGCCATGAACCAGGAAGAAAATGTGTGTCAAGAGTGCAAAGAAATAACAGAACATCTGCTCTGCCACATCTTTCAGATGTGCAATCATCAGATCATACGACAATAAACACCTTACATTTATAACATGGATTGGGCAATGATGAAATATTCAAAATTGCCTGAATAGACTACTATCTCATTAACACTGCAATTACAAAAAAATCCTTACTATAATTTACCTGGATATATGTTGTGGCTTCCTTATGGATACAACATGGTCCTGTAAGTTGAAGTCCAAGCAGTAATTAGATGTGGATGATGTGATAGAGCTCGGGGTGTCCACACTGTGCCCGGGCTCCTGGTACACAGACTGCCCGCCCACAGACTCCACAGGACTCCCTGGTGAAGGCATCAAATCATGCCATGTCAGGTCATTTCATTAAGCAGTACAGAAGCACAAGGTGAGATTCGCAGTCCTTGTGTCAGAATATTGAAGTGTTTGACTCAATGGTGGAATAGTGGAATAGTGGAATAGTGAAATGGTGGAACCAGTGGAATACTGGAGTCATCACATTATTTGCTATTATCTTTGATACTGACCAGACCACCTGGATCAAATTTCTTACCTGCATCTTCAGTGATCTGCTTCACCCAGAGAGGTTCTTGTCCAACTTCTTGTGAACACACTAAGTCTTCCTGGACAACCCTCTCCTGATCTCCACTACCCTGACGCAAGGGGCGGTACAACACGTAGTCATCCACAAACACTTGTTCCAGCTGGGAGATGCACAAGATGTATCCAGCTTCTAAGAGGGCTTGGCCAATGGCTACTGCTGAGGCTCTAAAAAATATAGATATTCATGTTCCCAAATGTCTAACTTCCTGTTAATTTACTATGTTACACATGATGAGCACATAATTCCATCAGTATTAACATGCATCAGGTTAAAGTATTTTAAACATCAAATATCTAGATCTAGTCAATTATCTTTCAGGCAGGGAACAATATTTCAAATTTTCAACCACTTCTTCCTGGATGGAATACATCCAATTTGTGATCTGCTGACTGCCGCAACTTAGATATACGTACAATACCCTTACTTTAAGCATTCTCAAGTGACGCATTATTCATAATATAAATACTTAATCTTTTAGCAATGTCATGCACAGTAGCAAGTAAAGCCAAAATCATAATCCACTTTTCATGTCAACATTCCAATCCCACCTGCCCTCCAGGTCTTCAATTCCAATGACTGCTCATCAGCCATTCTTTGCCTCTTCACTACTGAGCTTTGCACTGTAGTACAGGGAGGTCCCGTTATACGAGCATTCGGTATACGAGAATCCGATGATACGAGATGTGTAAATTAGGGTCTATTTTCAATATACGAGATCTAAAATCCAATGATACGACATTCAAACTGGGGTGAGTAAAATTATCAAGTTTAAAATGCGCGCCATACCACTCCCGGGCTGGACAAAGGGGGATTTGGTTGACCCCAGTGAGGTCGCCCCTAGCAAGCGTGACCTGAAGGGTAATTAAGCATATGGCGCGGCCTGACATTTAGGGGTAATTAGCAGGTGTGCAGCCCCAACCTTGGGACCGCAGTCAGGTCACCCCTAGCAAGGCGTGACCTGAAGGGTAATTAAGCATATGGCACGGCCTGACCTTTAGGGGTAATTAGCAGGTGTGCTGCCCGAGCCTTGGGACCGCTACACTACCTTTTCTTGTATCAAACGGCGTCCCTACATTACGTCTTTTTTGCTTGTTATGCATGTTTTATGTTTAATTAATGTGCAGTTATGTTATTTTGTGTGCTATTTTCTTTTTCAGAATGCTTTTTCTACAGAATAGGTAGTACAGTGTGGTAATATAGACACTGTGTGTTTGTTGTGTTTGCTATAGTTTATTTTAGCTTGGAAAAAAAAAAAAATCTTTTTTTAATTGATGGAGTCCTGGAACCAAACCTATATTTTACCATTAGTTATGTGTTTCGTTATACGAGATTTCGCTTTACGAGTATGCCAGGTGGAACCTAACTGCTCGTATCTTCGGGACCTCCCTGTACATCATAAAATCATACAGTTGCATAATGAAAGACCAGAACATATCAATAAATTGAACATTTCAAAATTCTTACTGGCTTGAAGCTTTGTCATTGATCAGTAGCCAGCGCACCAGGTCCCTTCCCACAAAACAGTTGTTGAAGGACTTCAGTCTGTGTCTGTGTGAGCCCAGCGTGAGCCCCGCTGTTGCTGCTGTCATCTGTGACCACAGGGAGTGCAGTTGGTGGGAGTCTTGGAGAAGCAGCTGCCGTTCAGCTGTCATTTGGCCACTATCACGGTGAACCCCAAGAGCTTGCAATTCTCCACTGGCATATCTGAAATTAAACAATAAGGCATAGCTACACATAATAAGACAATCGCAAAAAACAGGCTGTTGTTTTTCTGCCATGATAACCACCAGCAAGCTCTGATCAGGGTTTAGGAAGTACTCCATGCCCCTGCTAAGCTTGACAACACTTTTAACCCAGACAGAGCGGCTACGTTCTCTGTGCGAGGAGGTGGAAATCCTTATGTAACGTCCAGCCTTTCAGTCCTAATCAATTAGTGAAATTGGGCGACATGCTATTACTGTCACCTACTGTCCTGCCCTCTGCCCACCAAGCCTTGAAACAAGCACCCATGCTCACCCAACCATGCTCCATGTCAGTAATGATAATGATGGAAGGACAAGGTAGGCCGTGGTCTCTCCGGCCCAGCAAGCCACATGGTGGTCATTCTATACTAATTGTTACACAAGCTGTTTGTGCAAAAGTCATGACTCTCACTTTCCTTTTCTACCCATTTCCAACAATCTATGCATGTTTAGGCTTATTCCTCCATACCTTCTTTTTCCAAAAAATAGGCCACCCTACACATAATTGATGTCACCCATCTATTATGAGTTTACTCTATAACAGCTTAATATATAAGTACGTATATACACTACCAGTTGTTAAAAGCAAACAACTTGTTTGTTTGTTTGTTTAGAGGATAATTCCTCAGAGCCGTAGTGATCTACCACTGCAGCTTAGTGTTGGCCGAAGTCACCACCCCGGGAGGGGGGTCACAAACCCCCGGCTAACACCCGGTACCCATTCACTGCTGAGTGGACAGGGGCTCGGGTTTTAAGAAAGACCACCCATCTATCTTCGCTCCGTCCGGGGATCGAACCCGGGACTTCTCGGTTGTGAGCCGAGCATGCTAACCACTACACTACGGAGTACCACTTGGTTTAAATTTAGGGATACCTGCTGACAGTAACCGAATTTATCAAGCACTAACAATTATATGAATATGGGCACAAACCCCTAGTTCTGCAGCCTTGTCCATTGGCTGTGAAACACGGGACTTTCTGTCCTATCGCTACAATTGAAATTGTTACCAAAGTAAATAAAAATATATAAAAAAATTAAATAAATGCTATCAGGGGCCCCAGTGTACATTTTTTATGATAAATGTATTGACATACCTGGTTCTCCCAACATATTTTTCTTCCTGGAATCCCAGTGAATGTCTCCTGCGATGAGTGCCTCGTGGTGTGGTGAGGGGCGTGTTGGAGCCCGAGGAGCAGTACAGGGCCGAGTCATGACTGCCGGCACCTGACACTTGGGCCAAGGACGGAGGCAAAAGTTCTTCCTGGAGAGATCTCAGGTCTGCTACTACATCGGCTGCCAAGTTGCTGGACTGAAGGTACGACAGAACCACTTTACAGCAGTAGGTGCACACTCGCAACTCCCCTGTAAGACATGAAATTCATAGTCACCGCAAAAAAAAATTAGGACAAGAACGACGTCTTCAGATTTTTTGCCTTTCTCGGTGGTATGTGTATAGGTTTATCGGGTTCGTCATATGTATATCTGGCATCGCACTGGGCTGGAGATTAGTCCCCATAGTGCTCCAGATTGCTCTCCAGATTGCTCAGGCTGCACTAAGGTATGAAGGGGAGAGGCTTGCCATCTTTGCTCCTTGCACCTAAATACCCCTTATCACCCCACCTTCCTCTTCCCCTCCCCCAGGTCTACAGAAGCATTTTGCCTTGTTTCTATTCCCTCAATGACATATTTACATTTGGCTATTTATCAATTTTTTCATTGTGTACTAAATTTTTTCTGCCTATAAAAACACATATAAGAAATAACATAGCAGATGCAATGCAATCTTACACTCCTGTGGGGTAAACACATTCTAGTAATGATCATGTTTCCTGCACTCTTCTACAATTCAGTACTAAAAGCCATCTGATTCTCTAACCTCAGAACCACTAATACATTCAAAGAAAACTTGCTACAATATGAGGAAGAATATACAACCGAATCATTAACTTCGAAATACAGTGAAAAATGTTCCAATATTTGGGTGACAAACTATGTACTTACCTGTATATCCAATTATTTTCCCAGGTATCATGCTATTGCAGCATCTTGAACAGAATATCTGGCCACACACTCTACAGTGGTGCCTCCTACGAAAGGTGGTGAACTTTTCCTCACACTCATAGCATTCACGGCTCACACTGTCGGGCAGCCAGTACTGCTTGAAGTCTGAATCCTTATACTGCTGCGGAGTCTGAAATTTGGGAACATTTGGATTCACATCATTGGATCACATCATTGGATTCACGTTTAACCCCTTCACGCTCAGATCTTTCCTTTGCTATAAAAAATTGTATGTTGTCGAGCCATAAAATTACGAACAGTAACTGAATATACCAAATTAGTTAGCCAACAAGGATACTCAACTGGTCATATTTATTAAATATTGCTTATATTCACTAAAAATGGTCTAATGGTAGTCAAATTGCAATGGAAATTATGTTCTGGGTCTCAAGAGGTTAAAAGGCTCCCATAACACAATCAAACTGTACACACAAACATCATTGTGATCTACAGCCCTTATATTGTACAGTAATCTAATGTATATGAATCCTTTCATATCCATGGGCACAATGATATGTTCTTTCACCATAGTAACCACCTTTCACAAGAGGTCTGTTCAAAAAAAAATTGGAAACTTTTTTTTCTTCCACTTTTTGGGGACTAGATACTGTATAATCTATTTGCCGTTATTGCCTTTGAAGTACTCCTTCACTTAATACACTAGTCCCAAAACTGTTCTTACTTCTTGATGCAATCCCAATAGGTGGCTTTTTCAATCATGTATAAGTCTGCTTGTACATTTTTCTGGTCTTCAACTATATCAAAATCTTGCACTTTCAATGTGGATTTTAGTTTTGGAAGCAGAAAAAAGTCCACCTAGGCCAGGTGAGACAAGTAGGAAGGCTGGGCAAACAGTCATCTTTGCTTTGTGGCAAAAGTGATCATCAGCAGTGAAAGACAGGCAAGCACATTGTCATAATAGAGGAACCATATTTTTTTCAATTGCGTGGACCCTTTTCCTGCATGCATTTACTCACACACAATGCAGTGCTATGATACATTATTGCTGATTACATGTTTTCCCTACTGGGTAGAACTTTGTCTAAAAAATCTACTGATCTGTCACACTCTTCTATATAAGTCTTAGTGATTTTTTTTTCCAACCCACTATGAAGACGGGAATTTTATCTCTACATTACTTTCCTTCATAATATCATGAGTCTCTACAAATGTACTCCCATGTTTAACTTAAACTTTTGCAGTGATATGTAACTTATGAAATGCACCCATCCTGAAAATCATAAAGCGCCCACGGCAAGCTCATAAACAAAGCGATGCACTGCAATTACTAATCAAAATAGGCTGTGGCACTGGTGGCAGTAAAGAGAGTGAAAGTGAAGGCCATTGCTAAGCAGGACTACCTACCACTCATCACTACGCCATTGCACTGGCATGCTATTTTGAATCTTATGAACTTTTTACTCGATAACATGGATGAAACAGTTTTATTAAAAACTATTAAAACTTTATATTTATTTCATTCTAAAATAGTTTTTATTTAATTTACATAGATAAAATAGTTTCACCCAAAACCAATGGTTTGAGATAAAACAAGCATACAATAGCTCACACTGTGCTCAAGGCACTGATAGGAAAGCAAAAGTAAGAGCACTTCAAAGATGGCTGAAGTCAATTAAGAAAGATAATGCAGGGCTTCTCGTAAAGAATGCACACACAAGAGAGACTGCCATAAAATGCCCTACAAGTAACACAGATAATACAATGGACTGTGTATGTTCAGGCATCCATCATGGAGTGACAGGAATTACAATAACCACAGGTTGCAAAAAATCAAATCCATTCAAGACAAGGTAACCACTTGTGAGATTATTTCTGCAATTTCATAATCCACTACACGCATACAGTCACATATGAATACAGAGGAACTCACAGATCCACGGTTGTCCAGAATGTTTCTTATCCTGGTGAGTACATTGGGCAGTGTGCGGTCATGGTGGGAAGAGTTTGCTGCCCCTGACTTGCTGCCGATTAAGGAGTCTTGGGAGGAAGCAGATGTTGTTTCTAATCCACTTGCCTCACTCACATCCTATAAATGGTGGGTGAAAATCATTATGCATATGAACTGCAAATAAAAATCATTCAAATTATTAACAAAATGAACTATTTACTTCAAGATTCTGAATCAGAAATTTAAAGCAAAACACTGTTTCTGCTGCAATAAAAGTTCAAATCACTCGAGCAGTTAGTGCAAGAAAGTTGCCATTGGAGGAATGAAAACCAATATGATGATGATGAACAATGAAATTCAAATGGAAGGCAAAACGCACAAGCTTCATGATCACAGGAACAGTTACTGAAAGGAACAATGCTAATCCATGATGACTAATACCTTTTCTAGCCAACTTGGCCCTCCATCACTGTGAATATCTGAACTCTGTAGCGACAGCGGGTCAGATCCACTCCTGTTCCTGGACTGATCAGGGTGAGTCTGGTTCTGCTGTTCTGAGAGACTGCTGTGTTTGGGTGATGTTCCTGATGCTCCTGCATTTTGTAGGTAACACTTCTCAAATACATTGCACAAGACAAGGAATTAGGCACAGCACAGCACAGCAGTTTTCTCTCATGGCTAACTATAAGTAACACACCCTTACTAACTTTATTGTTAAAATCAATATGTACGAGCAAAACATATAAAAGGACATCTGCTTTAAAAAGCTAATGAAAAAAAAAAATTGTATAATAAAGCAAAACACTGCACAACAATTAAACAGAAAGAAACCCTTATACCTACAGATGCTAAAAGCAGGGGTAAAAATACTCACAGTCCATGCATTACAACTCCCAAGTGTCAAACTCACACACAGCAACATCCATGTTGCTAAGATATATATATATATATATATATATATATATATATATATATATATATATATATATATATATATATATATATATATATATATATATATATATATATATATATATATATATATATATATATTATATATATATATATATATATATATATATATATATATATATATATACATATATATATATATATATATACATATATATATATATATATATATATATATATATAATATATATACAGTAAACCCTCCCTAAATCAGACCTCTTTATTCCAGATATCGGATTAATGGTCCTTCAGGGCTCCAGACACTTATTTATAAATGGGACACCTACCCGGATTATAAGGCGGGAATCTGGACACGTGGAATGATACTGTGCTGTACTACTGTATCATTCATTCCTTACTGTATTTCTCTAATTCATTTATATATACATTACATTACAGTACTGTATTGTACCTTATTTTTGTTAATTATATAATAAAATACTATAAACACTATTTATTGTTAAATAATATTATAATGTACCCTGTTTCAGTGAGTGTGGGTGTGCTAGGGGGCCAGGGGCAGACACAAGTTTTTCAACCCTCAGTTAATCCAAACTTTTGGATAGTCCGGACGGGGATTACACCAACTAATGTCAGTCTACCTTCAGCAGCTGTTACCTAGATTTTTTTTTCTCTTGCATAAATAAACTGATATGTTTTCTTAAAGCTGTATATATTTGTCTATGAATGTACCCCACTATATGTATCAGTATGACACGCAGGAGTTTGACCGCAGTGTATATACTCCAATCATACAAGACATCTCTTAAAGCAGTGGTGAACCAAAAAAACTATACAAAAACATTTGTGCATGGTCTAGGTTAAGCAAATCTTTCCCTTTCCTATGACATGCACAGCATTCACTACTATCCATTTCCAGTCCATAAAGAATAAAGAAAAACTCAACCAGAGCTAGACTATGAAATCCTGGTTTTACTCTATCTAAGAGACATGAATTGACCATTGTGCAGCCAGAGTACAGGACACAGTCTACCTGCACTGCTCTGAGGGCCACGCCAGCCAATGAGCATGTGTGTACTAAATAATGTGTGGACTAAATGCAATAGCATCATACATTTGTCTTTTGTGTTGCTCTACCTCAGTTTATAAGCATTTTGTTTTTATTATTATTTTGTTGTTCTTCTTTAATAGTGATTTTTTTAATAATTACAATAAACCCTTCAAGCTCGCGGGTTTCATGCTCGCGGGTTTTCAACCCCCTTTTTTTTTTTTTTTTTTTTTTTTCTCCCTCCCAATTGCTTGCTCTCTACAAGGGCCTTATCCGCCCATGTATGGAGTATGTCTCACATGTTTGGGGAGGATCCACACATACAGCTCTCCTAAACAGGGTTGAGTCAAAAGCTTTTCGTCTCATCAACTCCTCTCCTCTGACTGACTGTCTTCAATCTTTAAATCACCGCCGCAATGTTGCTTCTCTTGCTCTCTTCTACCGTTATTTTCATGCTCACTGCTCTTCTGAACTTGCTAACTGCATGCCTCTCCCCCTCCCGCGGCCTCGCTGCACAAGACTTTCTACTCATTCTCGTCCCTATTCTGTCCATCTTCCTAATGCAAGAGTTAATCAGTATCTTTACTCTTTCATCCCTTTCACTGGTAAACTCTGGAACTCTCTTCCTGTTTCTATTTTTCCACTTTACTATGACTTACATCTTTTCAAAAGAAGAGTAACAAGACACCTCCCAAACTAAATTGGCTCACCCCTCTGTTTTTATTTTATTCACTTACTGTCTTCTTTATAGGGACTGGCAACTAAATGGGCTTTGTGTTACCCAAAAAAAAAAAAAAAAAAAACTATGGGGTAAATGAATGACTAATGTCATGCTCGCGGATTTACGATACTCGCGGGTGTCTCTGTTCCCTAACCCCCGCGAGCATGAAGGGTTTATTGTATTTGTGTGAAATGAATTCCTCTGATTCAGAATCTCAACCTAGTATGTCTGAGTGCACTCATAAGAAGCGCTATAATGTGGAAATGTGAAGCTTGGTGGTAAAAAGATCCGATGCTTTTCTTGTCAACTGTTCTGTATAACATGAGTTACATAGTTATCACAAATGTTCATTAAATTTGTTTTAAAAGCAATTTATTCAAAACCAGTTTCAGAAGTATTCATCACTGCTTTACAAGATGTTTTATAAGTGAGTTCCACTCAAAAGTGCTTCAAATGTACACTATGTACAACATACTATGAAACTAATACTTTTGCTGCATTAGTATTAAAATATTGAGATAACTTCCATGAAAAAATATGTTAAGTTGTAAGTATCTAGTATATTCACTGGGTAACCTTAGATCTCTGAATACCTCCTACCTCGAACTGCTCTCTGGAACAGTTTAGATAAAGAGAATCCATATCCTTGTGGCTTTTCATCAGGTGTCAGGGGACCAAATTCAGTCAAGCCAGTCGGGGAATCAATCGGTCGACTCATTTTTCATAACATTCTCCAGAGTTTTAGGGATCCCCAATCTGAAAAATAAATAATTGATAAGCATAGATTTACGATTTTCAACAAACTATCATCGCATGCATGTTGCTTATATTATAGTTATAGTCTGACAGTCATAAAGCTGAAATGACATTCATGAAAATTTACAGCCGGCGACTTTAGTGTTATCTATGGTAGAGCATCCTTACAATGGTGTTTTTCTGGTAAATTTATGGCTTAGGCCATCCCGCGATTTCGAGGCTGAAACTTAGTTTTCCTGAATAGAACTTTTTGGTGTGCTTTGAATGAATCTGGCATTTGTTTTTGCCGGAAATCAATTTTTTTTTATAGGTATGGATGGATGAGCACCCCGCCCCTCCCGGCACGCAAATCTTTTTCCACTTTGCACTGCCGTAGTTTTGAAAATATTTTTTTTTTCTTGGTATCATCTGTTACTAAACCAAACCCCACCTCTAACCTAACCTAACCTAATCTGATTTAACCTAACTTTACCGTTTCTGGCTGACATAACTGTAGATTTTCGATAGTATATGTATGGTCTTTCTTATCTAATTGCTCCATGGGAAATGGGATTCAAGACTCAGAATGATGATATCTACACGATGAGACAGGTTAGAATTGTCAGGGTCGAGGAGGTATTATTTCAGATGAACACCGAATTAACTTTGGTGGACGAAACTTTTTTTATGGTGAGTTTTGGTGTGTTTTGAATTAATCTGCTAACCGTTTCTGTGGCACATATATATTTTTTTTATTTATTATTATTTTTTTTTATAGTCAGACAAAGGTTAGGTTAGGTATAGCCTATAGGTTAGGTTAGGTTAAATAAAGGTTAGGTTACGTATAGGTTCGGTAAAGTCAGATTAATTTTTTTTTTTTCATTTTTGTTGCAAATCACACACACACACAAAGAGATTTGTGACAGCAATGGTGGCTATAATGGAGGAGTTTCACGTTCGCTACAGACCTTACTACTCACGTTTTCTAAAAAAAATTGGCTCAATATACTGTCACTACAGTACTACTACTCTACTTGCACTCAATATAAAAAAATTATGTATATATTGAAATTATACTTTTGTTGTCTATAGGGCAGACAGACACACCCTCCACCATCAAACCCTTTTTCGACACTGACCCTGCGTCGGGCCTGCGACCTCCGCCGAGTCAAGCCGTGTCAGGCAGTGAAGCGAAATAGGAAAATTTTGCATTACTCACAGATTTCACACCTCATTGACGTGGTGGTGTTTTGCCAATGGTGGCTGCCAATCAGAGCAGCTACAGGTAGCCAATGACAAGCCAATATATTTTTTCTTCAGCCAATCAGGAACACTAATATAATAGCCAATCAAAGGCCATTATAATTTTCACTCGGCCAATCATGGGCTCTTAATTAAAACAAGGCTCCTCAAATTTGTATCACCCTTCAGTTAGTCAGTTGAAATGATGGAGTGTAGAGGTTGTAATGCAAGTGAAGTCACTATCATCCAATTATACCTTAACAAAGACCAAGAGGCTCTGAAAGTATTTGAAGAACACGGTGTCATACCAATTAAGAGAGTGTGATAACTGCAGGCGTGAGCTGTCTTTGACGAAAAATGGACGTGGTTTTCACTGCAGTAAGCGAGTACGCCACAATCCGAAGTCAAAACGTGAAATACGATGTGATTTATATGCTTCACGTTTGAAAGGAACGTGGCTGGAAAAAGTTGAAAGTGTCCCCAAGTGTGATCACTTCCTACGGGAAATCGCTCGCTGCTACCCACCACCTCAGTAGGTAAGAGTGTTAAATTAAGGTTAGGTTAGGTATACTTTGTGGTTAAGGTTAGGTTAGGTTAGGTATACTTTGTGGTTAGGTTAGGTTAGGTTAAGTATACTTTGTGGTTTGGTTAGGTTAGGTTAGGTTAGGTTAGGTATACTTTGTGGCTAGGTTAGGTTAGGTATACTTTGTGGTTAGGTTAGGTTAGGTATACTTTGTGGTTAGGTTAGGTTAGGTATACTTTGTGGTTAGGTTAGGTTAGGTATACTTTGTGGTTAAGATTAGGTTAGGTTTCATTAAAACCTATAAGTTTAGGTTATGTTTCATTAAAGCTTATAAGACCCTGACAAATTTTTCCCGGCCAAATTTAGTTTTTTTTCTGGTGAAGATTTTTTTTCTTTTTCTTTCGAAAATTATGTTTTTGCGCAAAATAAAACTATCTCGATTAGAAAAAGCACCTATTTTAGGCTTTTTTTTTTTTTTTTTTTTTTTAATTCAAAAACTATAGTTTTGCGCAAAAAATAACTATCTCCATTAGAAAAAGCACCTGTTTTAGGCCAGGAAAAACTAGGGAAATACTTTGGAGCTCATCCTTCCGGCTTTGACTGAAATGAACTACCGCAATGGTTAGCAGATTAATTCAAAACACATCAAAACTTACCAGAAAAACTTACTTTTTCTGGAATACTGTCATACCTAATAAACTCATGACCATAAATCACCCCGTACCAAAGCCCACTCCAGTACATCATTTAGTGATGGATACGGTGGGAAAGATATTCAGTGGGTTACTAAATGGTAGGATTAGTGAATGTTGTGAGAGAAATAGAGTAATGGGGGAGGAACAGAATGGTTTTCGCAAGGATAGGAGAGGTGAGGACAACATGTTCGTAGTCAGTTCAGTGATAGAGAAAATTAATAGAATGGGTGGGAAGACATACCTTGCATTCCTTGACATTGAAAAGGTTTATGATAGGGTCAATAGGGGTTTGCTTTGTAGACTACTATCTAGGATTGGGATTAGTGACAGAATAGTCAGCATAATAAATAGTATGTATGAGGACACACGGGCAGTGTACAGGCTTGGGGACATAGAGACAGAGTGGGTAGGTAGTCGAAGAGGGGTTAGGCAGGGCTGCGTGTTATCACCGTTACTTTTTGGCTTATATACAGAGGAATTAGCAATTAGGTTGAGAAATTCGGGCTATGGGATAAGGGTTGGGGAGGAAAAGTTGAGCAGTTTACTATATGCTGACGACATAGTTGTCATGAGTGAGGACAGTGGAGAACTTCAGGAGATGTTACATATAGTCACACAGTATGGGAGGGATTTTGGGATGAAATTTAACAGTGAGAAAAGTCAGGTCCTGGTTGTAAATGGAGAGGCAGCAGATGAGGGTAGGAGTTGGGAAATGGGAGACCTGAGGATAGGGCACACCGAGTCATATAAATACCTAGGTATCACGGTAGATGGGAAGGGAGCAGATAGGACGAAACAGGATAAAATAGGAAAAGCAAATCAGTGGGTGGGAAGGCTTGGTAGTGTTGGAAGATGTAGGGCAAACAGGTATGAGGTAGTAAGAGGGTTGTGGAAAGGCATGGCAGTACCGAGCCTCATGTATGGGGCAGAGTGTATGAGGTGGATGGTAGGAGAGCTAGACAAGTTAGAGGTAGTACAGAACAGGGTAGGTAGACTTGCACTAGAGGCAAACAGGTATGTAGCAGTGGAGGCGATCAGGGGAGAGGCAGGGTGGAGTACCTTTGCGGAGAGAATAGGAAAGTCAGTGCTTAATTACAAAATCAGGCTTAGAAAAATGGATGAAAACAGGTGGGCTCGAAAAGTTTATGAGTGGATAGGGCAGAGTAGTAAATGGGATAGATCAAGCAGACGGTGGGAGAGGAAATGTGGGTTTCACAGATAGGATACACCAGTCTAGTGAGGAGGAGTTAAAGCGAAAGGTGAATGACCAAGTTCAGAGGCAGGGCAGGGAGATGTGGAGACAGAGGATGGAGGGTAAGAGTTCTCTGAATTGGTACAAGGGGAAGACCACACCAAAGTGTGAGGTCTTTTATGATGGTAGCTTGGGGAGTAGTTTAATATTTAAAGCAAGGACTAAATCTTTGGAGGTCAATAGTAGAACATATAGATGGGCAAACGAAGGAAGCAAGATATGTCAAATGTGTATGGGTAGACTAGATGAAACTGTAGATCACCTGGTATTAATGTGTCCAAGGTATGATGAGGAAAGAGAGCGGCTTATAGCAATAGTGGCACGGGAGGTAGGCGGGGATCAGTGGGATAGAGTGGCAGAGGGGAACATGGATGGGATAATGGAATGTCTTTTAGGTTTGAGTAGGGTACAGGACACAAATAGAAGAATCATTGAAGGGGTTAAAGTATTTTTAGAAAAGGCTTGGGTAAAATGAGCAGAGAGTTAGGACCTAATCCTACAAGCCCTGAGGGAGCCAGCCGGAAAATAGGCTTTGAACTACGGATGAAAACCGCGGTTTAGCTCCCCACCTGGAAAGAAGATTTCACGTGCAGCCCCATTGTCTGTTATTTATGGAACAGACTGATACAGGCGTCATCTGGGAGCTGACAACTTCCTGTGGTGTCAATATAATTAACTTTTTTGCATGTCCACCACATCAAAACAAGACAAGGTTCTCGCCACACCTGTACCACTTGTCACCCTTGTCACGCCACCACAGCCTGACACTCACCTCCACACGGGATAGTTGGCACTGACACTCATCCACCGCGTTCCATTAACATCCAGTACTCAGTGAATGTGACGTTGAGACCGCAAATGACACCTGCCACCTGAGCGCAATTTAATGGGCGGATGATTTTGATCTTGGTCTTGATAGCAAAAGTGGTATGGCCTTTAAACCGCGGTACTACTCCTTACCGAAACCGAACGAAACCGGGTGGTAGGGGGGGGGGGGGTTTTGGAGGGGCGGGGTGTGTGTGGGGATGCTTATATTACAAGTTTCAGATCGATATGTCGGGCCAAAGTAGACTTATTCTATATTTTGTTAATATCAAAACAGATAGCCGCCTCTGCACATAGGTTAGGTATACTTTGTGGTTAGGTTAGGTTACCGTAGATAACAGTGAAGTCGCCACCTGCAGTGAAGTCGCCAGGCGCCAAATATTACGAATTATAGCATCACTACTTTTTTATGTGCCACTGAAGATGATACACAGTAGTTTATATCATGACTACCGTTTCAGCGTTGCTTTATGGTTTGTAGCTGCAAGTAAAGACGGTTTCAAATTTCGCTACGCATTTTTTCTTCGGGCGACGACGACAGCGGTACGACACTCAGTAAATAAACACTAGATGGCGACTCTACTGTTGGTAGCCACTTTGTAGATATTTTTGTCATTTGTTCATTTATAGCCATAATATGACACAGATGAAGACACAAAATGACACAGACTCTCCAGATAGCCCCTTCTAACTTTCCTGAAATCATGGATGTAGAAATGTAAGTATGAACGCCACCACACGGCTGTAAACAGAAAAAAAAGTTGTCCTGGGCGACTTACTGTTATCTACGGTAATGCCCTTTAAACCGGAGGCTGTGTCTGTCATCTCAAATCGCGCAGCTTTCCTACCCCGCGCCGCATGTAAACAAACAGTGTGGGACGATAACGGAGCCCACCATTGTAACACTGTACAGTCAATATGTTCATGGATATACTACATTAGTACAAGTAGCTGTTGAGTGGTAAGTACGGTTAATATACATGAGCATACCTCCAAGATTATCTGAACGAAATAACAGCCATGTGTAGTATGCTGTTTACTTGTTTACTTACTTACTTGTTAGTATGCTTAGTATGCTGATAGGAATTCTCAGCCGAAACATCAACCGAAAACTATCGCCGACGTGAAAGTTTTCGGCGACAGTTCCACTTTTCTTACATATGTCTTCTGGTAGTAGGCCCTTCCTCAGGCCTGTGGCACCAGTTCTTCTTCCTTAATTCCTTGTAGCTATATTGCTGTGGTGACGGTGGCGAGTGGTATCTATCTTTGCTTTATAGTTAATTTTTGTTCTTGATTTTCCCAGGCTTGATCTAATTTTCTTTCGAATTCAACCACTGATTTCGAGTTAATCACAAACTCCGGTAAACTATTCCACGAATCAACAATTCTCTCACAAAATTAATATACTTCCCAAAATATAGTTGATTAGAATCCTGTACTGGAATATTTAGGTTACCACACTTTACTTTTCCAAATTTCTTCTTAAAGGTTAGACTTTTTGTTTGTATGACACAGCTTAATTCTCTATAACCAATCATGTAGTTTTACTGGTGCAGTAGTTCATCATGAGTGAGCAGTGGCAGTGCTGTGGTAGAGCCGGGTATTGTGCTCATGCTGATATGATTCTATTTAGCCTTTCCTTTTTTCTCTTTACAGATCGAAATGTATCCAACCATGCTGTTGATGCCTCGAGAATTGTGTCGCAGGTGCGTGGCCTTAAGACTGCGTGCAGGTCACCCATGGAATGCTCGCACTCTTTCATTAAGCCAGCATGTGGCGGACGGAAAAAAAATGTGTCCCAAGGCGGAGGTTCACCAGCAAAGGCTGATGGGTTACACACAAATGAGTGAACTGTTTCATAAATTGGCAGACTGAAATTGAGTGTAACATTGTATTTTCCATTAGAATTTTGTGCATATAGTTTTAATGTTTGACCCTTTGAGAATACTTGTCATTTGTTGTCACTAAGTTGTGGGTACCAAGCACAGCCGCCCGGCATGTGGAAGGTCCCGGGTTCGAATCCCGAGCGGTGCAACCTTTATTGGTGAGACCCCCTACTCTTAACAGTCGACTAACTAATTAGGTATATTCAGTTACTTTTCACAATTTTATGGCTCGATTACATACAATTTTTTATAACAAAGGAAAGATCTGGGCATGAAGGGGTTAAAGCTTGGTTTATTAGCTTGTTACATGCATCCTTTATCTATACAGGTTACTTTATGAATTTTAGATCAGTGAACCAGATAAATCCCCTCGTGACTATTTTCCTCATCAGTTGTTACCCAACCACTAACATGATCAACCTACTAACTCCATTGGTCTTCCTACTAGCACTCTACCAATCATTACAAAATGTTTAACATCCCTCAATCATTTATGCTTGTCATTTCTATCTAAATCGTCCAGCCAATATCATTTGATAGGTGCATGTTGAGAAATAGGATCACAATAATCTCAGACAGAAAGAGTCTGCTACAAAGATCAGCCATATGACTCACCATAAAGTTAGAAACTTACTACATTGTCATCCATGCAACCCTCTAAACTGTTGCCACCATCCCAGCTCAAGAGGCAACACGCACCACCACCTACACCGCTGTGGTTCTAGTGGGCATTGGGGTCACTGGTCTCATGATGTACACTGTCTTCAAAGAGCTCCTCTCTTCATTTTCTCCCCAGGTACATAATGTTGGTTATTTAAGATAAAATGTCATTAATAGGCCTAAGCTCAGTCAGTAAGTGTTTGCTTTAATGTAAAAATGACTACTGTATTTACTTTTCATTTAAGGGATACTTGGTTCACAACATAGGTAATTTATTCAATGTGTACTTGCTGTCTGCAACATCATGGTATGAAAAGTCTTGAACTATGCATTGGATTTCCATAAGAATTATATTTCTGCTAAATCATAGTGTGCTTGTAGACCGTGTACAGCGCCGCCCTGGACAAATGCAGCGACCATCCCAGAGTTGGTGACTTCCTGGGTGACTCCATCAAGGGGTACGGGGAGGAGAGTCGCAGGGGTCGCAGGCAACATGTGAGGTCAGGCTACAAAATAGTTGACTGCTGATGTACTCATTGTACTGTGTCTTCATCACCATTGCTTATAGATTGCAGGACACAAGTCTCTCGTAGCTTCTCTAATTTTGTGTAACTTGTCATTTCAACCATAACAACATGTAACAAGTGCATTTCACCAAATTAACTTTGTGAACTTGAATGCCATGACTTCTTCCATGGTTTGCTGTCCTGTATTTTATGTGCAGATGAATGACAGTCTGGCCATATCCATTTTGTAACGGTGTCCAGTGTTTTCAGCTCAAGTCTTCCCTCCTACACCTACATTGTCATTTTCTTGTCTCTCCACTTGATGTAGAATGTTGTTCTCCCTGCTTCTATTTAAAGCATCCTAAGTTTATTTTGTATAACCTTTGAAAAGACCCAAATCACCGAGTCATGAGATCAAACTGGTCGGACACATAAATTAGACAACTTTGTAAAGAGAGCAACCCATGAATTGCTTATCATTGCTTCTTTTTTAATCCTACATTAATGAACTTTGTCTTTGAAAAGTCAGTTACAATCCATTCTTTCTTATTACTTACCCATTCGAAGTACAAAACACTTGAAGATGATAATGATAATCATGTCATGTTATGTCATGATGATGAACCATTTTCTTAACTAAGAGTATCCAACTTACCAAACATTAAATGCTCTGTGAACCTTGCAGTCACTTGGCCTATGAGGTGGAAGGCTCCAAGGGGTTGCGCATTAAGTTTCACCTCAAAGGCCAGAGGAGGACAGCCACTGTTCACCTGGATGCTCGGCAGGTTAGTATGTCAAGTTGTCATCATTTTGTTTATAATAAAGCCTGAAATTATTTGTTTTCAGTAAATATTTCATTCAGTAAAGCACACTTAACCGTAAACTGATTGGCGGGTTTCAGAACCATATAGCCTGGTGCGGCTAAGTTTGAAAAATAATTGTTTTCTAGAATGATAATAAGAATTAATTAATATAATTAATTGAATTTCATCATTTTCATCATCAATTTAAATTTTCATCATTTCATCATCAAATAGTATAGTGCACCTATTCCCCAAGTGTTTCTGCTCTACTATTCTGCACTTCCACATACTCGCACTCTGAAGTTTTTGCACTGGTGTATTTAATGAGAATTTACCATCCTTTATTCTTTTTTGGGTAGTTTCAGTATGATAGGAAAAAAATAGGCACACAAACATTAGAAATACCTGCCTAGGAATGCTCTTTGGCTATATAGAGTATCGCATCCTGACACCAGGACCATCTTTCTTTTTTAAGGTAAAAGAAGAGATGATGATGGTCTCACCCTCTCTCTCTTTCTTGTTTTTTTCTTTTTCCTTTTAGACGCCTGGTGGGTGGGACTTCCGGTACCTGTATGTGCAGCTGGACTCGCACCCTTATGAGGTAATAGTCATTGAAGACAACAGGGAGACTGTCTTTGGGTCATCGGGGGAAGTTTCAGATGCCCCAGTTCTTCTCCAAGCATGATACTGTCTTTACAGCTGCTGGAATTGGCACACAGTTACATATCAGCAGCCAGCATGTGTCACTAATGCAAGACAGTACAACATAGCTAAGGTATGCTACATTTGAAGCAGGGTATAGGCAAGAAATTATGAAAATAAGAATGTAACATTTATTTGTCACAATAACTTGTCTCAAGAATGTTGAATTTTCTGTCAGTCGCAGTGGCTTACCCATACTCTTCACTGAGCCCAACAAGTTGATATATTGTATATTGTAGCCATTTGTACAGGTAGTGTGTTGTTTGGATAAGTGTGTTGTATTTGGGTGTTAATTTCTGAGTGAAGATAGACACCCATTACACATAGCTGTAATATTGTTTTTTCGTTGAGAATGGTGCTCATGACCTGATGCATACTGCTCACTAGTCCATTACCTTGTCCAGTTCTTGGAGAACTTGTTCATGAACTGCCTGGCTGGATCTGTTCCAGGTGACATCATTAACTTTCTCCCAAAGTTTTTCTATTTTCTTCATCAGGCTGTGCTTCTTGATGCTTATAGGAGGCTGAAAACGGGCATTAGTGCTGTTTTGCCTGATGGAAATGTGTAGTGGTTTGATATTTGGTGAATGATTATAGATAGGGAAACAGAAAATTAAGTTTGTTTAAACTTAAGTAATCTCTGGACATTGCTAAAGCAATGTCCAGAGATGCTTTGACAATACACAATGTAAGAAATCAGCACATAATATTTTAGTATAATAGTAAAATGTAAAGTAAAGGTGCCTTTTGGAGATAAGTTTAAGAATGAGATCATGAAAGCAAAATTGTAAGAGAAGTAGATATATGAGCTGATGGAGAAATCATGAAAAGTAAAATTTGAAAAAATGTATGGGCATGATATTCCAGGGCTTTGGAACCCTTCAGGGCATGCAATGAAATATGGAGTCTATTTGCTTCTCTTAAAACAAGAAAACAGCAGAATGTATAAGGTTAAGTTTTTCTACTTTCCTGGACACTAGTATCTCTTATACGTGGGAACAGGAAAGGTGTTCTAGAAGTTCTGCTTTTCCCATGACCATAACACTTATTGTGCTTTATGACATGTCTCAGTTCACCTTGACGTGGCAACGAGCCTGACCCGCGTCATGGCTTGACACATATGCCTTTGGTGATGGACTGTTAAATACTTATCTTAAAGTTCAGATAAATACTATCCACCCATCCATCCTTTTCTTTCCTGTAATCTTAATGATACCCTAGTATGATAACTTCATAAATTTGTTACAAATTGCCTTTTTGATATTATATCTTTCCTTTCCAGGTGCTCAACTATTTTCTTTGTATTATCTGTGCCAGAATCTTATACATTATAGTATTCATTAGTGAGACAGATAGTTTGAAGGATCTCCGTTTACTTCTTTTAATGATTGTACGTAATGTATGCTCTTTACAACATTCTTGTAATTTCCCTAGTTATGGATTATTTGAATATAATGTTTGATAGGATCTACTGGTCAAAATCAGCTGAAATTTGTGCCACTGATTAAAATTGAATTGTGCCCATAAATGTCTCCTTTTAGCATTCCTCAATGAGCCTGTCAAATTTTTTTACTGATAAATGCTTAAAAATCAGTTAATTTTAATTTGGTAAATTTGTTATTTTGAACTTTAGTGGGCTACCTGAAGGAGGGGTCGTTATATGGCCGTTAGGGTGTCCCTTATTTGGCAATTTTCTAATTTCAACCGGGACGGGCAGTCATATTGACCTAAATTACTCTAAAAACGACGTGTGCAAAATATTTTTGAAAAATATTTATATTTAGGGGTCGCGCAATGAGTCTAAAATTTGACATATTTAACAGTAATTTTACTACGGTTCTTGGTTTATTATAATAATACATGCATGACATTTTGGCTTGTATGTCACAGCTTTGAATCTAGGAAGCCCTTTCAAACATGTTTGTACTGGTTGTGTGGTGAAAGTATCTCTCTGGCCACGCCCTCTCTATGTCACGTTTCGGACTGGATTTCGTCAATAAGTTAAAACATGTCAGCCAGGCAAGCATAACTGCTGGAGCTGTCGCTGATCGTCCTGGGCGGAGAGCCGCTGCATGGGATCAGGATATTGCGTCCTGGTGCCCTCCACCGTGCCCGCTGGATGGCGAAAATCATTTACGCCATCAAGATCTACCTGTTCCGCGACCCAGAGCAGTTCGAGAAGAGAGCTGCAGGAGAGAAATCTGGAATTTGATGCCACGTCGCTTTCACCGTCTCGACGTACGTGTCGGCTTGGTTCCGTGCGACATCCCTGGCTGCTGGCCTGGCACGAGACCTCCAACTGCTCAAGATGTTGGTGTCCTACCCCGACAAAGCAGTGGACATGGCGACGGCAACGGTCTTCGGGTGCCATCTCTGGTACTTGAGCGAGAGGAGAGATGCTCTTGCGTTCTTCGACGATCATCTGGCCATTGAGATGATGAGGGCTCTGCAGGAGGAAGAGGGTTCCAACGACCCTCCTCGACGAGCAACGGTCGAGCTTATATCCACTGATCTGGCAAAGAAAACTGTTGCAAGTTTCCTGACATCTGTCACGCCGTCCTTTTCCGAGATCCTTGGGTTGGATGCGGGTCTTCTGGCAGTCGACCCAACGGCGTGCCCCGACAATCCGGGATACACCGCCTTCGCCGCCTGCGTCAAGGAACTGCGCTCTGTGAACGACTTCGCTGAGCGAGGCGTCGCCCTGATGCAGGACTTCAACCTGGCCCTCACCAAGAACGAAGAGCAGAGGCAGTTCCTCCTCCAAGTCGTGGAGGAACAACGGAGGAAATACCAGACGCCCGAAAGTCCACAGTGACTGTGAACTAGGCAACAATGAGTGGGAGATGGTGTTCACCCTAGAGGGGCTAGTACTGAAGAAGAGGGGGACCTAAAATCAACTCTGTGGAATACCTTTGATACCTTTGATACCTTTGAAGAATCTTGCCCGTTATCAGCGGAGTTGAGGTGGACCTCCACTCATTCCAGGTGTAGTATGTAGCTCCCTGATCCTTGCCTCCAGGACCACTGAAGGTAAAGTGTTGTCATGGGAGCTACTGTAGCCTGGCGTGGGTGGTTGGTCTGGGATGTCAGCCAGCCACTTGTCAAGGTGATGTTTGAAGGTGTCCGTGGTGACGCCCGTTAGGTCCCGAATGTGTCTTGGGGCACAATTGAAGAGCCGTACACCATTGTGAAACGTGCTTACAACTACGTTTATTACCTCAAATAATGTAAGATTCAAATCTGTTAGTGACAAATTATTTTGAAAATTACCTATATCGGCACATAGAAAATGTCCAATTCTTACAGAAAGTAATAAACTTCAACCTCATTGCGCGACCCCTAAATATTAATATTTCTAGACAGATCTCTACATACGTTGTTCTTCGAGCAAATGGAACACTTCGATCGCCCGTCCCGGGTAAAATTCCGAAAATCTAAATTCCCATCAAATAAGGGGCACCCTAATGGCCGTGTTGATAAAAACACTTGGATAATTATTTTTCTCCACATGTTTGTTGTGCATTGACCTCTCTGGCAACTTCTCTTGCCAGATGACAAAAAGGGAAAACTAAACATTATTGTTATTATTATTTTTTTTTTTACTATTAATATATTTATATATTTATTCATTTTCCTTTTGACATCATAGGGGACTGGCTTATGGCAAAAAAAAACTAGTGCAACAAAATGCCCATGTTGCCCATATGTGGTGAATTGTCCGCAAATAGGTAAAAAGAACTTTAAAAGAAGGGGGAGTTGACCCATTTACTTTGGGAAGTGTCCAGAGTTTACCAGTGAAAGGGATGAAAGAGTAACGGTGTAGGTTAACTCTTGCATATCATAAGTGAAAATATTAAGCCAGCCGAGAAAGATAACACAGCAGCGTCAGGGAAGATTTTTCATGTAGCTATTCATGAAATAATTTCTGTAAATATACTACATAGAAGAGAAATGTAAAAATGAGAGGTAAAAAAAATTTCTGTAGGGAAGGAGAAGGCGAGATGAGGGAAATTTGTCCATGCTGATTCCAACACTTACATGATTCTAACACGGCTCAACATATGGATTGAAACCACACCACTCCCTATAACCCAATAGTAAAAATAAAGCCAACGCTTAAGAAATATATAATGCTACTTGTACATTGAATATTTCATTTCTCATCTTTCACTTCATAATGCTTCAGTATCTGATGATCTGCCACTTTATGCATATCTGTTAGATCATGTATACTTAGACAATATTTTATAATGGCTACATCTGTATAGAGTATTTAAACCATGATGTCTCATTCTTACTTTATTTTTCTTTCATGTGTAAAGCATCATTGTACAATACATATGGTATTAAGTAGCACAACCAACATATGCTTATTAGGACATGTATATTCCATATAAAAATCTCTAAAAAGTTCACAGTTTCAGATGAGGTGGCAAGAACAACCATTCCTGAATTGCATTATTGATATATTTTCTTGTCTATGTTAACTTAGAATATGACATCTTCAATTCAAGTTGACCTTCCCGCCCTCCTCTGGAGGCCTAGTTAAGATTTCTAAAAGGCTGCCAGCAGTCACCAACATCTGTAGTAAATTCAATACTCACAGAACCACTACTCCACCAGAAAACCATACAGCATAATATAAATATAAGGGAAATAATGTCACAGCTCACACATTCAAATGTATTCAGCGCACCAGCATTTCCAGCATATTCAGCTGTCCTCTATATAAACATGAACAATTCAAGACTCCCTAGAACCTTACATTCCCATGTGCCTCATGCTACACACATTGGTAGCATACATTGTTTTTTCCGTTTTCCTGCAAAGGAAGTTCCATATTCAGAACAGCAGCCGCTAGTTCATGTAGCACAGCACGGTAGCATATGAATGCACACATGACGATAAGTGGTCACAATTATTGGCTATAATTTCCTGCATGATTTGGATATATCTTTGACATATCAGTAAGGCTGGAAAGGGATGGATTAAATGTGTTAGTCTACCATTTGTTAAGTTCAGTAATATCACAGCTCCTATGGACTCAAAGGCATAGCAAAGGATGATATATGCACCACTACCATGTCAATTTGTTTGAAGACTCTGGAAATATGTTCTTCAACTACTACTCTTCTCCTTTGTGAAATATTGTGAGCATCTTGTAGTTTTCACTGCATACCAACTGACCCTCCCATTCTCTAAGTACTATGGCTAATTAAGTACACCTACAGAAAGAAAACTGTCTCAATAAAGGAAACCACAGCCATGCGTTTAGCACATTGTCATATAGAAACCAGGAAGAACCATATCGAAGTTCTGCGAGTGAATGATTTTTTCTCTATGTCAACAGGATTTCAGTCACATATATATATATAGTGATATATGAGTATATATCACTTATAGATTGCAATTCATGGTAGGTCAAGTTGATAACCAGGAGTTGGGTTGAGGGTATGAGCTCCACATCATTTCATAAAGAAAAAGGAATGTTAGAACATCAGTTGCCAAGTGGCTCAAACAGGCCTTTATGTGAAAATACATGATAAATAAAAAAGATGATAAAGTCTTAATTGCAGTAATAGTTCACAACTACTCTCATACACATAGCAAAAAACACCCAAACTCATTTCTGGTGTCTAAAACTGCAAAGATGAGAAAATATATTCAAAGAAAAATATAACAATTAAGGACGAGAACATAATGTGTGAGAGTAGGTCACTACCATCCTTTGAACGTCTAACTGTTGCTGATGCTATAGAGGCGATCAGTTATGTTAGTGTATGACTGAAATACACATTTCAGGAACAACCTTTACAGAAGATGTATGTATTATGTGACTGTGTTGATCAACATATAACTCAATAGTACTCATTCACACTGCAAAACTGCTATCAAATTCTCAGTTATATAACACACTGTTATGAATAACATTTGACAAACTCATATTGTCCAGATTCCCACTTTGTAATAGCTTCTTAGTGTTTTCTGAGATTCAACGTAACGAGAAAATTTATTTCAAGGCATCAGTTACGTACTGATTTCAACAAGAGTTTCAGTGGGTTTCTTTAGTCACTCTGGGGAAGGACACAGAACATGTTTGTTTACTTTTTCTGTGAGGGAATATATTGCTGACATTACTTCATCAAGGCGATTTTCCAGACCAGACAGACGATGAGTATCAACAGCATGTTCCTTCTCAAGAACCACATCTTTTGCCGCCTCAATATGAGATTCCTTCAGGTGGAAGCTGTGACAGTCACATACATGCCAGCGGTCCTTTCCTCGATTGGGAAACACAGAAATACAAGGATCGCGGAGGCATGTCTGGAACATGAGGGTGCGTCGACCCAACCAGTTGAGGAGTCTCATGGCTGGATTGTGAGACTCAATGCAAGTCGTAAAGTAGCAGTCATCCTTCTCTTCTCCTTCACAGCACCTGAGGGACTCTGGGATGAACTGATGCAAAGGACTAGCCAGAAACACTGATTCAAAGTATGAGACCAATTCTACCCTACTGCTGTAACTAACAATTTCAGCTATCTGCCTGATCTCCTGAATGTCACTAACAGCTAGACCATTGAGAAGATTCATCAGAACAAGAACAATAAGGAACACAAATACTACAAACAGTAGATGTGATGAAAATGGGAGGGCATCAAGAGGCAAATCAGTGTACTCTATTTCCCCAGTGGTCATGGCAATGGTCTTGAGGAGCGCATGGTAGTATGTAGTGAAGCTGTCATGCATTTGGAAAACAAGATAAAAGCTAATGCTGAAGGCCACAATCACGAAAGAAAATATGGTGATGAACTTAAGAAAGTTAGAGGTAACCGTGGTGAACATAGTTATGTAAATGGATAGGTATGGATGACGTCCTAACAGCAGCACAAACTCTATCCAAGAGATTAGCACTAACCAAGCACAAAGACTCTGCAGAGATGCAGCATCTATAGGTACAAAAATCAGGGTACAAGTGAGGACAACTACAGAAACATCTAGCCAGTTTTCCAGTCGTGAAACATACATCTTCCAAGAGACATAAAATTGAACACCTTCCCTTATTGCAATATACAAAGCAAAGATGAATATGAAAGCTTTGAAAACATACTTTTGGACAAGATTATGCATAATCACTTCTTGTACATCTCCCTTATTTGATATATTTCGTCCTTGTGCTTCTCTCTCTATTCCATTCTCTCCTGAAGGCATATAAGTTCCATGGTAAATAAGAATGTATGTTGTAAGGAGTATTACGAAAGCTGTATATGCAACAACGTTCAAATAGTAGTACTTTTGAATCCTCTGCCACTTGAGGAAGAGGAAAGTGTCAATGACAGGGTGCCGCAGGAGGTGCCTGTGCTTACGAGAATCACTCAGGAATCTCAGACACTCTGTTTCTGGTTGTTGAGAAGTCTGAGCTGGAGCCAACATGCTGTAGTGCAGGATGATTTCAAAGTCACGGTCTGCAACATTGTTCTTGTACTTGATGCAGTCATTGAGTACCTCTTTAAGCACAGATGCTTGAATTCGCGTGATAGCTAAGGTGCCAAACTGATTCTTAATTCCTAGATGGGCCCCATTGAACAGCAGGATACGAACAAAACTCTGATCATCACAAAGCACTGCATAATGTAAAGCAGTGTTGCCAAATTCATCCTGTCCATCTAAATCCAAAAAACGCTTTTGCTTAAGAAGAACCTGGAGACATCTGTAGTAGTTCACACCTTCCTTTTTGTCTGCATACTCCCGCTTGACCACTTTGTGAAGTACAGTTTCCTTTCTTAGGTCTTTATGTCTCAAGATTCCTTTGTGAAGTTCCCTCTTTTCTTTTATTAGAGCTTCAAGAAGTAGTTCTAGAATTCTGTGGTAACCATTCCTTGCAGCATACAAAACAGGGCACATGAGGCTAATCTGGTCTACCCTCGAGGGATTGGCTCCGTTCTTCAGTAACTCTTCCACAAAATCTGTCAGACCATTGTCACAGGCATATTGTAAAAGTGTGCATTCCCCGTGGTCCTCTTCCAATGCAGATACCTTTGACTTCTCCTCTGAGTTGTCAATTTCAGTCAAAATTTCTTGAAACAGCTGTAAATCTGTGTTGATTAGCGCATCATAGAGTTCATCGCTGAAATATCGTTTTGGTTTTTGAATGACAGACAAGTCAATGGTGTTGAGCAGACCCGGGAACTTGCTTTCAATCTTGTCAGCAGCAGTCTTGTTTCCTACAGCGGCATTGGTATCAGCTCCCATATTGATCATTTTCCTTACCATGTACTCCCAACCCTTGGTGGCAGCCATGAAGAGGGGCGAGGCTTTGTTGCTGTCATGGGCATCCACTTTGATTCTCTTGCAATCCAGAAGAGCATCAAGACAAGCTTTGTACGAGTCCTCATTTTTCTTCCAGTGAATGGCCAGAATGTGTAGGGATGTGCGACCAAACTCACCTTCTTTGGCATTGGGGTCAGCACCAGCTTTCAACAATGCTTGCAGTACCTCCACATTGCCGTTCTGAGCAGCATAGTGGAGTGGGCAGTACTTCTTGCCTCTTAAGTCCTGTCAAATGAAATACATAAGAATATATACTGCACTATACGTTTTGCTTTGAAGTGTTACTGATATTGACTAGCCTTTGTCATTGCAAATACAAAACCACAATATGTAGAACAATCATTACTGTTTGACAAGATTCACCAAGCCTTCAATTTTAAAGAACATAAATATGAAGTTAGGTGCATATGAAAATAATGTTTAGGACAAGCATTTATGCAGATAATATATTTCTTGGCATATTGATTTTATAGTTCTAGAATCAATGCATGTTAGTGAGAAACTATCTAACTGTGGATAACAAACGTGTTCTTAATAAAAGATTTGGTGCTACTATAGCGTGCGGTCTACATCAGAGCCTGCAGTCTACGCTTCCCTAACGTGCGGTCTACAAAGATCCCGCCTGACCTGACCTGACTACCCCATAGCTTTAATGTGCAGTTTAACAAGTCCACACCTGACCTGACCTTACCTGACCTGAGTACCGGGACCCTACTCAACCTTATAAAATAGGAATCAACGAAGTAATGTCTCAGTATCCTCCTAAAATTCAAGACGAGAACATTAGTTTGACACTCCTCCTTTACAATGCTGTTGAAAGAATTCTACAGAAGTGTCATCTTGGCAGAAGAAACAGCGGTTAAGTTTTTACGTGAAAGCAATCTTGTGGACACACCACAAGAAGCAGAGCCTTGTCATCGATGTGGTAGTGTTATGCAAGAAAAAAGAAAAAGTAACAGGGGTGGGGAATATTGGTCTGTGCTTAATAAATCACTTACTAATGTTTTTTTCTTTCTATAATACTCTACTGTATAATAGACAATATCATATAGCAATAGTAAGTTGCAGCCTGAAGTGTAAGAGTGTAGAGTGTAAGTAGCGAGTAAGAAGTGTAGACCGCACGCTATAGTGTAAAATGTCCCGGTAGACCGCACGCTATAGCACCAAAGATTCTCTCTCTCTCTCTCTTTTTTTTGTTAATCAAGGCAGTTAGTGTGAACTCATAAGCACCACTATCTAACAGGTCATACCCGGGCGCCAGTGTCGGCAGGCACTTCCAGCAGGGCGTTGACCAGCTCCAGGGAGTTGTTCTGGGCGGCGACGTGCAGGGCGGTGGCGGACACTGGGTGGGGGAACACGTGGTTCACGGCCTTCGACGGGAGGTGCTTCAAGGCGTGGCGTAGCTTCTCCTCGTCACCTGAGACATATAAATCATAATGTTGTGTCTTGTAAACAAAAGGTGGCGGCCGTGATGCCAGTCGCCCATGCATGCATCTTCCAGTGAGCGATATGAGACCAAATTTGAGGCATTGATTACCATGTGTCATCACAGACCACTGTATCTTTGGACACACTGCTTTTGTCATTCATGTACGATCACTGCTGTTGTAGCTATATTACTTGGTAAGCCATTCCAATCTTTAATGGCTGTGTTATAGAAGGTATAGGGTGTAGCTCCAATTGAGCTCTTGTTACACAAAAGTTAAATTCACTGTGTCTGGTTTTAATTGATTGTTTTTTTACTACTTACGAAAATGTCTGCAAGGTGAGTAGGCCCTCTGTTGTTAACATTTTTAAAGACATGATTTGACTTTAATTGCTTAAGTATATCATTATAATATAGCTATACGTATTTAAATATATATATACAGTTAAATAGTCGAAGAACTTTACATAGTCTGAGAAGTTAGATTATTAGATATTAGATCTATTATTTTTTTTTTATTATTATTATTATTTTTTTTTTTTTTTTTACATTTGTGCCTTTAGCGCCAGTAGGCAGTGACCTCCAGCCCCAGAGGTCGGATGGTAGGCCCTAGAGGTTCACTCGAGGGCTGTGATGGTTGGCCCTCGCCCGTGGTGGCGCAGGCAGGATTTATATAGTGACGCCTGTGATTAGACTCATTAGAGGCTTATGCCGCCCCTCTATGTCCTCCGATGCACTCGCAATCGAAGGCAGAGTTAATGCCTAGTTAATGGGCAGCATGTGAGTGTTCTTAAGCCACTCGACGGTGCAGAAAGATCTTAGGTGGATATTCGCCTTCATCGGGGATCGAACTCGAGTCATCGAGCACGCCACTCAGAGACATTATAACCACTCTCCTACCGCCTTCCCATATATATAAATATAGCCTATATACACATATATATATATATATATATATATATATATATATATATATATATATAGAGAAGGAGAGAGAAGAGAGAGAGAGAGAGAGAGAGAGAGAGAGAGAGAGAGAGAGAGAGGAGAGAGAGAGCGAGAGAGAGCGAGAGCGAGAGCGAGAGAGAGAGAGAGAGAGAGAGAGAGAGAGAGAGAGAGAGAGAAAAGAGAGAGAGAGAGAGAGAGAGAGAGAGAGAGAGATATTATATGCTCTGCCATTTTTCTTATTGTTGAAATTACCACCCTTTTTAACTTGTTTTTATTTCTATACTTGTTATTTATGGCATAGAAAACATGTGACTAACAATACATGAATATGTTATAAAAGATGCAACAAATGTCAGGCTGTTGAACTATTGCGAGGTCATGGTCGACATTAAACACTTCGGTAAATATAATGAATGACATTATCATATACTCACATATTTGATAGAGGAAGGTAAATAACATTTCCGATGGCTGCAGCACACACCACCACCACACCTAGCACACCAGCGCCGCACTAACCTGTCTGCACGGCCACCAGTAACTCCTGCTTAAATGCGGCATCTTGCTCCCCCGCTGCGCCGCCGCCCCCCAGCTGGGCCTTGTCTGGGGGAAAACAGGGACATGGTGAGCAGGGGGAACCATGCTAAATGTTCAACATTACATCTTATGAACTATTGAAGCTAAAACATTTAATCAGGATCAGCAAAGGCTTTGAAATATTTACAGCTAATAATTTTCACTTGATTCAGCATTTTTTCCATTCTTTTCTGTCTTTCTGTTAAACGTTGCGTCTGAAAAAGAGAAAATTAATTGATTTTAAATTTTCTAGTTTTCTTTACCGATATATATATATATATATATATATATAATATATATATATATATATATATATATATATATATATATATATAATATATATATATATATATATATATATATATATATATATATATATATTAAGTCCTCGAATGAAATCGTTTCATTTGTAATCATTTAGTTGTAGCGTTGATGAAAAAAATGTTAAAGAAGAATATAAATTCGTAACATGTATGAGTATGATAACCATGCAGACGTGGGCATTGACAAGGCCGCGCGGCAGCGCTCAGCTTTCCCTTCGGCGTGGCCGTGGGTGGCCGCGTGTGATGGCGCAGCGTGTGTCATTACGTACTACTGCTATTTCCTACCAGGTAACTTTTGTTACTTAGGTAGTGTTAAGTCTACGTACTAATGCTATTTCCTACCAGGTAGCTTTTGTTACTTAGGTAGTGATAAGTCTACCGACATATAGAATATCTATAATAATATAAGCGAAAGTGTGTGTGTCTGTCTGTGTGTCCGCGATAGGTGCCGCCCTCAGTGCCCCCAATCCCATCATATGGCACAGTTTTGGAACCAGGTCGACCAGGGGAAGGTTTTAAGCCCACTTATGAGATGATCCGATCACTTTTTTTTTTTTTAGCAGCCTATTAGCGAGAATTGTGAAAAAAAGTGGGTTGCGAGAATTGAGGAAGCCTTGATGTAGGGTGATGGGTAATGGGTGAGTGAATGGGTGGGGTGATGGGTAATGGGTGATGGGTAATGGGTGTGGGGTGATGGGTGATGAAGTGGGGTGATGGGTGGGGGTGATGGGTGAGGGAATAGGTGGGGGGTGATGGGTAATGGGTGTGTGGTGATGGGTAATAGGTGAGTGAATGGGTGGGGGGTGATGGGTAATGGGCTAGTGAATGGGTGTGTGGTGATGGGTAAGGCGTTAATACATACATTTCTACATCCATGATTTCAGGAAAGTTAGAAGGGGCTATCTGGAGAGTCTGTGTTTGGTGGGCCGAAGGCCCACCAAACACAGTTGGTGGACCGACCCACCAATAGCCCTCCGCAGGAGCTAGCCAAAAAGTCCGCCCGGAGGGCGGCTTTGCGGCTAGTGCAGCGGTCGGCAACCTACGGCTCCGGAGCCGCATGCGGCTCTTTCAAGAGACTTGTGCAGCTCCTGCCAACAACTGAGAAATATCCACATTATCATAAAGAAAAAAATAGGAGATAAAATACTGACATAGATAGCCGCTGTACAATAGTGTATGTGACCTAGGTCCTAGGTCTCTAAGAAGATATTGGGATGAATTCTTGTAGCTACTTATCATTATTATTATTATTATTTGTATTATTATCAACATGTATTTGATTATCTTGTCTAAAGGTATATTTAACTCCCATATGGTATTATGGAGGAGGAACATTTTATTGTTTCGTAATTTTCATTCATAATTTACACTGCGGCTCCATCAGCAATGCTTTTCTGCCAAGTTTGAGGAAACTGGCTCTTCTACCGTAGATAACAGTGAAGTCGCCACCTACAGTGAAGTCGCCAGGCGCCAAATATTACGAATTATAGCATTACTACTGATTTTTATGTGCCATTGAAGATGTTACACAGTAGTTTATATCATGGCTGTATAATCTACCCTGTTGCAGCGTTGTTTTATGCTTTGTATCTGCAAGTATAACTGTTGCGCATTTTGCTTCTCAAGTTTTTCTTCGCGCGATGACAGACAGTAAACAAGTAGCCTTTCGGGCGACAGGACACAAGACTTGCCAGATGTTTCAAACTTGAATAGAACTTATTTTCACGTTGGCAGAGGAATTTTTATATATCCAAGCATCTTCCGCAGCTAATATATATAGAGACTTGTTTTACTTAACCTCTAATTTCCCTGAATTCCCCAGAGTGGCGACTCAACTGTTGGGTTAAAATACTAGCTGGCGACTTTACTGTAGTAGGTATAGTGAGGTCGCCACTCGGTTTTATTTTTGTCATTTGTTCATTTATAGCCCTAATATGAACAGAATAAGACACAAAATGACACAGACTTTCCAGATAGCCCCTTCTAACTTTCCTGAAATCATGGATGTAGAAATGTAAGTATTAACGCCACCACACCTCTGTAAATAACAAAGAAACGTAGAACTGGCGACTTCACTGTTATCTACGGTAGAATTCTGGGTTGCCGACCTCTGGGCTAGTGTATCATATTATTGTTATGATCTGACCCTGATGAAAATTGCGATCATGCAGTTATAGAAACGTAGCCTACAGATAAGAACAGAAAGAAACTACAAGTGAGTGCGAGACTTCTGGAAAATGGTAGACCGTATGTTACGAGGGGAAAAAAACGGTGCACAAGCGTACTGATGCGTCCATTGGCGGCGAGCGGGCGCCGGCAGGAGCGGTGGGTGGAGGGGAGGGGGGGGGGGGAGGGAATGAGCGGTAGAGGTGGATATGCAAATGTGGGAATCTTTTCAGAGCGAAGCTGATTTGCATGTCTTTAGCGAAGTGGTTGATAACTTCACTCTCGGTGACTGATAGAGGGGGGGGAGCAACAGACCGCATAATGTGTACGTGTAGCCTGATTCTCCCTCTCTCCTAGCTCCTCTAAGTAAACCACTAAAAAATTTAATATATTTGTATATATAATACATAAGCAAATATTTGTACAACACGCACATTGTATATCATAAGTGACCCGAAAGAATAGACAGTGTTTAAAAAAAAAAATCTTCTATATATCGTGGATGTCCCGCCATAAGACATATTTTGTGTCTTTATCCCTAACAGAGCGATGCAAGTCATTGGAAAACAGAAAATATCAGAAGATCGACTTCGACAACTTATTGTTAAAGAAGAAGAAAAAGAGCGAAAATAGCGGTTGCCTTTTGAATCAATAACGTGGAAAAAACATACATGAATGAGCAACCAGGATTCTGCCGCGTATATAAGGGAAGGCATACATTTTAAGTCAAGTTCAATATATAGCGGGAGAACTTTATGGAAATTACGGCAATCAGGCGGGACCTCAGTTCAGTTCAGTTGTGGGTCGGGAGTCTGACCTTTTTCATCAGCACTCCCTGATGTGTCTCTTCTTGCTGTCTGTGTCTTTAATTAGTTGTGTTCTCTTATTCTGTCTTTTAGTTTCTTTCTCTTTCTTTCCTCTTAATTATTTTCTCTGGTCATCCAAAAACTGTTGATTGTTCTTTTTGCTTTTTCCACACTCCCATCTTCAAACAAATACTTCCCCACTATATCCTCTTCCTCCTCTTTTGTAAGGTTGTTGTAGCCTCGCACTTTTCTTTCTTTCATTATTATATGATCTTATGAATCCAATAGATTATGGTAGATTTAGTAACATAATGCACACACGGACGGAAGGGAGGGACGCTGCATCTCATTGTAACTGATTAATCAACGAGTACGAGATACGTAAAATGTCTGGATGAAAGTCTTTTTAACCCCTTCACGACCAGATCTTTCCTTTGCTATAAAAAATTGTATGTTGTTAGCCATAAACTTACGAAAAGTAACTGAATATACCAAATTAGTTAGTCGACAAGCATACTATTACTAAACAGGTCATATCTATTATATATTGTTTATATTCACTAAAAATCGTCTAATGGTTGCCAAATTACAATGAAAATTACGTTCTGAGCTTCAAAGGGTTAAACGTCTGCTAGAAAATGTTGTTATGCATAGGATATATTGATGAGTGCTGTTAAAGGTTGTGCGAAAAGTTGTCAAGTTGATGGATGAACAAGATAAGTTTTCTGATAAAGATCAACAAATGTTCCCATGCTCATTCAGATATTTATAGAACAGTGAAAGGTTATGCTATATATGTAACAACTCTTCAGAAATTGTATACGTTACTTTCTATTTGTTATGGATTTTTTCATCAAACGCCACTGAAAATGTAGGTTGTAAACAGTAGCATGGAAGTGGCTATGGTACCGAGTTCGACCAAGAGATTTATAAGTAGAGGGCACATGATGTACAGCTTTGGGGAACTTTGATTCAGTCGTCAGGTAGTTAGTGCGGAATGAATAGTGAGCTTTAAAAGAAGGCTAGATAATTTCATGGATGGGGATGAAAGGTGGACATGTATATAGGTAGTTTCAAGTAACAGGAACTATCACGTGTAGGTCTTGCGGCCTCTTGTAGCTTCCTGATTTTCTTATGTTCTTAACTTTATAGTGTAGGGAATCAGGGAAGAATACCGACCACACTCTTAGAAAAAAAGGGTAGGAAAAGGGTAGAAAAAGGGTATTTGTAGTGATGAAATACTGCTACCCTTTTTCTACCCTTACAAATATACCCTTTCGGATCGACGCAAATATACCCTTTTCCAACTCTCTCGTCTAAAAAGGGTAGATAAATGGGTAGTTAGAGGGTATAATCGGCAGCATCTACCCTCCAGCCTGGACATAGGGTTTAAAAAGGGTAGTGATGGTGCGATGTAACAATTCTACCCTTAATATACCAGCCATTTCTGAGAGTGCATCAACCACAGCACCAGGAAAGTGACTGGAACGGTAACATGAGATGAAGGTATACACGAGGGGAACAGAATCGGTAGTGGTGTGGTGCGACTTTTTGGAAGATTTATGACAGCATCGCGTGAAAGTTATTTAGAATGCTAAGGATTCATTACGATCCAACAGGAGAATCAATATTCAGTGAAAGGAGAAAATGTATTCTTCAACTAACCAGAATCAATACAAACATCCTGAGAGAAATTTGTAAGTTGACAGGTGGAAGCAAAAAGAACAATCAGCAGTTTTTGGATGAGCAGAGAAAATAAGAGGAAAAAAAGAGAAAGAAATTTAAACAGAATAAGATAAGACAACTAACTAAAGACCCAGACAGCAAGAAGAAACACGTCAGGGAGTGCCGATGAAAAAGGCCAGACTCCCGAACCACAACTGAACTGAACTGAGGTGTTTGATGATACTATTGTTCCTGTTGAGGATAATTTCAGAAGCCAAAAAAAAGCAGGGAATCAAAACTATAAGGCGCATGTTTCATACCTGCTTTTGACCGAGGGGATAAAAAACCATTTCATGGCCAATGTCGAAAACTTGAGGCTGAGTGCATGGAAACAGGACGGCGGATAACGTAATAATAACAATGATAATATTTTCAATAATAATGATGATAACAATAATGATAACGATGATGATAATGATAATGACGATAGTAACAGTAATAACAATAACAATAATGCTAATATTATAATAACTGGTAGGCCTATATAGTAGTGGTAATGATTATCACCATTAGCTTCCTGATATCATTTTAAAAAGGATCTATTTGCGATCGCATGAAGTAAAGGAGTAGTTCTTGCTCTTGTTTTTCACGCATGAAAAAATAAATAAAGAAGCGTATAACCATAAAGCGACACGAGTACTTTCATGCCGCCGTGTTATCTACTGGTGAGTCAGTGTTTCCTGTGGCTACGCTGAGGTGTCGGGCGATCCCAGGCACGTATATCTATCCCTATCCGATCCATGAAGTATAAAAAAAAACCTGGCTTTACTATATTAGGAGGTCAGTTGGGATGTTTTCGATCGTGGCCGGACAGTTTGCCTACGGACAATTTGCCTACCGGACAGTTTGCCTACGGACAGTTTGCCTACCGGACATTTTGCCTACTGAACAATTTGCCTACGGACACTTTGCCTACGGACACTTTGCCTCAGTGTTTCCACAGTAAAAATTTTCTTTACCTAGGTTAGGTTAGGTTAGGTAGGTTAGTTAGTTAGGTAGTGTCCGTAGCGAAGTGTCCGTAGGCAAATTGTCCGGTAGGCAAAATGCCCGGTAGGCAAACTGTCCGTAGGCAAACTGTCCGGTAGGCAAATTGTCCGTAGGCAAACTGTCCGGGTACCGTTTTCGATAGGTAGTTTAAGTTTCAATTTTGACGAAGTTTGTCTAGAATCAAAACTAAGTAACTGAAATATTAGAAAACCCTGACTTGACTTACGTCTAACATAAACAATAGAGGTCTTTATCTCCCATTATTTACATAGAAGCGCTCCTTATACTTATCCTCTCCTCATATGATAATACAGTAAACCTGGTGTTACTTTTATTATTTTTTGGTTCGAATAATGTTAACCCCTTGAGGCCCAGAACGTAATTTCCATTGTAATTTGATAACCATTAGACAATTTTAGTGACTATAAGCAATGTTTGAATAGATATGACCTGTTTAGTATCCTTGTCGACTAGTTAATTTGGTATATTCAGTTAGTAATTCGTAATTTTATGACTAACAACAGATGATTTTATATAGCAAAGGAAAGATCTGGGCCTCAAGGGGTTAAGTGAAACACCCCTAGCTGGTGATGGCTACTGCCCCTGGAAAAGCGGGTGGCAGGAGGCAGCGCGGCGACCAGTCAATACACACTTCCTCAACACCTGTTACTTTCCCACGTAGAATGTCAGACGCTGCATAAACCATGGTGACTTCCCCCTGCTTACTCACCTGGGAAGGAGCAGTCTGCCAAACAAATGGCAGCGGTGCCACACACGCATTGCTTATTCACCACCCCAAGCGGAAAGTAGGGTCATGCATTTTACATCAGTTACCAAGTTTGCGGAGGGCCTGCTGTCAAGGGGTGGAGTAGAGGCACACGACTCGAAGTTTACTCAAGACTACGACTGATTCACGTTCTTCCATCACGCTCGTTACCCGTATGTGAAAAAAATTCTCTTTTTTTTAACTTTTTTTTATACTATATTTACATCTATCTATTACAGATTAACATTAGCAAAAAACAAACAAACTAGGGATATAAATATAAAATAAAATAGAATAAAATATATAATATATATATATATATATATATAATATATATATATATATATATATATATATATATATATATATATATATATATATATAATAAATAGCAATAGATGACGTATTATCTCATGTGGATCAAACTGGATTCGTATTCAAAGCTTTCGTTTCAGCGATTTTATTAACAAATGAAAAGTTGCATCCCCCTCACCCCACGACCAGACATCAATACAACAGATAGACAGATGAATAGACAAATGATTGAACGAATTGAATAAAAAGTTTAATTAAATGAATGAATAAATTAATTCCACATAAACATTCGCTCTTATTTCGCCATTGAAAGAAACCCCACAAGATAAAACACTAAATAAACAGTAATAAAGTGCAAGTATTGACGAGGGAAAATGTGTGAGCGAATACTAAGAAGAGCGAATTAAGAAAGAAATGGTCACTCCACCTAATTCTATTTACTGAATATACTTCAGGGTTGAAAAACGAACGTCAGCCACGATATCAGGGAAATGCGAGATAAAATATTCATACTTTGCTCACTTATATATATATATATATAGGGCGAGCAGCAGAGCGATGTTAAGAGGGAGGGTCAGGAGGAGGAATACAAGGGAAGAATAAATAGCAACAGACCTACTGGGCCAAACGGGGATGCCTGTGTGACTACTTTATTTCTACCACTGCAGCTTCTGCGTGTTAAGAGGCAAAGGCATAGCAAAGGTGATGGCTGCTACCCCAACCCCCACTCAGCCTAGGCCGGCAGGAAAAAGTATACAAAAAACATCATGGAGTATTGAACAAAATGCCATAAGATTTCATTGGAAAGGTTGAAGGATAACATACTCAAAGCAAAAGCTAGAAAAAAAGAATACGTGGGACCGAAGTAATCCTTCAGTTGGGCAGCTGATGCTAAGTAATTATCTAGATTGTTGTTAAACGCTTCAACCGTGTTACAATTAAGTAGTCGTGCTGGAGGAGAATTTTAGATATTACTAACTATATTAAAGAAAAAGTGCTTCACTTCATGTGACCTAAATCGTTTACAAATGACGCAATAAATCCATTACTATATACGAATCGTTCTTGTTCGATCAATATTCAAATAAGTAATATATATTGATATTATCGAAGCCGTGGAACATTTTAAACAGCTCTATTAAGTCTCCTCGCAACTACGTTTTTACAAACAGAACAAGTTTAAGTTCCTTCAGTCGCTCTACATGTGGATTGTTTCGCAGGCGCAGAATCAGATTAGTAACTTTTCTTTGTACTCTCTCCAGCTTGTCTGTATCTTCCTATAGTAAGGCGACCAGAGCTGAGAAGCAATATTCAAGATGAGGACGCACTATCACATTGGAGGAGGAGGAGGAAAAGTGCTACTAACTAATCAAGGTAATGGTAGCGTGAGGGGTTCTCTCTCTCTCTCTCTCTCTCTCTCTCTCTCTCTCTCTCTCTCTCTCTCTCTCTCTCTCTCTCTCTCTCTCTCTCTCTCTCTCTCTCTCTCTCTCTCTCTCTCTCTGCACGAATCAAACTATACATATCTAGTTTTTTTACCACCATCAAATAACATTTCAATACACTAAAATATTTATCCATAGTAAAAGTAATGGTTGTGTATATTGCCCAGAGAGAGAGAGAGAGAGAGAGAGAGAGAGAGAGAGAGAGAGAGAGAGAGAGAGAGAGAGAGAGAGAGAGAGAGGAGAGAGAGAGCAAACCATTTATATAGGTTTTTAGGTTTTTCCCAACCTCTCTCTCTCTCTCTCTCTCTCTCTCTCTTCTCTCTCTCTCTCTCTCTCTCTCTCTCTCTCTCTCCTCTCTCTCTCTTTGCTGTGCCCAAGGGAGGTAGTGTGGTAGTGCTGGTGGTGGCAGAGAGGGAAGAGGAGACGCAAAGACTCACGGAGCACGAGAGAGAGAGAGAGAGAGAGAGAGAGAGAGAGAGAGAGAGAGAGAGAGAGAGAGAGAGAGAGAGATAGAGAGAAAGAGAGAGAGAGGATAGGAAGGTAGGAGAGGGGAAGGGAGAGGGAGTGAGAGAGTCGTGTTTCGGTGTCAGTGTCGAGATTACAGAGAGTGTGTGGCTTCTGTACACAGATTGAGAGAGAGAGAGAGGAGAGAGAGAGAGAGAGAGAGAGAGGAGAGAGAGAGAGAGAGAGAGAGAGAGAGAGAGAGAGAGAGAGAGAGAGAGAGAGAGAGAGAGAGAGAGACCTGTAGATGGTCATACAACACACACACACACACACACACACACACACACACACACACACACACACACACACACACACACACACACACACACACACACACACGGTTCCCTCACACTGGATATGGCACTACTGGAAATGGCTATCGCAGTGCAAACGTCAGCAGAACTTAGCAATTTACGAGGGAGCCGAAGAGGGGAGGCGCTAGAAATGGAGGAGTTCTGACGTGGAGGGTGATAAGAGGGAACAAGCGTGCCTGAGCTAAGTTAGAGAGCTAAGGGTGTAAAGAGAGGTAAGGGTGAGCTAAGGGTGTAAAGAGAGGTAAGGGTGAGCTAAGGGTGTAAAGAGAGGTAAGGGTGAGATAAGGGTGTAAAGAGAGGTAAGGGTGAGCTAAGGGTGTAAAGAGAGGTAAGGGTGAGATAAGGGTGTAAGGAGAGGTAAGGGTGAGATAAGGGTGTAAGGAGAGGTAAGGGTGAGATAAGGGTGTAAAGAGAGGTAAGGGTGAGATAAGGGTGTAAAGAGAGGTAAGGGTGAGATAAGGGTGTAAAGAGGTAAGGGTGAGATAAGGGTGTAAGGAGAGGTAAGGGTGAGCTAAGGGTGAGAGGTGAGGATGTGAGGGTGATGGGAGACAGTAAAACACAGGGTAAGAACATAAGAAAATAAGGAAGCTACAAGAGGCCGCGAGGCCTACACGAGGTAGTTCCTGTTACTTAACACTACCTACATCCACCTTTCATCCCCATCCACGAAATTATCCAGCCTTCTTTTAAAGCTCCCTAATAAATCCGCACTAACTACCTGTCTACTGAGTCCATTCCAATCATTTACCACCCTATTTGTGAACCAGTTTTTCCCTATTTCTTTTTTAAATCTACACTTTTCCAGCTTGAATCCGTTACATAAGAACATAAGAACATAAGAAAATAAGGAAGCTACAAGAGGCCGCGAGGCCTACACGGGTAGTTACTTCTTGTTCTACCCTGGTTACCAGCCGTAGGAGGGAACCGGTAGAGACTGGAGGCTGTAAATGTTGCTGCCGCTAAGCTCATGAATATTGAGAAGATGTTAGTATGTGTGAGGCGGGGAAAGGGTGTCTCGGGGGGAAGGGACGCGGGAGAAGAAGTGTGGCAAGGCCTGATAAGTGAATAGCGGCGGCTTTCCTCCGCAGACTGTGGTGGTGGTGATGGAAGTGAAATTCAAGTGATGTTCTTTTTGTTTAGAAGTGTGTTGTTGTAGCGCTACTGGATTATTGATAGTTGTAGTTGTATTGATATTAGTTTAAGTTTATTAAGTTATTATTAGTAAGTATTAAGTTATTTAGTAGTAGTAGTAGTAGTAGTAGTAGTAGTAGTAGTAGTAGTAGTAGTAGAGTAGTACCAACACTCGTACTGCTGCTACTTCTAACACCACTGCTACTCCTACTACTACTATTACTACTACTACTACTCTACTACTACACACCTCCCTGCACTGTATCAGGGAGGTGTGTAGTAGTAGAGTAGTAATAATAATAATAGTAGTAGTAGTAGTAGTAGTAGTAGTAGTAGTAGTAGTAGTAGTAGTAGTAGTAGTAGTAGTTAGTAGTAGAAGAAGTGTTAGAAGTAGCATCAGTACGAGTGGTGGTATTAATGGTTGTAGTAGTAGAGACATTAGCAGTGGAAGTAATAGTAGTGGTGACAGGAATAGTGACAATAATAATAGCAGCAGCAGAAGTAGCTATTGCCAACATATAATCAACGGACGACAATTACTATCTCATTTATCAATTCAGTAAATAAGTGAACTAAGAAAGGTCAGCCAAAGGTCAGGTTAAATGAGTGATAACCTAAGTAAACCCTGTGTAAACTTTGCCTCGATTATCTTGCCCGTGGCTATAGCCGGTGATGGATATGAACCCGTTAACCTGAGCTGCGGAACCAATCTAAGGGATCCAAAGCTACCACAGTCTATCTTCCCCGGGACTCCCTTGATGCTCCCTTTCCCTTATTGACCAGTTTGTGTGGGAGGATAAACAAAAGATAGGAAGAGACAATAAATCCCTTCCATTACAGCGGCCAGATTGCGTGAAGGCTAGGTTAGGTTAGGTTAGGTTAGGTTAGGTTAAGTTAGGTTAGGTTAGGTTAGGTTACTGACTGTCACTCCGCGTCGCTGCCTCCATCCCTGCCCGTCAGGGTGACAAGGTTGGTAGAGACGTGAGCTTGCAATGTGCAGAGTCCCTGCGCATTCGGTCAGCAGTTCGAGTCCGCCTAGTTCGTGCTGACGTGGCGGCGCTTTGTATAGTCAATAACCTTGTAGTTGGTACTTGCAAAGTGTCTAGATAGGATGAAAATCTTATCTTATCTGCCTCCATCCCTGCCAAGTCTTGTGAATAGTTAGATAGGAAATAAAAATTAAGTTAACCCCTTCACGCCCAGATCTTTCCTTTGCTATAAAAAATCGTATGTTGTCGAACCATTAAAATTACGAAAAGTAACTGAATATACCAAATTAGTTAGTGGGCAAGGGTACTAAACAGGTCATATCCATAAAATATTGCTTATAGTCACTAAAAATCGTCTAATGGTACCCGAATTACAATGGAAATTACGTTTTGGGTCTCAAGGGGTTAAATAGAAAAAGATTATAGTAGACTCGACGTCGAACACTGAGCGGCCACCTCGTAAAAGCACCAAAAAGTCGTGGGGTAGAATGTCGATTAATGTCAATATCCATATTTCTATTAGTTTTTTTATTGTGGGTTTGATATGAATGTAATTAATTGCATTATGATCAATATTTCTTAGTGGTATTTTCATTGTTTTAGTTTTAATCACATACTTTATTGCGGACTCTGCCATGTGAAGGATGAGAAGAGAGAGAGAGAGAGAGAGAAGAGAGAGAGGAGAGAGAGAGAGAGAGAGAGAGAGAGAGAGAGAGAGAGAGAGAGAGAGAGAGAGAGGAGAGAGAGAGAGAGAGAGAAGAGAGAAAAAGAGAGAGACAGAGAGAGAGACAGAAGAGAGAGAGAGAGAGAGAGAAAGAGAAGAGAGCGAGAGAGAGAAGAAGAGAGACGAGAGAGAAGAGAAGAAGAAAGAGAGAGAGAGAGAGAGAGACGAGGAGAGAGAGAGAGAGAGAAGAGAGAAGAGAGAGAGAGAGAGAGAGAGAGAGAGAGAGAGAGAGAGAGAGAGAGGGAGAGAGAGAGGAGAGAGAGAGAGAGAGAGAGAGAGAGAGAGGAGAGAGAGAGAGAGAGAGAGAGAGAGAGAAGAGAGAGAGAGAGAGAGAGAGAAGAAAAAATATATACTTGCCATAGATTAATCATTAAATAAATTCATCGTAATTACAATTTTATGGCTAACAACAGATGATTATATATAGCAAAGGAAAGATTTGGGCGTGAAGGGGTTAAGGGTCAAGTTTTCGGGATCGTGTGTTGAGCCCGTCTGTGTTGGGAGTTGCAGACTATTAACCCCTTGACTCTTTCCTTTGTTATAAAGAAAGTGTATGTTGTTAGCCATAAAATTACAAAAAGTAACTGAATATACCAAATTAATTAGTCGACAAGGATACTAAACAGGTCACATCTATAAAATATTGCTTAAGTTCATTAAAAATCGTCTAATGGTACCGAAATTATAATGGAAATTACGTTCTGGGTCTCAAGGGGTTAAGGGTCGTGTTTTCGGGATCGTGTGTTAAAAGAGTTGTCATATGTTGGGGGTTGTGTGTTAGGGGAGTATGTTGGGAGTTGTATTAATCAAGAATTAGGTCAAGATGATAAAGTTCTAATTCTAATTCATCAAGTTTGTCAAGTTTTTGGGATCGTATGTCGAACCCGTGTGTTGTGAGTTGTATGTTGAGAATGTCGTGTTATAGACCGTGCTGTGGGCCGTGTGACTCGTCTGTATGGGAAGTCCTCCTCAGTACCCTCTTCACGGCAGGAGTTGAGAAGCATCAGATCTTTCACGGCCCATTAGCCGCAGCCGTTCACAGGGAAGCTATGGTAGGACTGTAATGAGTGGAGGAGCTCGCTGGTCTACAGTCTACAGTCCCCCCCGTCTCTCTCTCTCTCTCTCTCTCTCTCTCTCTCTCTCTCTCTCCTCTCTCTCTCTCTCTCTCTCTCTCTCTCTTCCTATACCTGCTTGATACCTCCCAGATTTACATTGTCAATATACCTATCTGTCCCTCAGTTTGTCATTCTCTCTCTCTCTCTCTCTCTCTCTCTCTCTCTCTCTCTCTCTCTCTCTCTCTCTCTCTCTCTCTCTCTCTCTCTCCTCTCTCTCTCTCTCTCTCTCTCTCTCTTCTCTCTCTCTCTCTCTCTCTCTCTCTCTCTCTCTCAACCCACAGTCTACAACAGTCCAAGCCACCCGCTGAATGTGTGTGACTGTATAGAAGCGTAATAGACTGGCTAGTTAGACGTAATAGACTGGTTAGTTTTGGGGATATGGTAAGATTGTCTTCTAGTCTCTTTATCCCCATGTTGCTAATTGTTGACATGTGCTATAATGGCCAAACAAGGTATTAAGAGACCCAGGACGTAATTTCCATTGTAATTTGACCACCATTAGATGATTTTTAATGAATATAAGCAATGTTTTTATAGATATGACCTGTTTAGTATCCTTGTCGACTTGCTAATTTGGTTTTATCAAGTTATTTTTCGTAATTTTATGGCTCGACAACATACAATTTTTTATAGCAAAGGAAAGATCTGGGCGTGAAGGGGTAAGGGTTTTGTTTGATGACGATTTGGTCTTAGTGGCGATTAGGAAGGATAGGAGTACAATAGAGAGAATAAGATGCGGAGGGTAGGTAGAAGAGACGGAAGAAAAGTATATGAATGGAGGGAGGAAGGGAAAGATAGGGGAGAAGGAAGGAGGGAGGGAGGGAGGGAGGGAGGGAGGGAAAGATGGGGAGAAAGAAGGAAGGAGGGAGGGAGGGAGGGAGGGAGGGAGGGAGGGAGGGAGGGAGGAAGGGAGAAGGAAGGAGGGAGAGAAGGTATTATAAGGTTACAAATCAGGAGGCGAAAAATAATGTTTACTCTTGCATATATATAACGTAGATCTTCATTTCCTCTCTCTGTCTCTCTCTCTCTCTCTCTCTCTCTCTCTCCTCTCTCTCTCTCTCTCTCTCTCTCTCCTCTCTCCTCTCTCTCTCCTCTCTCTCTCTCAAATGAGCAAATGGAGGAAAAAGTCTCCTGTCAGCACTACTATTTTACCTCCTCCCTACTTCCCTCCCTCCCTCCCTCCTTCCCTTCCTCCCTCCTTTCCTCCCTCCTTCCCTCCTTCCTCCCTCCTTCCCTCCCTCCTCCCTCCTTCCTTCCTCTCCTCCCTCCCTCTCCTCTCCTTCCCCCCCCCTTTCCCCCCCCCTTTT